>CM044961.1:24595497-24606377 GCA_024516035.1 Bactericera cockerelli | reverse complement strand
ACCATACACACACACCACACACACACACACCACACACACACACACAAAATGTCATTTAGGTTTGAAAAAAAACCTGAATATTTTTTGTCGCCCATCTATTTTCTGGCCTTCCCCGGCGTAGCTCAAGAATGGCTCATCAGAATTTCGCGATCAATATGTCAAATGAAAGCCTAAACCCTTGCCTAAAACTTTCTCGCTCTGAGTTGATAGGTCGTCACTTCAAATTTCGAGAAAAAATGTCATTTAGGTCAAAAAACGTGAATATTTTACATGTTACCCATCCATTTTTTTACCTTACCCGGCGTAGCTCAAGAACGGCTCATCAGAAATTCGCGATCGATATGTCAATTGAAAGCTCAAGCCCTTGCCTAAAACTTTCTCGCTTTGAGTTGATAGGTCGTCGCGACAAATTTCGAGAAAAAATGTCATTTATGTCAAAAAACGTGCATTTTTTTTGCGTCACCCATCCATTTTTATCCTTACTCATTGTAGCTTAACCTCAGGGAGATATAATCTAGCCTAGAAGAATTTCCTGATCCAAGCGGACCTATGTGCAAAATTTCAGGTTTCTCGGTCAAACGGTGTGGATTTGTATAAAGAACATACATACACACATACATGTTTCAGGATGGCATCGGTTCCGATGATTCCATTTCTTCAATCACAGCTCTGCAGGTTGGATTTTTTTGGTGGCTGACGAGTCCCGCCCTTGATTTACACACCCGCTGGCAGGCCTGGCATTGGTGGGTGTGGTTTTGCAGCTGATTTTGAACTTGTCTGGATCTGGGTGACATCTGTTGGGTTACTGGTGTTGTTGTTTGGGAATACTGGAATGTTATGGACTGTTGGGAGGAGGAATGTGGCATTATTTTTATTGGTTGTTGGCTTGGTAGCTGGTATAAGTCCGGATGTTTACTTCTTTGATGGCTTTGGTGTCCCGATTTTGATCGACAGGTAAGTCCACAGATGGAGCAGTTGGTTGGGTACGTGGTTACAGGTGTTGGTGTATCTGTCGCGTGTTTTTGTTTGAGATGTGAGAGAACATATCGTCTTCCTTGTCGTCCTTCTCTCTTGAATGTACACAGGGGACATTGCCATTCGCATTTTTCTTCTTCTTCGTGTCTTTTAGTTCTGTTTTCTTTCTTCTTTTCTATGACATCTTCCTCGAACTTCTCCACTTTTTTGATTGTATTATTTCTCCATTCTTCCCTATTTGCGGCCAAGTTCCTCCAGGTTGAAAGGTCTATTTTCAGTTTCTTTAGGTCATTCTTCAATATATCCATCCATCGGTTTTTTGGCTTTTGTTGAGGTCTTTTCCCCTGACTTAGTTCTGAGAACGTGACCTGGAAAGGGACTCTGCTGTGGTCCATGCGGCTCAAATGTCCCGTCCATCTTAGCCTTCGAATACGGATGATGTTTTCTACGGACATTGTTTCAGCTCTTTTGAGGACTTCTTCATTTGGTATAAAGTCATTCCATTTGATTTTCAGAATGGATCTGAGACATTTAAGATGGAAGTGCTCAAGTTTTTTTGTGTGTTCTTCCAAGAGCGTCCAGCATTCAGAGGAGTATAGCAAAGTGCTTAGTACAGTTGTTGTGTATATTTTCAGTTTGGTTTTCAGGGTGATGTTGTGCGGTTTCCACACTCTGGGGAATAAGCCTCTGAATGTATGACTGGCGGCATTTATTCGGTTGTTTGTTTCCGCATTTATTTGACCATTGTTCTCAATTATGCTGCCAAGGTATTTGAAGGCGTTCACAACTTTGAGTTCCTTGGAGTTGATGGATATGTTGGATGGGGCACAATTGACAAACATCACTTCGGTTTTGTTTTCATTAATTTTCAATCCCATTTTTCTGAATTCAGCAGTCACAATGTTCAGCGCTTCTTGTAGACGTTGTGGAGATTTTGTTATTATGGCGCAGTCGTCTGCGAACATTAGATCGAGTAGACTATTGGATTGGACTTTTGTTGCTGCTTTTAAGTTTCTTCTATTGAATAGATTTGAATCGGCTCTAAAGTTGTATGTCACTCCCTCGATGTTGTGTTGGCGGACATTGTTCATTGCAGTTTGAATGTAGAGTAGGAATAGCAAAGGTGCCAAAACACATCCTTGCTTTACACCAGTTTTGACGTTGAAGGGTAGTGCTTTAGTTCCCTCTACACGAACAATTGATGACGTAACAATTGATGACACACATACATACATACACACATACATACATACAGACAGCTTTCTTTTATAGATATAGATTATTATTATTATTATTATTATTATTATTATTATTATTATTATAAATAGAGAATAGACTAGCAAACTCTAATAAGCCAGGCTAGCTTGCAGTTTCCCATTGGTTTAATGGCTAAAGAAGAAAAAACTCAACTTCTCATGATGGTTGATTGCATATCGAAATATGTGGTTCAGAACGATCCGACTTTTCAACAGTTGGCTGGAGACCATCACTCCCCTAGCTATAGCCAGGCTGATTACAACACCAACAACAGCTGGGCTGAACCACATATTTCTATAAGCAATCAATCATCGTGAGAACTTGAACTTATTTATAAGTCACTAAACCCTTGGGAAACTGCAAGTTTGCCTGCCTTGTTAGGGTTGGCTGATCCATTCTCTGTTTATAGTCCTCTAGCGAGACACTGATCTTCTCCCTGTTTAACGTCCCCCAGCCAGGCAATGGAAAGGTGGTCGTTTTCTTCTGTGTTCCTATTGATTCAATCTTGTATAAATAAGTCCTTTATTAAACTGTTGACATAAAGAGACATCTTGTGTTGTGAACTGGAATACTAATATGATAATATTTGTGTACCATATGTACCACTGTTCTTGGATAATCTTGGTAATTTCAGACAGGAGTTTTATATTTATGCCACAATTTGAATGCTTTACGTCTTTTTGTCTCTTTTCTTATATTTCATTAGTTTCATGTTGTATTTATTTTATGTAAAATGATGGTATTCAAATGTGGATAGATAGAAATTTCTTATTAAAAATGTTACAAATAAAATAATTTTCGAATAGAATAGAATATACCTAGAATAGAATATAGTGTTTTAGTGTCATCAATTAATTATTTACTGATACAGTTGAAGCATCTGGATTTTTTTTCTAAATCCAACATTGGTCTGGGTTTAAAGGTACTATTCTCCCCACTAGTTTTGCGACTAGTCGCAGACCACTTCTTCTAATTATTTTCGATTGGGTGACTTTGCCCATTGTGTTTCCAAGGCTTGTGTCTCGCCAGCCTTGGTAACTAAAATTTGTATAAATAAATACGTAAATATAAATATAACTGGGTTCTCAGTCGCAGCCTCAGACACAACCACAAGACTCGAAGGGTCATAGTAGTACCTTCAGACACAAACTAGAAATTCAGAAGAGAACAGGATAGCTGTTAGAAATCCTGAAGTTAAATAATAATATCACCTTATTTATACTGCCTGATTAGGACTGATGGGTTCCATTATTCCAGCAGTAATCCCAAGAAGTATAATTATGTGGTCAAAATCCCAGATTGGAGGATAATCCCGGCTGGGTTTCGAGCTTTGGATTATCAGATATCAGACACACGCCTTAACTACTGAGCTACCGTGACAGACTGTATAAATGTGATTTCTTGAGGTAGTCCCATGTTGGAAACATTATAAATTATTTCAGTTACCAGTGCACTGGTAGTCAAGTGGTTAACGCGCTAGTCTAGTAATCCAGGTAGCATAGGGATCTGTTGGTTCGAATCCCACCCAGTGCATGAATTTTTCCTCATTAATTTGAGTTTGTGACCACATAATAATAAGACTCTGAGGGTAAGGTGGTAGAAAATGCTTGAAGCATTAACGTCGCCTGGTGGTTACCTTCCACTAAAGATTGTTATTATTATTATTTTGACCATTCAACTCGAGTCACCAAGTCCTCCCCATCTCAATCGCCCCTGCCTTACCATTGTAGTCTTCAACTTACTTTTGGGTAGAGTCAGTAGAGAGTATGTTGAAACCAAACCGATACCTGTATGAATGCAGCGGTTGCAGCGGTATGAATGAGGTACCACTCAGCCATCACTCTCTTCACTCCTCTGGTGTTCATATTTTTCAATACCTAAAGAACATGGGTTTCATTGTAGATTGATTGTTTGATTGATATAAATAGATTGTAGATCTATTTTTAATCTAGATTAAGAAGATGGGTTTGATTGTAGATTAAAATAATAAATAAAGATGGGTTTGATTGTACATTAAAATAATCTACAATCAAATCCATCTTCTTTCGATACTTTGACAGTTAGATTATTTTTCGTAACTCGAATTTTTTTCCTTGTTATTTTTCATGACTGTGCTCAAATCTCTATCTGTAGATTTGTCACATATGAAGTTCGTGATATTACCTATAACTATGTATATAACTATGTATATCAAAGAGATTAGCAAATATCTTCTATACATTATTGATTAGTTTCTAGTATTTTTTTATTTATCGTATGGCTTTTTTACACATCTCAAAGTGAGAAGACATGTGTAATAAACTTGATCAAGAAATCTGATGGCAGTGATTGTCTGATCGCCAAAATTGTCATTACTTTAGCCGCATGTCAATGCGTTGCCCATAACTATTTTAGTTTCTAGTAAAATAAAATATTATGTTAGAGTTCCATCAACTGTAGTAATGTCCGACGATGTAAATAAATGTTTTTCTTTGTGTTATTATATCCCAATGTGTCATTATATCTCCATTTATAAGACCTTTTCCTTGAATATGGGGTTCGGTGGAAGAGAAAGCCACAGGCTTTAACCTCGCCCCTTGGTTCACTACTTATTCTATTGTGTTCTTTTTTTTAATTTTATATTTCGTTGAATGTATCATGTAGTTGACCAATAAAGTGTTAAATAATAATAATAGCAGCTACTCATTTTTCCTTAAGAAGTATAAGTGGATCCCGTAACATCCAAATTATAGAGTCGAAATTCTTTGTCTCTGCTGGGATTCGAACCCAGGTCATTTTTATTTTATTTATTTATTTATTTTACAAGGTTTACACAACAAGTTTATTGGACTCTATTACAATGTAGACATAAGGACATAGATAAATTAGGAAAGAGATAAAAAAAAAAGGAAATAGATCATGGTGAAACAAAACTTTCTTTCTCGTCTAATGGGGGCGTGCATCCTTAAATGTCTCATCAAATCGTGTCAACAATTCATGCTGCAGTAAGAGCCCGTTCACACCGACTAAAAACAGTTTTTTTTACTGGGACAGTAATTTTACTGGTCCAGTATTTTTACTGAGTGGCGCATACATTTAAATGAGAGCGTTCACATCGGCAACGTTTTACTGTTAACAGTAAAAAAACTGGATCGACAGATTTTTACATCAGATTTTGCCACTAGAAACGGAAACAGTAGAAAAACTGGCCCAGAAAAAAAAACTGTTTCTACATCCAGTCGCTTGTACATTGTACAATCAAATGGAGATGTTCACACTGCAGTCGGCACAGTTTTTATTGTTTCTGAAACCTTCGTCTACATAACTACCTAATTATAATATCGTATTTTTCGAATGAAAATTAATTCGTGTCTATTTATTTGTAATTAAAATAAATACAGATTTTTGTGTTTTTTTCAAAAGTGTTGAGAACAATTATTTATTTATTATCGTATTTTTACCTTCTATTACCTATATAGGTATAGAAGGTATTGGTTTCGGTCCATTTTTTGAAAATTGAGCTGATAACATTTCTGGACGAATTAGAAGCTCAGGATTCCAAAAAAGTAACTTTTATCAAAAAGTATGTTCGTATGTATGTATGTATGTATGTGTGTGCGATGAAAGTGCGATTAGAGTGTGCACAGAAGGATTACCAAGTATTAATGATGATCCACCCACTAAGGAAGAAATACGCTATGCCTTAAAGAAATTGAAAAATAACAAAAGTCCTGGGAATGATAATATCACTGGAGAAATGCTTAAAGCTGGTAATGAAGAAACTGTTGATATGATGCACAAACTACTCCATCAAATCTGGAAAGATAAAATTGTCCCCAAAGAATGGAAGGAAGCTCTAATTGTCCCCATACATAAAAAAGGCCCTAAAAGCAAATGTGAAAACTACAGAGGCATTTCTCTTTTATCTGTACCAAGCAAGATTGTCACACGAATAATATATGAAAGAGTTTATGTTACCATTAACGAAATATTGAGGGACACTCAATGCGGATTCAGGAGTGGGAAATCAACAACTGACATGATCTACACCGCACGACAGCTAGTTGAAAAAGCAATTGAACAGCAAACTCCACTCTGCATAGGATTCATAGATATATCCAAAGCTTTTGACTCCGTGGATAGAGGCATGCTCATCAAAATACTGGAAGCCATAAAATGTCCTGATAACTTACTAGGAATCATAAAATCCCTTCATAGTGAAACTGAATCAATGGTCCAAATTGAAAATGATAAAACACCATCATTTCAAATTAATACAGGAGTACGGCAAGGCTGTGTTATTGCCCCACTCTTATTCATCACCTACATGCAAATAATCATGGAAAATGTAGCCCAAAAGAACATAGGTGGAATAGACCTACACTACAGAAATGACTCCAACATGATAAGTCGAAGAAACCTCAAAGCAGCAACAAAAACTAAACCCTTGCACATCTTGGATCTAATGTTCGCCGACGACTGTGCACTAGTAGCTGAGACACCCGAAATACTACAAAGCGTTCTAGACACATTCGCATCAGAAGCAAAAAAAACTGGGCCTAATCGTTAACGAACAGAAGACTGAAGTCATGTATATAAACACCTCCGCAGAATGTATAACCATCAATAACAAAGAAATCAAAACTGTACAACATTTCAAATACCTTGGATCAATAATCCAAAACAATGGTAAAATTGACAAAGAGATTCAGAACAGACTAAATAGTGCCAGTATTAGCTTTCGCAACCTATATACCAGAGTGTGGAAACCTCATGAAATAAACCTCAAAACAAAATTGCGAATATACGAAACGGTTGTATTGAGCACGCTACTACAGGGTGGACCAAAAAAACGTTTACACCCGTTAATGGTAGATTACTGACGACATTTCCAGGCCGGATCTGGAATCCGTTTTTTCGGATTCGCCTTCGTAACTGCACAAAGTGATTTTTTGTAACTTTCCAAAAAAGTCCGACTATGGCTTATTCTTCGGATCAGTGCTTTGTTTCTGTTTAAGATGAATTGATTCTGAACAGTTCTGCAGAAAGCCAACAAAATTTCGATGTTTTAAGCTACACTATTTTGTTTTTTACGGTTTGGTTTGTCATATTTTTTCACACCTGAACAGAAAAAAAACACACGAAAAAACTTTTTTACTAAATAAAACACTCGACATTTGTCCGAACAAATTTTGGCACAGACACGGGCAAGTTTGATAAAAGTTGGCGGCCGCCCCGAGGATGCTAAAAAATAATTTTGCGATTTTTTATCACGTGATCTTTTTTATCACGTGAATAATTTTATTAGATGTTTGCCAAAAACTCTTCAAAATTCCTAAGAGTTTTCTAGCTGTAGACTGTGTAAGGGCGTCTTGTATTGTTTACAAAATTTGTTTACATTGCTGTTTTTGAATACCGCGGTCTTACATGTCTTCATCAGCCAGTTTAGGAAAATTCAAATGATAGTTTTCGTGCTTTTCAGATTGTCAGTGGTGTTAGCTAGATGTGCTAGTGCTAAGAGTATTAGTCGCATGACCGATGTTCATTTCTCGGCGATCAATATTTTTTTAATTATCAAAAAAAATCTGATGGAATATTTTATTCATACCTGTATCTGACTTGTTGTAACACCAACAACTTATGGTTTTTTTTGGAGGTAATGCCATATTTAAATTGAGTTATATCAGATACTATTGGTATCACAATTCACATAATTATTATTCATGTAAGACCCTGAGAGACTGCCTTGATAATGGATGGTTTTTCTTATGCTTCCCTAAGAGAGAAAATAAACTGGTGAATTTTCCTAACGAAAGTAGAGTTCATAAAATAATGCCAGGTAAATATGTAGGTAGGTTCTTCTATCATAAACAATACTAATTAAATAACAAATATTTACCGACTGCCAACTTCTAATAGAAATCCTGAAAAAAAAACAAGATAATATTTTGTAAAATGAATAAAATTTTATTATGTTTTATACTATTTGGGTATAATCAAAAAGGTATTAAAAATAAACATTTTGTCTGAGTATGTTCAATGAGAAACGATTAGAAGCGCACGATTAGCTCAGTGGTAAGCTAGTCACTTGCCATGCGGAAGATCCCACCCGGGTCCGAACGCCAGAGACAGCAAATCATGTTCCGTCTAATGTTGCGGAAGATTTCAGGTTTTTCTGTCAGGTCATCAAATGCCAACAGGATTCTTGCTGCCAGATTCTGCTACTCTTGCGTCTCCACTGGTATTTCGTAAACTATGTTTTTCACGTGATCCCAAATGTTCCTGTTGGCAGCTCCATATTCTGCCAAATGCAAATCTGCCATTTCAGCATCCGAATAATAATTATTATGTAACTTGTACTAAAAAAACTCAAGAAGTTTAAAAATAATATTTCATAGAATGCAGAAAAATATGCTTGAAAACTATCGTCGAGAAACAAACAATCATTCATTTGACTGGCCTTTAATTAATTCCAAGGAAAATAATTATCAGACATAAATAGCTAATTACTCTTTGAGTACAAGACGACCCTACACGGTCAACACTTTTAAGATTTTGAACATCATTTTTTGAGACTTACCTGGTTCGTTTTCCCAAAAGATCACGTGATAAAAAATCGTAAAATTATTTTTTAGCATCCTTGGGGTGGCCGCCAACTTTTATCAAACTTGCCCATGTCTGTGCCAAAATTTGCTCGGGAAAATCTTGAGTGTTTCAAAGTGTAAAAAACTTACATGAGAATTTTTTTTCTATTCAGGTGTCAAAAAAGATGCCAAACCAAATCGTAAAAAACAAAGTAGTGTAGCTAGAAACATCGAAATTTTGTTGGCTTTCTGCAGAAATGTTCAGAATCAACTCATCTTAAATAGGAAAAAAGTTCTGACCTGAAGAATAAGCCAAAGTCGGACTTTTTCAGAAAGTTGCAAAAAATCACTTTGTGCAGTTATAAAGGCGAATCCGAAAAAACGGATTGCAGATCCGGGCTGGAAATGTCGTCAGTAATCTACCATTAACGGGTGTAAACGTTTTTTTGGTCCACCCTGTATATTCATCTGAATGTTGGACAGTGCTTTCAAATGACATCAACAAGTTGAACGGCTTCCACATGAAATGTCTGAGGACAATTTGCAGAATCAAATGGACGGATAGAATATCAAATGAAGAGGTACTCAAGAGAACAGGAATGATGCCAATCAACTATATCATTCAAAAGAAAAGATTGAGATGGGCTGGTCACGTAAGCCGCATGACTGAAATAAGAACTCCACATCAAGTAGCCTTCTCCGAACTCAAGAAAGGAAAACGCCCACAACAGAAGCCAAAGAGAAGATGGATAGATCTATTAAAACAAGATTTCAATGAACTCAAAATTGACCCCAATAACTGGAGAGCTGAAGCTACAGATAGATCAAAATGGAGACAGAAAATCACCAGTAAAGCAGAATCTAGTCTCACTACAAAAGTAAATAATATGATCCAAGATAGACTACAAAGACACAACGAGAGAAGTCAATACCTATGGAAGTGCCCAGTGTGTAATATTACAAAAGAAAATGAATCTGGACGCCAATTTATCTACAGGCACATGAAAGAAGCCCACAAAGACTTAATAGAAATACCTGATACAACCACTATATCAGATCTCAAATGTGGCATATGTAACATCACATATAAGACTAAAAGTGGACTCCTAAGCCACCAAAGAAATAAACACAGTAATGTAGCTCAACAATCCAATCTGAGACCTATAAAAACAATTATCTCAGCTGAATCATCAAGTACTGGAATAAGACAAACAACTCAACTTACTACACTCAACCCACTCGTGTGCACAGCATGTGGTAGAACCTGTAAAACACCAGCAGGACTCAAAAGCCATCAAAGAAACGTCATTTGCAAGGAGAAATTGAACACAATGGATGCATCGGACACGATGAACTCCTAGAATCATGTATGTGTGTGTGTGTGTGTGTGTGTGTGTATGTATGTATGTATGTATGTATGTATACAAAATATCTCGAGAACGGTAAGAGCTAGAGCGATGAAATTTGGCACGTATATGCAACTCGGCAACTCGAATGAACATAAAGAAAAGCATGGAAAAGTAGGACCAGTAAAAATACTGTTTGTAGCCTGTGTGAACGCACTCTGAGAAACAGTTTTTTTACTGGACACAGTAAAAAAACTGTTCCAGTAAAAACTGTTTTGGTGTGAACGGGCTCTAAGTGTATTTCTTTCGGAGTCCAGAGAACGACCCATGACTCTACCAGTCAATTAGAACAGATTTCGCCTTCTTGGGGCAGTTAAGCCATTACAAAAAAATGGTTTCAAATTTTCAAGTAGATTGTCTTTCGATTCCAATCTTTTTGAATGTCATACTTAAAACGTTTAGCAACCAACCCACTGTAGCTTGAACGATAAGGCGGCAAACTTGTAACCTGGGGGTCGGTGGTTCAAATCCCAAGTTCAGCAAACAATTAGTAAAGCGAGTTTGAGTAGTATTGTGACATCACGAAAGTGAACGTTTTAAGTTATCATAACACAAATAATTATGATAACTTAAAACGTTTAGCAGTTTTACGAGAGGTCCCGGTACCAAACAGGTGTCTCTGATGTTACTTTCAGTAGCTATCTTCCCTCTGTTTCTAGTGCTCGACTTCTTTACAATT
>CM044961.1:24059582-24595397 GCA_024516035.1 Bactericera cockerelli | reverse complement strand
AACCAGGAGAACATACAGGACCCGACACCCAACTTTCAACTGTGGCATAGTCAGGGGAGGCCTTTCAACTTTATTTCTTCTTTGGGTTCATTACCCAAATTGATGAGAACACCTCATCTAAAGCGCACGGCTGTGCGCCGGGCCCAAAGTTCCAGAAGCACGGCAGTGTATCTTTACACAAACCCGTTTTCCCCCGGGTTTTTTCGTTCTTCTTCTTAGGGGGGGCGTAATCTTTGAAGGGGGGGTTTGCCGGACAGTGGGGGAAATTGACTAAGCACTTCTACCACTGTCTTTACAAGGGGCTAAAAATTTGCCCAAAGGGCTCCCAGCCAACCCAAATTGCGGGGTTCTGGGGGGTTTTGCCCCCCAGCCAGACTTTTTAATTTTTTTTTTCAAATTCCAATTTTTTTTTAAAAAGGCATTTTCAAAAGGTTTTTGACTGTGGGTATTACGTAACATTTTGCATGAAAAAAAAAAATTTCCATTATTTCTGAAAGTAAATTAATTATGTTTTTATCTTAGTGTGTCCCAAACCCCAAAGCTTCTTTGACTCATCTTAAATAATTTAAAAAAAAATATATGTATAACCGTTCAAAAGCTCACTTTGGTCTCGTTAGTTGGTTTTATAAAGTTCATATTTGAAAAAAAAAAACAAATTCAATTTGAATGTTTGAAACTCATCACCTTCTTCCTCCACAGGTGTCAGAAGAGGATAGACCAGGAACTGGTCTTCGGTAGTAAAATCCACGTCGGTCCTCCAATGCTTGTCCAAGCGTCACCCGCCCGCTACACCAATGGCTACCAAAGAGCCGGCGGAGCCCGCCGCCACTACAACAGTGAGGGGGAGTACGCGGACCACGGCACCAGTGGCGGAGGATATGGGGGGTACACCGGGTCCAGAGAGAGTGGCTACGGGAGCAACCAGGAGAACATACAGGACCCGACAGCCAACTTTCAACTGTGGCATAGTCAGGTGAGGCCTTTCAACTTTATTTCTTCATTGGTTCATTATCAAATTGATGAGAACACACTCATCTGAGCGCACGGCTGTGCGCCAGGCCAAGTTCCAGCAAGCACGGCAGTGTATCTTTACACGAACCGATTCACCCGGTTTTTCGTTCATCATCATAGGGTGGCGTCATCGTGAACGATGGTAGCCAGACAGTGGAGGAATGACTCAGCACTTCTACCACTGTCTTTACAAGGAGGCTAATAATTGACAAGGGCTCCCAGAACCAAGCCAATGCTGGTCTACTCCCTGTTTATAGTCCCCCAGCCAGACATTTTCATTATTATTATCTTAATCACAATTATTATTAAAAAGGCATTTTCACAAGTTTTTGACTGTAGGGTATTACGCTAACATTATGCATGTATAAAAAAATCCATTATTTCTGAAAGTAAATTAATTATGATTTCATCTTAGTGTGCCTCCCAAACACAAAGCTACTGAATGACTGATTTTTTCTCTCTTTCCGACCTACAGAACAACAAGTCTTCGTTTCAAAACTACCATCGCGGGAACAACAACAACAACAGCAATGGTCGCCCCGTGCTAGGCTGCAACAGCAGCGCTCCTAACGGCAACGTGGGACACTTCTGCAAGACCACTCACTCGACGGCACCGTCAAGCTCCGCCCCTGTCTCATCCTCTCAGCCAATCACAATCTTGAAACGCTCTTCCCCTCTCCCGCCCAACTTTGTGCTCAATATTAACACTTCAATACCTCCGCCCCCCATTGTCAATGTTCCTCAGATTAGCAGCACAGGAAATGGTTCCATTCTCAATGAAAGGTAAGAATTTTGTTGTTTATATATGCTTCTTAAAAATTAAAAATAATTATGTTGGTGATTTTTACGAAACTTAAAAATAAAATAAATATACGTGAACTTCATGCTAAATTTGGGAAAAAATGTCTATGGTAAAGAAAAACTTCAATTTTTCATTCATACCATTTTTTTGGGGGAACTATCTCACATAAAAAATACTTTTGTACAAAACCTTTCTGTAGAATCACAATTTGTTGTACAATTTCAACTCACCGACCTCAGTAGTGTGATCGATAAGACTATCTGGACGTCGCGTCGGTGGTTTTTTAGTACCTCGACTCTTCCTCCATAATTTAAACCAAAGCATGGCACTTTTTTTTATTTTATTTTTTTTAGTAAACTTTTTTTAATATATTTTATAACACAAAGACTTCATTCAATGAATTTGTGAAGGGAAATGAGCCCGCAATGCTGGCTGCATTCCCCCTCTGAATGGCCAGGCTTAGACGTTGGATGAGGTAGGATGTTGACTTCACTCTGCTCTTCACTTTACCAGGTATTTCCATCCCATCACTTCCTCCACTCAAGCCATTGGAGGAAGCAGCATTGTCGGTGGATCAGGAGCTCACAATTCTTCCTCCCCAGTGGAGCTGCACGTCACCAATCTAGACCAAAGCATCGAGCCAGCGGATTTGAAGCGAATCCTCACGGCTTGCTTCTCGGAACATGTAGCATCAGGTGGGGTGCATGTGTCTGTGTTCACGCAGAGTGATGGGACCCTCGCCGCTGCTGTCAAATTAAGGTGAGTGAGTCTTAAAGATGAAATGTAAATGCTTTTTTAATTTTTTTTTTTAAATTTATTTATTTATTTTTCTTCTGAAAGTTATAGGTAGATAAATTAAGACCTGAACCAAACACAGGAAATTATTTCATTTACACTGTTCACTTTAATAGTAGTAGTAGCATCTTAGAATAGTATTTAAAATAAAATAATTGTATCTCGATGTTTTTCTCTTATGTACTGTAAACTATCCTCAATTTGAGAATATTATTATCTAATAAAAAAAAAAAGTGGAATACAAAACAGGTGTATGTCAATTACAATGAAATTTGACATACACCCAATGACATTATAATACACTGTTAAGAAGGTGATAGAAGATGAATGATAATCAGATAAAATAAATAAATGTTAAGATGAGTCACAGCCTTTTTTCTTTCGTAGCCATGAAACAACAGCTACTGTAGACGCTTGTGGTCTGTGTTTAGCTTGCTCGTCCCAGTAGTATGCCTCACCTCTGATGGGCGAGAAGTATAAGTAGTGCTTTATTTAGACTGTCAGCGTAAGACAGGTAGTCCCATTATGCCAACAGTTTAACAAAGCACCTCTTTATTTATTTGAGTATAAATACAATGTAAATAAAATAACAATGAGAGAGTAGAAAACAAGATAGGGATATAATAGTGGAAGAAGTGACACAATACTTCCCATTTAGGTTTTCTTTCTTCATGTAAAGTTTTTTTTTTTAAAGAAAAATTAATTCAGAGCTGCTTTGTATTTTTTGTTGTTTTCTTGTTTACATTTCAGATCGGGCCAGGACGCTCAAGTGGCCATCTCTCAGCTTCACCGCAAGAAGATTGGATTCAAGCGAATCTCCATTTCCTATTCTCATTCCGGCGCCCCTACCACAGTCCCACCCTAATCAGGTAACCCTTTCTTACCAAAACCACGTCTCAATTTGACCTTGGGCATTTCAAGGGACGTTCAACCCCCCAAGAAATTGAATTTGATTAAATATTAAATTGAGTTAAATAAAATTCAATGTTTATTGAGCACGATTAGCTCAGCGGTAAGGTACTCGCTTGCCATTTGGAAGGTCCTAGGTTTGAATCCAGAGTCGCCGAAATAAAATATACTCAAAATAAGGTTACAGTAGTTTGGAAGGAATACCATTTGGTGCGCTCGTGTTGACCTAGCACCTAAATGGAAAGCCCATCCCATAGTATGCCTGCCTCAAAGGGAGGCAGGCATACTATGGGATGGGCGAGCTATAACATAGTCCACAAGTAGCTGCTGGTGTATGGCTATGGAAAAAAGTTTTTTTATATATATTATTATATTTTAGCTTCTTGAGAAAATATTTTTCTCTCTGAGAAATCCTTTAATGGTTCGAGATAAAGGCTGTGAAACACTCGCCAAAATAAATAAAAAACACCTTCTTAAATCCTTGCCAAAAATCTGATAAAAATCATGCATTTACCATTGACACGGTAGTCGAGTGGTTAACGCGATAGTCTGGTAATCCAGGAAGCGTAGGGATCCATTGGTTCAAATCCCACTCAGTTCATGAATTTTTCCTCAATATATTGAGTTTGTGACCACATAATAATAAAACTCTGCTGAGAGTTAGGTGGTAGAAAATACTTTGAGCATTAACCTCGCCTGGTGGTTACCTTCCACTAAAGAGTGTTATTATTATTATAGTATGCTTTATTAGGTAAGACAAAAATATATACAGTGAAATACAATGAAATTATAAAGAAAAAACAGGAGGTTATGAAACGTCCAGAAATATGAAAAAAATTGAAATCGGAGCAAAAAAATATTTTTTTTTACAAAAAAGAACACAATACTTCTGATTTCTAATATTAGAAATTTCTCGAAAGTAATAAATAGATTGAACAAAGAAACAAGAAAAAAAAAAAAAAAAAAAAAATGAAGCGAATGTCCTACCTAAAGGGCGGGGTTATTGTCTATGGCAATCTCTTCCACCCAATCCTTTTATTATTATAGATTTATATATTTTTAAGTGGAAAATATAACTATAAGTAAATAGGTAGGTAGGTGCATTTGTTTTGTTCTTTTTTATAGCTGTAAGTTTTTTTTATGTGTAGATTTAAGTGTCCTTGTATTAATGGGGACTCCTCCTCGTCAATTCATAAAATAAATAAATAAATTATCATTGACCTGCGATTCAGATCTCAAATCATCGCCCTCCTGCAAGAGGTGCCCAAGGGCAAGCTGCCCCTGTTCAAGTTCCGCGAGATGTTTGAGATGCGCTACTCCAGCAGCATCTCCGTGTCAGAGCTGTACAAGCTGAGGGACGTGTGCACCATCAGCGAGGAGACCACGGGCCGGACCATCGGGCTCAACCCCGACCATCGGGACAGCACCACGCCCTCCCCCATCAATAGACAGGTATTGAAAAATAAATACATTTCTAGTCAAATTTGTATAGTGTATACCTTCCTTAACACGTAGACGACCGGGTGTACCATCGGTGGTACACGCACGTTCGTACGGAATGGACCGGGTGTACCACCGGTGGTACACGGGGTCGGATAGCCGTATTATCGTCGGTCCCACAAGAGAATTC
Organism: Bactericera cockerelli; assembly: GCA_024516035.1. Taxonomy (NCBI): domain Eukaryota; kingdom Metazoa; phylum Arthropoda; class Insecta; order Hemiptera; family Triozidae; genus Bactericera; species Bactericera cockerelli. The sequence goes on along the minus strand of CM044961.1, from coordinate 24,590,250 downwards.
ACGAAAAACCATGCCGGTCGTCTAAGTGTTAAAAAAAAGTTGTTCAGGAGGTTATGAAACGTCCAGAAATATGAAAAAATTGAAATCGGAGCAAATAATTTTTTTTTTTTTACAAAAACGAACACAATATTTCCGATTTCTAATTTTAGAAATTTCTCGGAAGTAATAATAATTAAAATAGTTATTATGCGTTTGTAATTTATTTCAATTTTTGGTATATCTACTAATTTCTAATCCAAGTCTTAAAGACCTCAGGATTTTTTTTCCGATTTTTTTTTTTTTTTTAAGTATAGAATATTTTAATAGTTTTATTTTTACAAAATATAAAAGACTTCCCCAAGGACATCTTCCCGAGGCAGTGTGCTCAGCACTGAGGCAACATTACCTCTCTGAACAGCGAAACTAAGCCGTTGCCTGAAATATTCCCCGGCGCGTCTGTCCTTCGTCTCAAGGACCAAGGTTTTGGATATGCTATTAAACATTTCCAAAGCACTTGGCCCAAAAGAGCCAAAGGTTTCGACGGCGAAGGGAATGAAATCATAGAGATTTTGTAGGTCTTTATATTTCAGGCACTTTTTTAGTTCCGCTTGTTTGGCTGTTTCACCTCTACCTCTTAGAGAGTAACTCATATTGCTGTTGGCTAGGGTATCTACGCATGTCGCGTCCCAAACCATTTGCCTCCCCCGTTTCCATGGGACCAATGTCATACCATCCGGTCTTTTGCCGTCTTGTCTGAATAGACCTGATGGCTCAAGAACCGATGGAATATGACAAGATCCCAAGGCACGTTTGAGAGTTTGGTTTAGTTCGTTTAATACTTTCAGTTTGGTTTGGTTCAGCTTAATACTTTCCTTAGGATATGGGCACTACTCATCAAAACAACATTTTGGTTTGCAGACCCTTGCTATTTTCCAGGTATTTGCGATCGATTTGAAAGTAAAGATTTTCGATATCACACCAGGAGCTTCAATTACAGCAGATAATGCTACCTGCATGTTAGGTACATTGCCTCATGCAAGTGGGATGGATCAAGTGTATCTCCTGTGATTTTAAAATTAATCAATTCCCTCAAATGCATTTTTCTTTAATAAAATAACAGAAAATTACAGCAAGAATTATCTGACTTTGAGATTCCACTTTCTTTCCCAGAACAACAGCACCCCGCTACTTGAGCAGCCCTACTGTACGGCCCACTTCAAGCTGAGCCACCACAACACCTCCACCTCCCTCAACACCTCCGCGGAGGACAAGGGATGGGCGGAGCTGGAGGCCTCAGTGCTTCCCAACCTCAAGCTTCCCCTGGCCACGTTTGCCGAGCAGGTGGTCAGCTTGATCGAGAGCCATTCCGGGGCCCTGCCCTTGCTGAGGTAGGTACGGTTTAGGAACCACTGAATAGTCACTTACATCATTTTTAAATAATATTAATTTGTAAATACTTACCTGTTAAAGACATAAGACATGTTTGATTGATAAAGTTAAGGACCTTGCAGTCTTACCTCGGCAGTTTAAAAAGGTATATTCTATTCTCCTTCTCTTCTGGTGTGCTTACACTGAACTAGTGTGGGTTGGAAGGAAGGCATGACGAAATTGTAAACACCTCTCCCGCTCGCTCTTGTCTTTACTTCTACTACTTCTTGTCCAAGAGAGTACAGGGTAGGAGAAGTGGCAGTAGAAGTAACGACATGATCTTAACGAACAAATCTATACACAATCAAATGGTTCATATTCAATTATGCTCATTATTCAATCAGTCCGTTAGTGACGATGCCATCCATACGAGGTGTAAACTCGTATGCTTACAACCACTATAACTTAGGACATAGTAGTCCACGAATGTCTATTGGCTAATAGAAGGTCGGAAAGACCACGAAAGTCATTGATAATAATCCACAACTTTATAATAATCAGTTGGTTGAAAGCCAAGATCCAACTGGCAATTGTAAGAGCAGTGTCCCTAAGGTTGCGAGGAACTAGACAGAGGTTTAAGTCAGCAATTATTAAAGATGGTGCAGCAGTAGACTATATAATATGTCAATAAATAAATATATAAGTATTTCAATAATAATAAGACTCTGAGGGCTAGGTGGCAGAAAATGCTTTAAAATAATAATAGATCTCCAACATGTGTAATCTGTCGAAACGATCCCAGTCGTCATGTCTACCAATGGTCTGATTCACACAAGCTTCTACAAATCTACATCCACTCGAAGAAAATTGCACTACCACCTTCCCTTGTCCACCAGATCCAGAAATCAGTTCTTCTTGAAAATTGCCGTCTTGTTCGCAAATTTCTATCTCATTCTCCTGACTCCTGACTCAAATCAAATAATTTAATCTATGTTTGCAATGAAAATAGCCCATAGATTCAAAATGTAACATACCATTGTAATATGAGAAGTAAAATGAAATAATAATAATCCATAACTACCTATGGTTCCTTCCAGTTTCCCCGACTGCTATGAGGCCCGGTTCGGTCCCCTGGTCCCGGACGAGACGGGAGTCCCACTAGAACACCTGGTGACGTGCATACGAGGCGTGGAGCTGGTACTGAACAGCTACGCCGGGATCAAGTACCTGCGGCGCTGTGAGCCCGTGGCCAACACGAGTCTGCTGCAACATTCCGGCGATGAGGGTGAGGGGAGCCTCTGACATTAGTTATGTTATGAAGCACACACTACAGCCTGGAGTCGAATCTCCCGCCTGGGAATTTTTTTTTCTACTCTGTACTTTGGATGTGCGGGGTCCACTCATACCTCGTGAGGAAAAATGAGAAGTTATTTGTATGAGTACCGACCAGTGGCGGCATTATCAGAGTATATCAGCATCCGGGGAGTAACAGTTCTGACTACTGCCCGTGGTTCAGAGATCCTGAAATTGATCTCCGGGTTGTGCAGGAATTTCTAACAAAATCTGTTCTCTCTGAAGTAGAGAACACGTGAGGCCGGCACTTCGGGTCGAATCCAGGCTGGGTGCGGTTCATGTGGGTAGCTGGTACAATTCTCAGCGATTGCAGGGTAACCATCGTCTTGAATAACTGATATCAGGACGTTAGAACCAAATAGAGTCATTGGATATGAAAGGATCCTAGCTAGCTAGACATTGGATCTGGGCGTCCTTATAATCCTTTCACCACCGTAATATTATCCTAGGTCAAGCTTTTCTGATAAATTAAAGAAAAATTAGTTCTGAAGGGTTAATATTTAACTAAGTCCTTAACACACCTGTTTCAAAACCTCTGCTTGTATTATTCCATTATTTTTTATTGTATTATATCTTCTTTTAGTTTATTGCACTGTTTATTCTTAATTAATTTTTTTTTTTTTTTTAATGTAGCTATTGTACTTAATTCTATTCTATTCTCGTCAGGTTCCAATGAGACCAGCCCCAGCGTCTCTCCCTCACTGCAGGGTCAGATGTCTCTGCTCTGCCGGGAACTGGTGGACCTACTCAAGACCTTCCCTCACTGCCAGATGGTGTTCAACAAGTTCATCCCCGCCTACCACCATCACTTTGGTCGCCAGTGCCGCGTGGCGGATTACGGGTTCACCAAACTCATCGACCTGCTGGAAGCCATACCTCATGTCGTGCAGGTAACACTGGTTTCTTATCGGAACGAAACTTATAGAACGTGCCAATAGGTATCACGTGTGGTGAGGGCTCTAGACTACTAATGTAAAAAAATAAAAATGTATAAGTTAAGTCTGTATTGTTTATAACCTTTAGTTTGTATGCCTTGTTAGGACATTAGTATTGTCGTTATGATTACTTTACAGTATTAAAGTTCTAAATGATGTTATGTCCATAAAGAAAAAAGAAAAAAATACAAGGACCATACTTCATAGGTGTGGCCCTTAGTGTGGGATGACGACAGCCAAAAGAAAGTACCATAAGTTCAGTTTAAAATATTATGAATTATGTAAACTGTCATTGTTATATATATTTGAACCATTTACTTGTCATGTATCAAATAAATAAAAAATATTATTATTGCTATTGATCTATTTCATAAAGTGTAAACGAAAGTTACTTTTTGATCATCTATTCAATCTGTTCAATTCAATTCTATTCAACCAGTGAATTGTAACCGCCCTTGCTAGGTGGTAAGTTATTTTTGGAATTGGAATTGTGTAGCCGTAATAGCCGTATCTCTAATGTTACAAAGTAAAAACATACCTATTATTATGCTTTTGTGTCATAAAATAGAGTTCTTTATAAAGTAAAAATATTCCCATAATTATGCTTTTGTGTCTGAAATCAGAGTTCTATTATTTTTATCGTAATGAAACTCCCTGTCTCGAGCCGAGAGTTCAAATAAAGCACTAGCATACTATGCGAGTACTCAGCTTCCTTTAACACTTAGATGTCCGTGTGTACTATCGGTGGAACACCCGTGTCTGTACGAAATGAACCGGATGTACCGCCGGTGGTACAGGGTATACGCACGTGTACGGAATAGACCGGAATAATCATCGCCGGTCCCACGGGAGAACTCACTAAAAATATGCCGGTCTTCAAATCTAAGTGTTAATGCCATCTATTATATTCCGTCCTTTTCTAGTCCATCTATTCCATTCCATTTCCTGAAAAGTACACCCCGTACTTATACAGGAACACGATAGACCATGATGTTATTTAATGCATAATGCAATGTAATGTAAAAAGCCTTTATTTGTACAATTAAATTTACACACAACATAAATACATATGGGCATCTTGTATCAGATTAATCAGATTAATATCTGAGGCCTCCCCATGTAAGGGGCATCTGAACAACTGGTGGTTTTAAGCTTTTAAGGATATAAATTTATAAATTTGAAGGAAAATAATAAATACTAAATGATAATAAATAAATGGGAAGAGAAAGCCACAGGCTTTAACCTCGCCCCTTGGTTCACTACATATTCTATATTTTTTTTTTTTTTTTAGCATGTCCTATTGTGTTGAATGTATGTAGTTGACCAATAAAGAGTTAAATAATAATAATAATAACAAGAAACCAACCATGCATAATAAACATTATTATTATTTCCCAGGTGATGGGCGAGGGGTCGCGGCGACTCATCACCCTGTCTCACCGCTCCCAGATGCGTCGCTTCACCTCCGACCTGCTCCGCTGTCTCAAGAGCGTCCCCAACAAGCAGTGCTCGCTCGCCGCTTTCCCGGGCGTGTTCTCGCGCGTGCACGCTCGCCCCTTCGATCCCGTCGACTACGGTCTGGCCTCCCTGCAAGACCTGCTGGCCAACGTCTCGGAGAACACGATCGTGATGACCACCCAGACCCAGGGCAGCGGCGTGACCGCGGGGAGTGAAGAGGAACTCATGATCGCGGTACCGAAGCGAGAACAGACGTCCGAGGAGATAGAGAGGACCAAGAAGTTCTCGCGAGAGGTGAGTCATGTAGTAGAGGACTGAGGGCCGAATTTTTTTTTATTTTTTTTTTAAACATATTACTTTTATTGTATATGTGAGGTCTCTTACACAGACATAACATTTTAATACATTTAAAACTTTACAATAAATTATAAAACAGGATTAGATTTAACCTAAGTGGACACTATCTCTTAACTATTTTTTTTTTTAAGATATGCAACATTACAAATAATAAAGGAATTAAATGTAACAATACTAGCATAAATATACATATAGGTTTCATTAATCGACACAATAGGATAATAATTTTCATAATAATAATATGGTATATTTGAAATATGGTATATTTATTTACGGTAAGAATCCTTTTACAAAGTCACAAGTACATAAAACAAACTTGAAAAATAAGACTACTAAAGTCCCATTATTCCAGCAGTAAACCCAAGACGTTAATAATACGTTAATTATGTGGTAAAAATCCAAAATGGGAGAATAACTTGTCATGTCCCGCGGCAGGGTTTCGAACCAACGACCTCTGGATTCACAGAGTCCGACTTTACCACTGAGCTACCGGGACAGACTAAGTGGACACTATCTCTGAACTCAGGCTATAGTGCGGTGTGATTGATTGAAACTCCGACTTGACTGCGTGCCTGTCTTAGCTTAACTTTAATCCTGTCTCAAAAAAAGACCCTCTTAACTACCGCTACAGGCACCAGTGCCGAGTGGTGGACTACTAATATTATTAGTAGACTACACTAATAATATTATTAGTAGACTACACTGAACGCATGAATAGCTCAGTGGTGGTTAAGCACTTGCCATGCGGAAAGTCCCGGGTTCGAACCCCCGCGCCGACAAAAAATTGTATTCAAAACTTGGTTACAGTTGTTTGTAAGGGATACCTTCCGGTGCGCTCGTGTTGACCCAGCACCTCAATGGGAAGTATTGTGTCACTTCTCGCCCATCAGAGGGGAGGCATACTACGGGATGGGCAGGCTACAACACAGACCACAAGCGTCTACAGAAGCTCCTGTTTCATGGATACGAAATAAAAAAGGCTGTGAAACACTCATCTTTAATAATAATAATAATATTATTAATCCTGATAATAATAAAAGTCCGTCATTCTCTCCACAACATCTATCATCCGTAAATGTCTCAATATCAATTAATTTATGTACATATTGTTTTTAAAACCTATGTATGTATGTATGTATGTATACCTCAAATAAATTAGTGAAATCTTTAATAATAATAATAAAAAGAAAAATATATAATCTAGTATCAAATTTAAACATTAAATACGATAAAATAATGTATCAAAATATAATTATATACCTAGTGATATACTAATAATAAAATAAATTAACTATGTTACCACCTATCTATGTCTGTTTAACCCACCGTACAAATGACAAAGTTTAATCCTCCATTTAGGGATTTTATAATTATAATTAATATGTCTTAGCTCTGCTGGAATATGGACTTTAATAGTCTTAATACGGAGTATAAATAAGCGATATTATTATATTATATACCTCAGGTGTGGAAGTGCTGAGTCACATGCCCACTACAGTATCCTGTTCAACAAGTTCATCCCCTCGTACCACCACCACTACGGGCACCATGCCGTGGCGGACTAGGACTTCACAAACTCATTGACTCTTCGAGTCCATACCCGAGGTGGTCACCATTGAGGACGACATTGAGGATCGACGCATCACGTTGACCATCAAAGAGAAACTGGCGTAAGTAACAGAAGTTTCATTTGTTTAAAACATATTTCATTTCTCTTTAGAAGTATTCCTTAGGGAGAGAGCTACAAAAATTTAAATAAAACTAAAATAAATATACATTATTACTTATAGGCTGCAATGGCTGCATATGGACAGACAATAACATTTTTTTTTTCTTCGTAATATTGAAAAAAATCGTTGATTTAGATGAATACGTATGTATTGAGAACTAGATATGTATGTATTCAGAAATAGATACGTATGTATTGAGAACTACATATGTATGTATTGAGAACTTGATATGTATGTATTGAGAACTAGATATGTATGCATTGAGAACTGGATATGTATGTATTGAGCACTAGATACGTATGTATTGAGAACTAGATACGTATGTATTGAGAAATTTTAAGAAGAAAGTCTTATGAAACAGGTGCGTCGTATTTCTTACAACGTATGAACACTGACTTATTTATTTAGAAACTCTTTATTAATAGAACATATTTACAGACAAATAATGGTAAAAATTAAATATAAAATTGACAATATCAATAATATAAACAAGAAAACTTGACCCGACTTGCCCCGCAGGTGCTGCTGGAGCAGGTCAAGTCTCTCATCACGCTGCGGGCCCCCGTGTCCCTGGACAACCTCAACGCGGCCTTCTCCTGGCAGTTCGGCTACCCGCTGCGGCCCCTCTGCTACGGCTGCCCCTGCCTCGAGTCCCTGCTGGCCCGCCTGGAGCCCACCATCCGGCTGCAGGGCCGCACCCTCGTCATCCACGAGGACACCCTGGTCCCGCTCAAGCTCTTCCGCGTGTTTCTCGAGAACGCCAACTCCAAGATCCTGCTCTCCGACTTCGCGAACATCTACAAGAAGCTGTACAAGACGGGCATCACCGTCGAGGAACTGTCCGCTGTCGATGAGGTGGTGAAAGTTGTCCGCAAGAACGGCAACGACTTTGTCACCCTCACCAGCCTGCAGTTGTTCGCCAAGGACGTCTACCATCTGCTGTACGCGTGCGACGGCAAGATCTCGCTCGCCAGTCTCGAGTCCATGTACCTGAAGATGTACGGGACGGCGGTGCAGTGTGCTGTCTACGGGCACCAGAGCCTCGGCTCCCTGCTGGGCGCTATCTCCCGCGTGGTCACCGTCAAGGGGAAGCATAAGCAGAAGATACTGATTCTCAATCGGAGTTTGAGTCTGGTTGGTATTGCTCTCCCGCGCGAGAATAATAATAACGTGGCCAACAACAATAGCGGGGAGTTCAAGAACCATTATAATTTGCGTAACAAGAACAATAATGATTACGCGTTCAAAGATATCGGTAACGGAGGCTATGGTGAGGATGATATCATTTCCAGACGGAATAAGTCCGAGGCGCACTCAGCTGCCTTGGGAGATGCCGGCAGCGGCGGACCGCCGGTGGTTCAACTGCCGGACTTCAAGATCCACCCGGATACATTCACGTGCACACCCCTGACGTCCCCCTACAAGGGACTCCCTTCCAGTCTGATCACTGCCCCCCACCCTTCAACACTGCCTCTGCCCCCTTTCTAAATGAGACTCTCACCCCCTCGTGAACCTGATTTTTGCGTATCCACTGAGAAATGGGTTAGTAGTGGTGAATTCATTTTTGATGGTTCATCGCGTGTAGCGTATGCTACATCACGGATACAGAATTGGGGGAGTCATCACGTACGTAAAATCTGGTCCTCTTAAATCTTACTGAAGGACTTGACGCCGTGCTCGTGCGTGGAAATATTTTACAAATTATGCAAGAAAAAATAATAACTTACAATCAGAAATTAAATTTGAGGGGAGAAACGTCCCACGAAAAAATGTGAATTTTAAATTTCAGGACGCTCCGATTAATAATAGTCGAAACCATCTATTACTGACCCCACATGTACCATTTATCAATCTATTTTATTATGCCTTTAACCAATGTCGTATGACTTTACAAAATCTTCAAAATTTCTGCACTGTACAATGTAGATACCAAGTATATGTTGTTATCAAGTTAATCAATTTTATAGTTCTAGATTTTATTTAAATATAAAATTATCGTGAAGATTCATTTTGTATGAGGTGAATCTTAAAGAGTTTGATTTTAATAATTTAGAAGCAAATTTTTGAACTTAAGACAATAAAATTTATATCTAACTGTACCTCATTTCAATATTTTACAACGTATTGGATTTATTTTCACAACATTTGTGCATTTTCTACTATAGTTTTTCCCCATTTAATCGATTTTGGATTTAAGAAAAACCTATTCGTCAAAAAATAGTTATGGAATTTAAAAACAAAAATCTATTATTAATTGATGTTTGTATAATTTAAGCTCGTAGTACAAAATATATTATCAAAGAGAATATTAACATTTTATCGCATGTGACATTTAGTCTGTGATAAAATCCTTCGAGAAGTATTGAAGTTTCTATTTAGTTTAGTTATAGATTTTCCCGTCATCACAAAATTTATATAAAATTAAATTGATCTATCAGTAATCTTCTGAAATTATTCAGGTTTAAATGATTGATTATTTATTTATTTTTGAAAAATAAAAATAATAATTTCTTTCAAATGTGTGAAGTATAATTTAAATTATGAAATGTACGTTTATATTATTTACTGGTTCAAAAATTACCTGGTTACATTTACATACTTGTAAATATTTCGTCATATTTTCTATTTAAAAAATTGAGTTTTCATCTCAAGTGCATGTCATAATTATTTCTTATATCCCTCCAAATCCACCAATTAGATTTTTTTCTGAAATATTTTTCAATATTTAAAAACCCCTGGTATGATCTCATGACCATATCATTCATTAAATCAACTTTTTGTTGATTAAAATTATGTTATCTTGTTTCAATGCAGATAGTTGCTTTTATATCAAGCTGGTGTTGATTACATTTTTCGAGTGTTGTGTTCACTCTTATGTATCCATCCCAGCCTACATAATCATGTCAGGTTTCTATAACCTGTGAAATGAGCAGAATAACTCGTGTCTTTTTCTCAACAAATGAATATCTAACAATTAATATATTAATTAAGAGTCCAGATTTTATACAGCCATGTCCAAAATATGCAGTTGCATCATATGCAGGAAAAAGCTAGAGAAATAAATGCACAAAACTCCTAAAATATGCAGAACATTTTAGATGGAATAAGTACGAATATGATTCACACTACAATTGCTTAGATACTACCCAACACATGGAATGTCTCACTTTATAAGTAGGTAGCTAGGTACACACTCGGACCTTCAAAAATTTAAGATTGTAGGTATGAGTTATCAGAAGTATTGTGTTTATTTTAGTATAAAAAAATCAATTAGGTTTCAAAAGAAACCATATTTCTGACCATGTGTTGTTGTATTCATAACCTTCTGACCAACTTTGTTTTTTCGATTGACAGTCTGTTATTTTCATTCCTTTTTTAATATCAAAATTTTGAAAATATGCAAAATTAAACAATTTTTTCTCTCCCAAAATATGCAATTGGATATAGGATTATGATATCAATTGCATAAAATCTAGACTCTGAATTCTCTCCAAAATATCTTGGGTCGATTATTTGCCTTTTCAGTTTGTAATAAAATTATTTCAATTTTAATATAATAATATATTATGGTATTTATGTATGACCTTTGACAAAAGATATAAACTAAAGTGAAATGTTTCAATCTTGGTTTCATAAGTTCCTAGTAAAGCAAAGGAATTTTCAAATGAGAAAAGTCCGGGTTTTCTGCTTTTATATTGTACAATAATATATTTTCAGTTGTTTTTAATAAGTTGGTGACAAACAGCAGTAAATCCATTGTGCTGACAATATAGTTCTATTTTATCCTCATAGAACTATATTGTCTTTGTTCATAATATATCCTAAATATCCAAACCAAAAGTGGCCTTGTTCATATAACCATAACATATCTGCCAAAGCTTACTTGAACATTCAATGTGGTTTTTTTCTTAAAAGTGGCCGCACTAAGAAAAAACCGTTGTTTCTTGAATCACTCAAAATCATGGTTCCAATAATTTTATATTAAGTGGCTCAGGAACTAATTTTGTTCTAATGGCTGTTGGGTTAAAAAAACTTCATCAGCTTGTCAAAAATAGAAAACAGTGATCTCTGAACGGAAATTCAATGAATGCACATTATCTAGTGACCAAAACACCAACTTACAATTATTTTTAAATCATTTGTTTTTCTTTCTTTAATTTTCCTTTATATTTTTCATGTTATTTAACTTTTATATTATTTACTTCTTTTTCTCTGGTGTTTACATTTTTCTCTTTCGGTTGTCTAGTTGTAAAAAGAGTTCCTTTAGATTTGTAATTTCTTTGTAAAAAGAGAGAAGAAAAAAATGTAAATACTGATATTATTTTTTCCAATTGACAAAGCCAAAATGTAAAGTTGTTGATGGTTTTAATTGCTGGTGTCAATTAACTGTGTGTTACACACTTTGTAAATTGCTGTAATATTATTCTTGTTAAAAAGCACTCATGCATCTTATTTCAAATAGACAAAAGAATATCTTCATAGATGCCTTGATAATGGTTTTTATTATAATCATTACTATTGACGACTTGAAATGTGTGTTACTTTAAAATTAAATAGATTATTATTTATTTATGAAATAGCACGAGTAACATGGAATCATATTTAACAGGTCCAATAAAGTACATTAACTAAGCCAATACTTTAGTTAATGTAATTTAAAGAGCAATATAATTTAATTACATTGTTTTTAAAATCATTCGTCAAGTTATAAAGCTGAAGAGAAATAAGATCCTAGTTTAGGAAGGCATTGATTTAATGTTATATGTATATTTTTTTACAACTGAATTTTAATATAATTTTGTTCTACAATTTTGCCTCGACTTATACATATTGTACAAAAATTTGTCAAAAGTGTTTTTGTGGTTTGACGAGGTTTGTTGAGTCTCAGGAAAGAACACATTAGGATTATCTGTTTCAACAAACTTACAAATTGATATACCAAACTGGACTTCAATACATTTTATGTATTATAGTAAACAGAAACATGATTTTTAATTAAAAGATTTTTTCTTCTTGAACGTTGCTTTCAATCCAGAACTGCCCCTGCAAACCTCGTCACACGCTTTAAATTATTTTTTGTTACTGTGCAGTGTTTGTGATAACTGTAAATAATTAATCCTTCTTGTATAGTCAACTTTCCTCAGGGAATTTGTAAAGTTTATTTTTTGAGAGATGGAAAACTGTAGATTGAGTTTGAGTCTCAAGTCCCCCAATAATCCCTCAAGTTTGAGTGTACAAATGTACACTTAAATAGAAGTATTCGATCATTTTTTTACAATTTTACTTCAAAAGAATATTTATTTATTCTCACAACCAAAAATTTTTTTTTTTTTTTTTTTTCTTTCATATATATTTAAAAATTATAAAATCAATAAATGTTTAAAAAGACAATTATATGTTTTATATTCCAGCTCCATCTTCAAAGGGTGTTGCGACTATTCTTCTTCTCGTGCCACGAATTCTCAATGACACAGCTCGAATGAGTGAGAACTGTATGATGGTTCTCACCCAAGCTGTGATCATTGAGAATGGCTTTTTCCATTTTTCGCTCAATCTTTCTGCAATTCTTCTTTGAAACTGGTTGTATTCTTTATGCATCACCCCGTCACATGATATGACTAGAGGTGTAAAGGAACCTCTGAGTTGTTCGACAATGCCATCATATTTGTTATGTTTCTCTTTGGCCTGGTAAGCTGATATTGAATCCCATGATTGGGAGGAGTAAGATGCAGCGTCAGCATTAGTAATGCGAATGTCAAAAAACGCTGATCTACCCGTCTCCCAGAATCCGGGAACCACAATATCAGCAACCAAGCCTGCTTCATTATTCTGAGGATTTCCTTCTCTGAGTACTGGTTCTGTGCTAACTCCGTACCATCCAAGATTTGCCAACATTGCACCCGTGTCCCTGTGATCATCATGGCCATGCTTAATCAAACCTCCCTTCTTGCAGTTCAGCGCGTGCGTCAAGTCCATCTTCTCAGAACATCCATCACATTGTGTTGGCATTCCTGTTGGTTGCTGCCCATATCTGAGAGATAAAGCGTCCCGAAATTGTGTTGCATTCAAATCAAAGTGATCAGAATGGGTGGGGATGACCGATAACCATTGACTTGCGTTTCCATTAATTATGCGCTGGATGGAGCGGCGTTGATGTGTTGGTAGAGTTTCGATAATCTCATCACTTTTGATCTTCTGTTCTTGATGGCGTAGACATCTTTGGATATTAAGGACATTTTTTACTCTTTCATTGTGTTCTATGCTATTGAATTGGTTTTCATTTTTTAAACTTTCAACCAAAAACGACACAGCTTCAACTGAAGTATTATAACTGGACCCATTAGAAGCAACAGGGTCTTTAATACCCAGCCCACCTAGTCTAGCTGGAAGATGGAATAGCTCATTCTCAGTATCAGTTGTTCTGCGATTTAGTACTTCCTGAAAGAATTTTTTTTGAATAGCGTCTTTGATTGGTTTGTAGATGTCATCATCAGTCTGGATAACTCTTTGTATGAATGACCATTCAAATTGTAAGGACTTGCTCATTACAGCATGAGCAGCTTGGGGATATTCTTTTGCGGCCGTTGATAACTTCTGGATGCACTGGACCCATTCTTGAACTTTTTCTTGAACGAATGAAACTTTCTTGTTTGTATTTCCAACAAAGCCTCCAAGAAATTTAGAGGAGGTGTCGACTTTAATATTGATATCATAAAAAATCTCCTTTGCTTGTTCTTCAAAGCCTGGTTTCACAATCAGCACACATTTATTAGCTTCAGGAAAGTACCCCCATTTTGGTCCTTCTGTCAATATTTTTAGAAACCATTTTTTTATTTCAGTTAAACGTCCCGTGCATGATGAATCGTCTGCATACCAATTTTGAAACCAATTGGGACTTTTCAAATTGGAAATCAATGGAAGGATACCCAGAGCATAGACATACATAGCAAGTGGATCACCTTGACATGTGCCTTCTTTGTTTAATATCATCTTATCAGTACCACGAAATAAGGTAAAGCAAAATCCACGGTATGAATTGAAGATGAAACGTGCACATCTCGGCCAAAGTACCCGAGCATTCCATAGCGCCAATGGTCTACTCAAACAGTTAAATGCATTATTAGCATCCACAAGTAATAAACCTTCATTTTCATCTTGATCAAATAAACTTGTCATTCCATGGATCGCACCTTCAATTCCGGACTTTGTTCCTGCACATAATTGATCAGACCCACAAATATCCTGTATGTCTTCTTTTGTTATGAGGATCATCGTCTTGGCACAGATACGTTGCAATAGCTCGCCTATACCGATGGGTCGTACTCCAGGTTTCTTATCTAATGGAACTCCTCTTCTAGAAAACATTGCACGCACATGATTCCACTCTACAATCCCATTAGCAAGATAACTTGTTAAAGATGCAACTTCTTGTCTCAATTTTGCACTATGATTTCCGTAAGTATCAACATACTTCGCCATTGTTCAGCGTCCGTACCACTGGGTCCGGCACTACCACGTAATTGATGAGCCACTCTTTCAATATGTGTATCAGTGATGTCAACATCCACCATCAAAGGTAAGATCTCACATTTTAAGAAGGTTTCTTCATTTGGAACTCTCTGCTCTGGATGTTTACTGTTCAAAACTTGGAAGACAGATTGACCATTGTCCAAAATGGAGTCGAGCTGCAGGACGCCGCCTCCACTCCGATCTGTGATCCACCGACAAGCATCACGTAGTTTTCCTTGCAGTACAAGACGAGAAAAAACTTTCATTTTGTGTTCATTATCCATTTTACCATGGTACACTTTCATGTGACGATCAGACCGTTCAGCTTCTTGTAGTAGTTCATCCATGTATCCTTTGTCCCACATGTCTAGTCTTTTACCAATCAGCTGTCTAATATCTCGACCATGGACTATCATTTTTTCTCTCTGTAAAATCACTGCAGTAAAGAAAAAGATCACTTCCGATGGAAATCGTCCACTGGTGACTGATTGTATTTGATCAGCTAGTAATGACACAAAGCGACGACCAACAGCACCTTGAGGAAGACTATATTGTCGGCCTTTTAATTTCATTGCACATTTCCATCGGACATGCCATACATCTTCATCATTCCCTCCATCAGAATTCGTTAGAGGAACTCCAAAACCACGAACAAATATGTCATTGAGGAAATCATGTTGGGCGACATCTACTGTATCTGTATCTGGATCATTATCATTTATTATTAAGTTTATATTCGAGGTTTGTGCTTGAATAAAATCTGGATGATTTCGCCGAAGGTTTTTTTTTAATCTGGATTTAACGTCGCTTTCAACTGCATGGTCATATCACGACGGGGGTTTTACCCTTTATTCGCTGGAAACTCACAAATTAGCTACTCAAATTAACCTCATCCAGCCAGAATGGAGCCGGGAATAGCCAGCAACACGATGGTTCGAATTTGAATGGTCACCCATCCATGTTCTGTCACTGAAGTTAAGCAACATCCAGTGAGGATAGGACTTGGATGGGTGACCCATCAAATTCGAACAATCGTGTTGCTGGCTACACTCAGGCTAGATGAGGTTAATTTGAGTATCTGATTTGTGAGTTACCAGCAAATGGAGGGTATAACCCCCGTCGTGATATGACCACGCAGTTGAAAGTTACCGACATTTAAAAAAAGAAAGAAAAAAAAGATCTGTCTCCGTTTTATTTCTGATTATATACCTATAGACATTGGAAGTATTTTAACTTAATGCCAAAATCCAAAGCATGTTCTTCTTTACTATTTAATCTATAGTATTTAGAATGGCCATTTCCACCTCTAAAGGACAAACAATTGTCTTGCTTCTCCATCCATTTTTTTGCTGAGGTTTCCAACTTACCTCAGGTCAAACAAATGTTATCTGGACTTATAAAATAAAAGACGTTATTCTCATATATTATGTTTAACCCAGATGGGGCTGACGTCCTTCCAGAAGGACGTCCTTCTGGAAAGACGTCAGCCCCATCTGGTGAAAGGTACTACATTGCGGATTTTTTTTAATTAATTCAGCTTGTTGAGGTTAGTTGGCGACACCTTAAGCTCTTTGTTTTGAGTCCGAGTGATAAGTTGACAGCACTTATTTTGATTCAGGACTCAATTTATATCACTCCAAAAAAATAAAACAAAAAATTTCACCGCGTTATCTGGGTTAAATTAAAATTCGCAAGGTTTAAAGCTATCAGTGTCCAAGTAACAGAAATAATAATCATTATAACTTATCCAATTGATTTGTGCACTATTTTCCATCATATGTCACCAAAGTAGGATGGGTTGGTGTCAGATCGTATTTTTTTTTTACCTGTGGTCTGTGTTCTAGCTTGCCCATCTTGTATTTTAAATAGAGAACTTTTTCACAGAGCTGTTTAGTACCATTTAAAAAGGTCCTAAACCATTGATTTTATTTATTTATTTTTTAAGGTGAAAATCCTGAGGTTTTATTTACTTAATAACTGACTATTTATCTTGTGAGCTTTCCTTTTCTATTTACTAAACACGTACAGGGTGAGTCGTGAACAATTGGAAAATCTTTAAAGATCATCTTTCCGAGACATCCCCTAGTTTCCCTATATGTATGAATTGGAAAATACGACAGCCACTTTATAAAGTACCAAAAGAATTAATTTGAAATGAAAAATTGGACTGCATTTCCTTTTGAGACTCGACCTGTACTTATGTCATTTCTTAAATATTTCTTGATACAGACTGCATAATTAATTAAAAGTACCTAGTTCAGTTAAGGATTAACTAGGTATAAGTTTATTTGTCAGGGTTCTCACATTTACCCTTTTCTTTAGAACAAGATTATTAAATTTTCATTGGCTCAAAATCACTTTGTCAATCGGTAAATAAACATCCGTCTTGATTGAATTGTGGTATTTCTCAAGTTAGTCGTAAAGAACTAGTTTCTCAAGTTTAAAAACTATTATGTTTAACTAGTTTTATCACGATAAGATTTTTTTAGCAGGCAAAGGATTTCTCCACCTGTATAATTCATTTGTCTGAAGAATATATGATCCTTTAAGCAGCCCCTAGGGCCTAGTCATTATATTGAATCAATATCGTATTGATCAATAAATTGTATTAAATTATATCTATGGTTTAATATGACATTAGTGTGGTTGAAGCCTTCCCAAATGATCAATTTCACCTAAATCACATTAGACCTTACAACAATACCTACTCACGCATTGATCAATGCGATATTGATTCAATATATTGATAATGTAGTCCTAGGGTCTGTTTTAGATAGCATTCAGTTCCCAGCTCATACAAAGCAGTGAGTTGCTAGGATCGGAATGCTACCTTCAGGCAACCTGCAGAATGCGGCTGCAGGTTGTCTCAGTGAAAGCTAATGTAAGCTGTTCATCTACTCTTCTCTGTAAGCCTTCCTTTACTTTACTATCCCACACTTAACAAGTCTACATTCCCATTACTGCCTCCTTTTCATCTACTTTCCAATTTTATCTTAGAAAAACTGACGGTTTATTTCACTTTTCCTACCCTTTTGTCTACACAAATCTCATTTCTACTACCTAGGATGGAATTAACGAACAAATTCAATACTAGTTCATCAGAAGTCGCGACTTTTCGTGTGACATAGAAAACCCAATTTCAGAATTTTAGAACCACAGACTCGTAAAACGTCAATTTTGGTATTTATTTCCTGACCTGTTTCGCATTTTCTTTCTTCCTCATCATCTTTTAAAATGAAGTTCTAAGTTTCTCTTACAAAACCCTCTTGTGTCCTTTCTCTTAGTATTATTTCCAAACATATCAAAAGATATTGGAAGTATTTTCTCCTATTTTTGGACACAATTCTTCCTCGTGTTTATTAATAATAATTTTTCTTCATTATTAATAAACACGCAGTATTTTCTTCATTTTTTATTTTTCAAAAAAGAAAAGTTATCAACTTTATATTTAATTTTTTACTTTCCTTATCCTATAATAAGGAAAGTATTGTATTCGTCGAAAATTTGACCTACCTAGTTTTTTCACATTTCTGGACGAATCATAGCCTCAGGATACCAAAAAAGTTGTTTTCAGCCATTGGTCCGTGCGTCTGTCTGTCTGTGTGTGTGTGTGTGTGTGAACAGGATATCTCAAGAACGGTATGAGCTAGAGACTTGAAATTTGGTATGGTAATTAATTTTATACCCCAAACGAACCATGAAACTTTTGGTTGAAATCGGCCGCATTCTGCGGCCGCAGGGCCGCAAATATTAGCCGCAAGGGCCGAATCTTCGAATCGGTTAAAGATACAAAAAAAAGTTAGAGAATATCATTTTCTTAGATTAAAAAAATAATAGGGGTCTATTCTGATCATTTTTTTGATATCTTGAACTTTTTGGACCTCGGCCACAATTTACCGGTATTTTAGGGGGACCCGCTCGGACTAACTTTTTTATTATTCACCCTAGATGGGGGTTGCGACATATCAAATCCAATGATTTTGAAGTGCTGATAACGAATTTGGTATTGATTTTTAGTTATCTGTTACCGTTCAGTCACCAGTGGCGGAATTCGACTTCTTTTTTGGGATAAGGAAAGTTGTGTGATGTTTACACCAGATTTTTTTCTTATATTTTTTCTTTGTATTTGCAAAGTCCATTTCTTATCGCGTGATTTGTAATTTAGTCAACTGTGACAGTTGCAATTCGACAGTTGCTTACTGAGTGCATTGTTCATGTCATATTGCTCACATGCATAATGTAGCTATGAAAATAGCCACTTCCTCTCTTTTTTGAAAATGTAGTAAATGAATGTCAACTAGAACATGAGCAATTGAGCATGGACTCATCATGCAAACTGGTCCTTCATTTAAGTTCAGTGGTCCTGAGAACAGGGCATGTATCACAGAACTTTTAGTTCGCGGGGTCAATTACCTGTGGCAAATATGTGTCACAATATTTGTACCCAGATCAACTGGCATTATTCCTTTTTATTTTCTCTTCAATTCTGAGATGAATTAAAATTAATAGATGAAAGTTCATCTCTTTAACAGAAAATACAACAAGCTTTGTGATTTACTTTAAGTTGTTTTTTTCACACTCCCAAAGAAATGACTAAACTTATTATGTAAGTTGAATCTGGCTCTGGGTTTGAGTGAAGTCCATTTGAAATCTGCCAAAATTCTTCTACATCAATCTTTTAATGTATATTTAAATTTAATTTTATTTCAAGTTCATTATTTTGTACGCATATTGCATATCCTTTATCTTAAAGTCGTATCTACAAAGTCACCCACCCTCTGACTAGTTCAGTAGCAATTTTATTATTATTATTATTATTATTATTATTAGAGTGTGCAAACATTCAATAGCAAGTATCTGTTGGGTAGTTTAAAAAAAATATTTTGATGTTAATCAAAAATTAAAATTGAGGAAATTGATGTTTAGTTCAGAAAACACTGAAAAAAGTTCTGAATAATAATTCAACCCTTTCAATTTTTATGTGCAAAATTTAGTCAAATAGAAATTTGACAATTTTCCCAGTATATGAAATATATTAAAACTAAACATCTTCAACTTTGTATATTTTTTAACTTTTAACATTTGGTAAGATAAAAGATGATTTTTTTTATTATTAAGAATTTAGAATTAAAGATAAATTTAACTATGAATAATTTTGAAGTATAATTTGGTCAAATCGATATTCACTACAGAGCATATCTGATGTCAGAAATAAGTGTCTGATGTAATTTATTTACTAATAGTTCATTATTAAAGATAAATGGACGGACTATCTAATTTGGATTTAATTTCGTGATATGCTACTGTTAATAAGTCGGATCCGTTTGCTTTTCTTGCTTAATTTTGATGATCTCACAAGTTAATACATGAAATGTTAACTTCTTGACCAAATCATTTAATAATAATCGTGTTAGCTGAGACTTTAATGAACAATCATAATGTCCCTTCTCGTTCCTATGATGGGGGTAATATGAATTATTTTGTGTATTTAATTATTTTAGTGATAGTGGTTCATTTAGAAAACGACCTTGGTAGCTCGACCAATACTGCGCAGATCTCGAACCTGGAGGTCGGTGGTTCGAGTCCCTTGTATGGCAATATTTATTAAGGCTTGTTTAGGTAATAGTGACATCATCAATCACCATTGAGATTAACACAAAATATCAAATGTTCTTTTAAAGTTCTAACTGTCGTGTCCATTTGACTTGACAACTAGTGCATAATGTATACAGCACAAACAAGCAAGTCCAAAAGGTAGCTTTTCTTACACGTGCTAAAAATACAACGCTGAAGCACTTTTTCTCTTTTCACATGTTTCTTTTACAAGAAATGAGAATTGACTTGCGAGAAACGATTTTTTGCTTTTTCATTTAAAGTATTCCTATGATGATGAAAAATCAGAGCAATAAACTAAATATTCTGCTCAATACATCGAGCAAAAATGGTTTCATTCTAAATACTATTATTAGTAGACCCTTGATATCGAAGCCAAGTGTTCATAACTTTGTAAACCTTATAACCTATTATGAAGATGACTGTATTTTGCACCTCTACGGTAGTTAAGTATAGCTTGCTCGTCATCTATAGGACAGGACAAATCGTGTAAGATTCTGGAGATTTTGTCCCTCGTAAAAAAAGACATTTTAATTTTATTTTTTATCCTTAGCTCAAATTAACTACTCCTAGTACCTTATCATCAGCCTAGACTGTGTATGTCACGTGAAATTTTCAAACGAACAAATCATGTCCTCTCTCTTGCTGATTTCTTCAATATAAAAATCAGCAAATAAGAAAATCATTCTCGTGATGCATTCACTTCTAAGCTGACGTTATGTAATTTAAGTATTTAAATTTGAGTAATTAGAGTACACTACTAGAACTTAAGAACACTGTGGATTTTATAATTCTTACTGTTGATTTGTAAACCTGTGATTTTTTTTCTATTTCATTTGAAAATTGTACTCTTATTATATTGACTTCAAAAAATAAAAATAAATGCCAACGTTTTCAACTTTTTACTTTTCTTTTACTTTTATCTCAGAAAGAATTTTTTTTTTAAATAAATGTCAATATACAAACTATGACATTATGTAGGTAGAAACATTGGAAGATTTCAAAAATGAGGGTATATTGCAGCATTCAACAGCCCAAGCTAGGGGACTTTTCAACAGTTACTGTGGTAAAAGAAAAATTGTACCACAGTGAGAGCTGAATTTTTTTAAATGGTTTCATAGAAACATCTCATTATGTACATCAAAATTACTCTTTGTCCGTTACCATAATTCAGAATTTCCTCTCTTATTTGGACGAAATCAAAGACGAGAGATTAAGAAATCGCTCTAAGCTGAATTTTTTCAATGGTTTCATAGAAACATCTCATTATGTATATCAAAATTACCCTTTGTCCGTTACCATAATTCAGAATTTCCTATTTTATTTGGACGAAATCAAAAATGAGAGACTAAGAAATCGTTCTAGGCCGGCCTCGAGTGGTTGAACATGCCTTGGTTGGTATATGTACGAGTAAATATACCTTTAATTATGAACATGAACACCCAATAGGCTGTATCCGGGCCAGAGTTCAAATAGCGATCATCAGAGCATCAAGTATGTGTATTAGAGGAGCCCGGACCAGATTTCTGGGGAAAGTCTATTAGGATATGAAGAGTACTAAGACCAAGCACAAAAGTAAATCTCTATCCATTTGTCGATTTCTTTAAATATAATTGTCGTTCATACATATAGGATTTCAAAAAACACTCAAAAGTATATTATTATGTAAATAGATGAAGCTGGAGAAATAATTATGTAAAAAGAAGATGTTTCAACTTGAATGACAAAAAATAATTTTATCAATTATGTATTTACAGGTATACAACAGCTGACAATTTATGTACAAAAAAAAATAATACAAAATACACGTAATATGAAGTTGTAGTTATTGAATCATAAATAAAAAATGTATAGAAAGAAAAAAAAAAACCAAATATTTACATATGAAATATCTACAATACACCAATGGGGTTCGGTGGAAGAGAAAGCCACAGGCTTTAACCTCGCCCCTTGGTTCACTACAAATTCTATTGTGTTCTTTTTATTTAATGTCCTACTATGTATGTATCATGTGGTTTACAAATAAAGTGTTATATAATAAAATAATAATAAGAGAATAAGTATTAAGCCGAGATCTCACCGAGTGCAACATTTTGTCACGAATTTTAATTAGGAATTGTTGCAAAGGGTTGCGAAGTCAGTGGGATTCGATCTCATTTCATCCATGAAACCTTAAGCAAAATTGCGAGACGAAATGTTCTAGTCAGGGGGATACCGGCTTTATATTCGCACCACTCCTAAAGGATGTTCACGTCAGAGTTAAAAGAAAGAAGAAAAAAAAGGTACTGGTCTAGATGTTTTATCAATTTTGTAAAAACAGATGTATGGTATTTCTTTTGATTAAAAAAAAAATATTGAAAAATTAGAATACCTACATCTCTAAATATACCCTTCTTTAATTTCAATCAACCAGAAAGAATTTTCAATATGAAAATGACATTTTGTAAAATGTAACCAATACAACAAAAATTATTAATGAGAAAATATCACTGAAAATTATTTTTAAAATACAACATAAACATTGATAATTAATTTAAAAAAAAAACTATGACAAGTTAATCAATAAAATAATACAAAAAAACTTCAGGTTTTTATGGTTTTTTTCAATCTTTTTACTCCACAATTTTCTATTAGCTCAAACTTGTCAAAGAGAGCTACTTACCATATGGTATGGTCTTGATGGACGTCAAGTCAACATGCAATTTCTGAGAATGGAATAATAGATGGTCTAAATGGTCATATACTGATAGAGAAAGACAAAACTGGAACATGAGGTTCCAGCAGCCCTTTTATGACCATTTTTGTGTTCATGATCTTAAAAGTGAGAAGAAAAAAAAATATGCATTGGGTGAGATTACTCAGCGCTGAGATTACTCCCTGCGCTGCCTGGATTAAAAGACTCATGCACAAAACATTCGACATCTGCTATCTGAAACTATTGTACAGTAATCAGTAATATTCTCTTCAGACGAACTACTGATAGTAATGTTCTTTGTAAAAAGATACTGTACACTAATTGTACGGTAGTTTTTTGTTGTTGATAATTCTAGCTAATGCAGAGCAGGGTTCTGAGTCTCAAGTGTCAAGCTTTAGACTGTGAGTACCTTGCTGAGGAGCAGGGTTCTGAGTCTCAAGTGTCAAGCTTTAGACTGTGAGTACCTTGCTGAGGAGCAGGGTTCTGAGTCTCAAGTGTCAAGCTTTAGACTGTGAGTACCTTGCTGAGGAGCAGGGTTCTAAGTCTCAAGTGTCAAGCTTTAGACTGTGAGTACCTGGCTGAGGAGCTGGGTTCTGAGTCTCAAGTGTCAAGCTTTAGACTGTGAGTACCTCGCTGAGTAGCAGGGTTCTGAGTCTCAAGTGTCAAGCTTTAGACTGTGAGTACCTAGCTGAGGAGCAGGGTTCTGAGTCTCAAGTGTCAAGCTTTAGACTGTGAGTACCTTGCTGAGGAGCAGGGTTCTGAGTCTCAAGTGTCAAGCTTTAGACTGTGAGTACCTTGCTGAGGAGCAGGGTTCTGAGTCTCAAGTGTCAAGCTTTAGACTGTGAGTACCTTGCTGAGGAGCAGGGTTCTGAGTCTGGGGACCCAGGCCTCCACCCCCTTGCTGATTCTCCATCATTTTTTTCATCTTCGCCTTGATCCTCTTTTTCTTGCTCATAGCGCGCTTCTTGTAGATCGTGCTCGACTTGACAACAAACTGCTCGTTGGAATTGATGAATATGCCTGGTATGAAGAGCGGCGGGGTGCCATCGGCCCCGCCACTTGTGGACCCGGCCTGCTGCTCTTGCTTCACCACTTGAGACGACACGTACTGGCTGATATGCAGGGGCCCAGGGTAGTTCTCGCGACTTCCGCTCGAGTGTTCATCATCCAGTTCTTCCGCTTTCATACTAGGGGCGCTGGGGTACAACTCGAGAGGTTCCGCTTTCAGCTGATGTGAAGAGGCGGGTTGGTCTTCACTTTTCACAGTGTAAAATTCACTGCTTAATTGCTGCTCTTGATGATTGATCACAGTTTGTTCACTTTTGATATTTTCTCCTTGTGCTTCAATTTCCATCTGAGTACTATTTCCACCACTGGACAAGTCTTCATGAGGAGCAGTTCTACTGGACATTTCCCTTAATTGTCTAGTATCCCTTAACCGTAAATCATTACTTCCAGGACCTGACGATTCTAAGTCACAATTTTTCTCTCGATTATCTCTGTTATTCTCCTTGCTTTCATTCTGTCTTTGGACTTCTTGCTTAGCAGAACTGTCCTTTACCTTGTTTGAATCCAAACCAGGTTTTGGAGTAGAAGGCAGAGAATCTGATTTGATTGATCCTTGGGTGTGGCTTGCTTGAATCTTCTTGACATTGGGCAAACTTGATCGATTAACATATTTCTTGTTCCTTTCATTTCTTTTTTGACCCTGTATATCTCCTTCTTGTGAGACATGTTCAATGCTCACTTTTGTTGCCTGTTTCTGAGCTCCTTGTTTTGCACTCTGTATCTGTCGCTCCAATTCCTGCATGCGTGCAAATAAACGTTTTCTCTCGTTTTCAATGAAGGCCGCCTTGTGCTTTTGTTGTTCATAGTCGTCGATGGGATGATCTTCATGTTTTGGCACCACTGAATCGCGAACATTTCGCTTATCACTACTTCTGCTGGTAGGGGTAGTATCCATCGAGATTTTGTTGCTTTCATTGGGATGTTTCTTTGTGAGGGTTTTTTGATTGGGATCACCAGTTTGCGATTTGATTGAGACTTCAGCAGGGGTAACGTTCCTTGTAGCCCGATCTGTTTTAGGCGATGAAGGAATTCTTTCCTCGTCATAGTCATGTTTAGATCCACCATCTTTGGGTTGATCAGCTTCTCTATTTGGTAGATTCTCAATATTTTGACTAGATGTTGGAAGTTTCGCCTGTCGTGAAGGAGCTCTGTTAGTTTTCCCATCTGAGATCTGCCTCCTTGGAGAAGGTGAAGCCGACGGCTGAGCTTTCAAACTTTGCATTTGTTGCTTAGAGTTTCTATCTAGGAACGTTTTCTTCACTTGACTGCTTGTATCTATGTAAGATCTACTAAAAGTGCTGCTCCTGTCAACAGAGGTTTCTCGCATTTTAGAACTTCTGTCAACAGACATTTCTCTTGTATCGCGCGTTTTAGAACTTCTGTCAACAGACATTTCTCTTGTATCGCGCGTTTTAGGACTTCTATCAACAGACATTGTAGAACTTCTATCAACAGACATTTCTCTTGTATCACGCATTTTAGAACTTCTGTCAACAGACATTTCTCTTGTATCGCGCGTTGTAGAACATCTATCAACAGACATTTCTCTTGTATCGCGCGTTTTAGAACTTCTATCAACAGACATTTCTCTTGTATCAGTTTTAGAACGTCTGTCTACAGACATTTCTCTTGTATCACGCGTTTTAGAACTTCTGTCAACAGACATTTCTCTTGTATCGCGCGTTGTAGAACTTCTATCAACAGACATTTCTCTTGTATCAGTTTTAGAACTTCTGTCTACAGACATTTCTCTTGTATCACGCGTTTTAGAACTTCTGTCAACAGACATTTCTCTTGTATCACGCGATTTAGAACTCTTGTCTACAGAAGAAAAACGGCTTTTATCACTGGATAGTCCTCTAGGAATGGGAGTTTCCCGTGAATGACTAATCCTTGTGATAGGAGACACTTCACTTCTCCTGTCGACAGATGGTTCCCTAATAATTTGATTTTGCTCAAATGGTGTTTCGTTCTGTGAGCTCCGTTCATCAGTAGACAATTTACTCGAACATATCTTTTTACAAGCCTTTTTTCTTCCATCGTTATTTAGATTATTGTCTCCGTCAACTGAAGGTTCTCTCATACTAATGCTACCACTAGACCTTTCTTTTTCTCCATACCTTTGCTCACTGTTTCTACTGACAGAAGGTTCTCTAAGACTACTTCTCTCAATGGAATACGAGCTGACATGACTGCCTCTATCTTCTGACACATCTCTTATGCTTCTAGATGTTTCCCTCAGATCTCGCGCATAAGAGGACGGTATTTTTTTAGAAGATATTTTAGGTACATCAGTTTTTTTCTGTTGAGATCTTTGGAGAGACAATTGATGAGGACTTTTCTGGAGTTTAATGCTTTGGAAATCCTCCAATGGGTCTTCAAGCGAGGTAGGTATTTGGGATCTGTTATCTTGCTCGAATTCTGATTTGTTTCTTTTGAGGTTTTTCATTAGAGTTTGATCTTTCCTGCTCAATCGAGAAAGGGAATGTTTAGAAGAGGAAACGGGATCTTCAGGTGTGCTGAGCAGGCTGGACTGGCTTGGTGTCCTGGATAGATTGGAGTGGATTGTATCTTCAGGTAGATTGGAGTGGCTTGGGGATCTTCGTGAATTCAACATGTTCTTTGAAGTTTTCTTCGCGTTGGATTGGCTAGAAATTCTGCTCAGATTTGGCTGGCTAGTAGATTCAATTAAATTCATGTGGCTAGAAAATTTAGTCAAATTTGATTGGCTCAACCTGCTTGAAGCTGTATTGGTTAGATTGTTGTTTCCACTGATTACTATGTCTACTATGTCCATATTAGAGGGACAAGTTGAGGCAGAACGTAATTTCTCACGAGGTTGCAATGGTGTGCTAAAATCACCGTGTTCTACAGAGTCTTGTGAAAGCAAACTGACCTTGTTTGGAACATTAGTAATTGCTGAATGTTTTCGTTCCACAGGACGAGACAATGAAGTTTCTCTGGAAGGAAGATGATCTACACGAGATCTAGACATGGACCGGTCTAGACGTGACCTGGAGTTGCTTTTCACTGCAAGTTGGACAGGCATGGATTCTCTTGAGTGGAATGTGTCAATGTATGAATCAGACTGAAAAAACACTAGAAGCTTCTTTTTGTAATGTATTTACTAGTTGAGATGGTGCTTCATTTTTGGGCAAAACCTCTGCCTTTAAACGTCGTTTTCTCACTTTCATTGGTGGATTTTCGCTAATATCTTTAGACTTTGAGGGTCTGCTAACTTTATGCTCCTTACCCACATTGACTGGTTGGCTTTTCTGAGCGAGACGCGATCTTTGCAGAGATTCATCTTGATATCTCACCGCTGATTGTAAGTACCTCTCAGTGTCTTCAAGCAATTTAGGGGTATCCTCTTCGATGGGTTCAAAGAGGGAAGGTTTCACGCGTCCTTGACTTAAAGTGGAGCTTAACGTCGATGATGGGGTTGATGTACGGAAGCTGTTGGACAAAAAAGCTCCTCTGGCTTCTACTTGCCCTGATAGTCGGCTCTGTAATGACCGTACCCTTTCTATTTCGTCACAAGAAGGAGGTCTGAAATCACTTTCGGCCACTGATAGCTCAGACAAGACACTCTGCCTCGACCACGGTCTCGTAACTTCGCCTTTTTGCCTTTTCTCTGACTTTTCTTCAGTCTTCTTCTTGCGTTTCTTCACGATACTTTTTCCTTGTTGCGTGAGGGACTGACGTTGAATGACGGCAGAATGGGGCAATTTTGGTGGATTCAACTCAGACAGCTCCTGGTCTGGTGATACATCGCTGCGTTGAGATCTTTCAAGTGGACTAACTAAACCGTCATGATGGGAATAGGTGAGAGGGTACAGCGAGTGTTCTCTCAAGGGGTCGTCCTCCTTGGCCATCTCTTCATAGGGGAATTCTTTCATTATTCCACGATGTCCAATAGGTTTGAAATGCGTTTCGGGATTAATGTCTCGCATGGCTGTGTTGACATGTCTCACTGATGTTTGTGAAGAAGATATTCTCAGTGCAAAGTTGACAAAGTCCGAGCGCGTTGGGTAACTCGTGAAAAATCCCAAGTTAGATGAAGAGTGATTTTTAGCTTTGTATATTTCGTCAATCATGTCATCGATTTCTTCTGAACAATCAACTTCAGATATTTTTGTTTCAAAGCGGAATCTATTCAACAAAGAGTTGAGATTGCCGAGGCGGCGTGGACGTTTGGGCTGACTAGGGGCAGGGGCCGCTTCACTCACCAAAGACTGTCTTGCTGCTGATGGCTCTTCATATTGCTTTGCTTGTACCTCCTCCTTTGTATGCTGCCTGATTACTTTTTCTTCTTCTAACAATTGTCTTTGCTTTAATATTTCTTCTTGAAGTCTTTGATCTTCTTCTTGAAGTTTTTGATCTTCTTCATCTTCATCATACGGTTTCATTTTTTGCCCTTCGGTAATAAGCTTTTGTTCCTCCAGCACTCTTAAACGATTTCGTCGCACGTTTCTTTCCTTTACAATTTCTGATAGTTTCTCTGCCTTTTCTAATTGCTTCCGTTCAAATTCTTCTTTCAAAATACTCAAAGTTTGTAAATGTTCTTTTTCTATGGCTCGCAATCTCGCCCCTTCCTCCAAGAGACTTTTCATCTTTTCTTCCTCTTCCAGATACTTGTTTACTTTTTTTCTTCTGGAATTCCCCGTATCAAAGCTGTGACAAGATTCTTCATCGCATCCTCTTTGATGCTCGGTAAGCGACACTCGCTTGGAGCGATTTCGAGTGAACATGGCACCCACTGGGGTTTCCGTGTCACGATGTTGATGAAAAATGTCCACTCTGTTTTCTGCCAAACCTACATTTTCTTGTAAAACTGCATCTGCTTCTGGTGGCACATCTTCCTGTTCCTCGTAATCTCTCACTTCATTGAACCCTGGCGCCTCAAAGCTACCTTCATCTTGTTTCTTCATATTGTCTTCGCGCAATTGAATCGCACACCTCTCACGATGATCACGAAATGCATCTTGGAAGGACGAATATCGCTTGTTGTCCGCTCGGATACGTTCCTTGACTTTGTCTAGTTTGCTCTTGAGCTGTTGACAGTCCTGGAAAATGTCTCCAGGGCTCTCCTCACTAAGGAAAGGTAGCTGGACTGGCCGCTGGTCTCCTTTTCTGTTGAAAAAGATCGCGCCTTGGAACCCAATCGAATTTTGAATATTTTCGTCGTCTTCATCATGCTCTGGCTTCTCTTCACTTGTTTGGGTATCCAATGTTCTTGAGTTATGCATGTGAGCGCTAAGTGGTCGAGTTTGTGTTTCACTGGTGTCACTTCCACTCATGTACTCGACAGAGTGATCTTTGTTAGCATAGTCACCATCCTCTCTCACATCACGACTCCCTAACCTTCCTTCCTCCTCCTGACTACTGGAAGTCTCCGAGAGCCCCCTCTCTACCCTCTCCTGCCTCTTCATGATACTCTCCACCCTCTCACTCAGTCCACTCCCCTCTTCCTCAAGGGACAGTCTAGAGCTGTCCACACCCACCGTAGAGAGGAAAGTATCGATGTGATTCCGATGCTGGTTCGCTTCGAAAAAGCCACTGACATTAGTAAACTTCTGTTCACCTACATGCTGTTCTTCGTTGCCCGTTTCATCGTGGCTTCGAGAGAAGAAATCAATGTCGAGACGACTTGACACATTGGAATCGTTCTGATGCTCGAGGACACTTGATGCTTTAGAAGCAGTAGAAAAGTTCGCATCTTGCCTCACTTCCTCTGCCTCGTCAGAATCCTCCACTAGTTTATCGTCCACGTCCAGTTCATCATCCGAGGAAACACAAACCTCCTGCTCTGCTGGATGTAAGCCAGGGTGGTCTTCCTGCGATGAATCGAAGTCAAACTCCAAATCCACATACTCTGCCGGCTCAGACGCTACCTGAGAATTTTCATGAGAAATGTTCTGCAAACTCGGGGAAATAATCCGTACTTCCGTTGAATTATTCCTCGAATGCATGGAGTTATCGCGTGATGATTGAGACCGCGAGACACGGGAGGTGGAGGAGGCTGAGGAGGATCGCGAAGAACTTCTAGATCGAGAAGACCTGGAGATAGCTTTCTGTATTCCGCCTTCACTTTCCAGCCCATCCGAGTTCTCCGACTTTCTTTCGTCAGAAGAATCCCCCTGCCTCTGTGAATCTCGCCCCTGTACTGAATTATCCCGAGAGCTGTCGCCCGACCCGTCCCGACTACTACCGCGTGACTCTTGCTTTCTTTTCATAGCTTCTCGCAGTGCCATCTCCCGCTCCGCGTACAGGATGTCTCTCTCTCGCTCTGCCTCCTCGTGCTCCTGTTCCACCCTGTATATGGAAGTCAACTGACTCAGAATACTTCCGACAGAGGCCGCTAGGTTTGTGTCAATTTCCGAGCGGGTTTCATTGTTCCCGCCAGCACTGCGATCCGAGGAGCTTTTACCCATTTTGATTTTTATTCTGCCCTTCCCCGTGGGCATTTTCCCAATGAACGACGGCTTCTTCTTTCCACTCTTATCTGTTAGCTCGGCCGTTTGCTGCTGCTTGCTGATCTCGTCAAATGCTTTTCGGTTTGGCACCCACAGTTTGTTCTTGTCTCCATTCTCACTTGTTTCCTCTGCAAACATTTCGCTCATAGACGTTCGCGCTGGTTTGCTCTCCTCAACAGGATTGCTTGATTCAATATCACAGGATTTACTGGAGGGAGAGTTGGGCTCTATAGTGGCGTCGGGGGCGACTGCTTCCTCTGTGACGGGTTTGAAGGTAGCACTGAACAAGTCTTTCTTATCTTGGTTGTTGGGTTTCACGCTAGAAGCTTCAGTTCGGGCTCGAAGAAGAGTGATCTCCCCAAAGTGGATTCTCATTGGTGTAATTCTGTGAAACAAAAAGTCAAAGTATGTAAATAAACAGAGAATGGAAAAATAATCTATATCTATAAAAGAAAGCTGTCTGTGTGTATGTATGTATGTATGTCCCAGGGCATGCCTAAGCCACTGGGCGGGTCACAGGTGGCGGATAGTGAATGGCCATTTCATAACTCGGTAAAAATGGTTAGCTGTGAATAAGAGTTTACTCATATTATAAGAGTCTACTCAAATAAACAGCCCCGGACCTAAGGCTAGGAGAAGGAAACTCTGAAAGAAAACCGGGTTCTCTCACTACGGTCTCATCTAGCTTGCTACTGAGACCTATCGAGTGGAAAGAATTGACAGTGTGACTGGTTGCAAGCTTGGACCACTTTAAACAAGTCATTGCAAATTGCTTTGAATCATACCTTTCCAAAAAACCCCCCTTTTGTTAAACATGTTGAGTACAAAACTTACGGACTTATTACCCCAGGTGAGCCAATCTCACACGGATTCTTCGGATTCCGTCCGCCTCGTGGATTCTGGGGGAGGCATACCAACATCAGTAGACATTCCACATACTCTACCTAAGAGTAGAAAAGATGAAAATAACAAACTAACCATTGCCTCATGGAACATAAAAACCCTGCTTGACCCGCAACACAAATCTTCTACAAACATTCCAAGAAGAACAGCAGTTGTTGCCAGAGAACTGAAACGTTACAAAGTAGATATAGCCTCATTACAAGAAACACATTTAAAAAACTCTGGACAACTAACTGAAAAAAATGCTGGATATACCTACCTGTGGTCTGGCTGTGAAGAAAATGGACAAAACCACTACGGAGTCGCAATTTGTGTGCGCACTGATCTAATGAAAAAAGGCATTATATCGGAGCCTTGCTGCTACAATGACCGCATGATGAGCGTAGAAATACTCAGTCACAACACTAAAACCACCTTCATTGCGTGTTACGCTCCGACCCAAAATGCTGAGACTAACATCAAAGAAATTTTCTATGAAGATCTGAAAGCTGTAATAGAAAAAATACCTAAAAAACAAGGAATAATCTTGGCAGGTGATTTTAATGCAAGAGTCGGGAAAAGACAAAATGAGATGGAAGATGCTATTGGACGTCATGGCATTGGAATTCGAAACGAAAACGGCCTTAAACTACTTGACCTTTGTACAGAACAAAATCTTCGTATTACATCCACTTTCTTTCAGCAGAAAAATAAGTATAAAACAACATGGCAGCACCCTAGAACAAAACAATGGCACCAAATTGACATTATCATTACAAGATCCAAGGACGCCAACACTGTCTTAAGATGTAGATCCATGAGAGGAGCCCAATGTGAAACGGATCACCACCTTGTTAGAGCAACAGTGAAATGGAAATTTCGAAGATATCATCCTGGCCAGCAGAAAACCCGTGAATCCTTTGAAACCACAAAACTAAAAATGGAAGATTACCAGATTCGATTCCAGACAGAAATAGAGAAAAATACGATCTTAGAAGAACACCAGAATGTTGAAAGTATTTGGAAAGGGTTTAAAGAAACAACCGTCCAAGCTGCCTCCAAAATCCTTGGCAAAAAGAAACATCATAGACCAGATTGGTTCGACGAATCAGACGCTCTTGTAGAAAAAGAACTTAAAAAGAAGAGAGATGAACATCAAAAATACCTGGCAAATCCAAGCCCAACCCAGAAAAGAAAATACACCCAAGCACGCAGAAAATGTCAAAGAGAAATTCGAAGAATAAAAGAGGAATGGTGGATGAAAAAAACTGACGAGCTACAATCCTTTATAAATGTTCACGACTCTTTTAATCTTTACCGATCAATCAAAGAAATAATTGGCCCTATCAAAAAATCGTTGAATATCATTGAAGACAATCAAGGTAATGTTTTGAAAAGCAAAAACCAACAACTAGCGCGATGGAAAGAGCATTTTGATAACCTGCTTAATCAAGATAGCGAAATAGGACTAGATCACCTAGAAATACTTCTCAATAACAACAACAGCACAGCAGAATACTTACCAAATGATGATGCACCAACTGAAATAGAAATACTTACAGCTCTTGGTCAGTTAAAAAACAACAAAAGCCCTGGAGAAGACCTCATAACAGCTGAACTTCTAAAAGGAGGCAAAGAAACAACAATCCAAATTCTTCATACTCTCTTCAAGAAAATATGGGAAGAAAAGACCATACCACACGACTGGAAATCTGCCACTATTGTCCCAATACACAAAAAAGGGAGTAAACGAAAATGCGATAACTTCAGAGGAATATCTCTGCTCTCTGATGACTCTGGGTAATATTATCTTGCACGTATACTCTATAAATCGTCTCCTCCCCTTTATTGACGCACATGTAGATAAATGTGGAATTCCAAATAGACATGTAGACATTGATCTTTGACTCATAGACAACTTTAGAACTTAGACAAAAAATTCGCTATAGCAAATTTGTATTAAGACATTTGACGTTGACTCGTAAATGAGAAGCTGCCCTATTTTTTAGTATGACAAACAGGCTAAATATAGAAACTTTTGCACGACTAATCTCAAGTCTGTTTGACAAGATATTCTAAGTAAATATAAATAGGCGGTAAGCATTGCGCTGCCCAATACTCTCATGCTTTATAACCAGGTCATCTGAATGTTGAAATCAGAACAGGTATTGACCTTTAGCCTACCTTAAAATAATTGGTACATCATTGCTAACTAAAACCCTTGGCCTTCAATGTTAATGTTAACAAAACCGAAGTAATGTTTGTCAACTGTCAGTCCATACCAATCAAGATCAATGATAACACCCTTAAAGAAGTAGACACGTTCAAATATCTTGGCAGCCAAATTAATAAAACTGGAGATATCACCTATGAAGTAAGGAACAGAGTGAATGCAGCAAATCAGGCATTTGCTAGACTACACAATAGAGTTTGGAAGCCACATAACCTCAACATCAAAACCAAAGTCCAAATATATACCACAATAGTTCTCAGCACACTCTTGTATTCATCCGAATGCTGGACTCTCAAAGCAAAACACATCCAAGAATTGAACTCATTCCATATGAGATGTCTGAGAACCATAGCACGAGTAAGCTGGAAAGATTACATCCCTAATGAGGAAGTTCTGAAACAAACTGGCATGATGAAAATTGATGAACTTATCCGTATCAGACGTCTCCGATGGGCAGGTCACCTCAGCCGCATGTCCTCCGAACGCATTCCCCATCAGATTGCTTTTTCCCAGCTCAGAGAAGGATCCCGACCACAGAAAAAACCTAAAAAACGATGGTCTGACATTATAAAAAATGATCTCAAACTACTAAAGATTGAAATTAAAGACTGGAGATCTACAGCATCAGATAGAAATCTCTGGAGATCAAAAATCCATGAAAATATCAAAGAAGATAGCGAAAGAGCAATCCAACAAGCTCAACAAAAAAGACAAGCTCAACATGAAGAAGAAGACCTCTGGGAGTGGAAGTGTCCAATTTGTGAATTCAAAAGACAAGGCAGGAAAGGCCGCCAGTATGTCAACTCACATGTAACACAGGCCCATAAAGAAAGAATCCCCACAAACCATAACAATAACTCACTGATTTGTGAATACTGCGGTCATATTTCCAAATCAAAAGCCGGAACCAGCAGCCATATTAGACATCGTCACCCTGACACCCAAGAAAACACGTTAAAACCAATCAAAATAATACCGAGTAATGACACAACATGTTCTCAAGCCACTCAGGATCTATCCCAGACCTCAACAATGATAGACGAGCTGTCCTGTCCTGCATGCAGCCGAAGTTTTAGATCAAAAGCAGGACTAAAAAGTCACAGGAGAGGGGCATCTTGTAGAGGAGCAGTTCAAAGCCAGGCAACATCGCATCGATGAACGTCCTAAATCATGTATGTATGTATGTATGTTCTTTATACAAATCCACACCGTTTGACCGAGAAACATGAAATTTTGCACATAGGTCCGCTTGGATCAGGAAATTCTTCTAGGCTAGATTATATCTCCCTGAGGTTAAGCTACAATGAGTAAGGATAAAAATGGATGGGTGACGCAAAAAAATTTCACGTTTTTTGACATAAATGACATTTTTTCTCGAAATTTGTCGCGACGACCTATCAACTCAAAGCGAGAAAGTTTTAGGCAAGGGTTTGAGCTTTCAATTGACATATCGATCGCAAATTTCTGATGAGCCGTTCTTGAGCTACGCCGGGTAAGGTAAAAAAATGGATGGGTAACATGTAAAATATTCACGTTTTTTGAACTAAATGACATTTTTTCTCGAAATTTGAAGTGACAACCTATCAACTCAGAGCGAGAAAGTTTTAGGCAAGGGTTTAGGCTTTCATTTGACATATTGATCGCGAAATTCTGATGAGCCATTCTTGAGCTACGCCGGGGAAGACCAGAAAATAGATGGGCGACAAAAAAATATTTAGGTTTTTTTTCAAACCTAAATGACATTTTGTGTGTGTGTGTGTTGGTGTGTGTGTGTTGTGTGTGTGTGTGTGTGTGTGTGTGGTGTGTGTGTGTGGTGTGTGTGTGTGTGTGTGTGTGTGTGTGTGTGTGTGTGGTGTGTGTGTGTGTGTGGTGTGGTGGGGTGTGTGGTGTGCGTGTGTGTGTGGTGTGTGTGTGTGGTGTGTGTGTGTGTGTGGTGTGGTGTGGTGTGGTGTGGTGTGTGTGTGTGTGGTGTGTGTGTGTGTGTGGTGTGGTGTATGTGTGTGGTGTATGTGTGTGGTGTATGTGTGTGGTGTGTGTGGTGTATGTGTGTGGTGTATGTGTGTGGTTTATGTGTGTGGTTTATGTGTGTGTGTGTGTGTGTGTGTGGTGGTGTGTGGATGTGTGTGGTGTGTGTGTGGATGTGGGTGTGTGTGGATGTGTGTGTGTGGGTGGGTTTGTGTGTGTTTGATGGGCTGGCGAAGCGGCGGGTGTAACCCGCTAGTACACATATAAATGAAGAGCAAATAAAAAAAAATATTTCAAAGCTTATTTTTTCATACATACAAATCTACAATATTGTGGTCATATTTTTTTTCCAACAAGATCTGTGTTTTATTTGTACATCATTTCTTTACAATGTTTCTAATAACAATAACATAAAAATATATAAGTACTTAAAATTAATCAAATAGTATAATTATAAAAAATATGATCATATACTTACAGTATATTGAATTGAACTAGTAACTCAAGTAAAATACTTGCTTCTATGAAAATCGGGCTTGTACCGTTGTATAAATACAATTTTCTTCTTTCTTTTTCTATGTCTTTTCCCACTCAAGTGGGGTCGACATTTCTTGACAGCCTTTTCCATGTCTCTCGATTTTGTGCCAGACTCACGTTTAAACTTTTCTCTCTTAAGTCCTGTTCCACTTTATCCCCGAACCTCATTTTAGGTCTTCCTCTATTTCTCTTTCCTCTAACTTCCATGTCTCTCACTCTCTTTCCAACATAATCTTCATTTCTTCTTTCCACATTAACCAGAGTTTAAAAGTGGAAAAAAGAGGGTCAACACTCACCTCTAGTTTGGACCAGTGCAGAGGGCACTGCAGGTGACTAGGGTCAACACACTCACCTCTAGTTTGGACCAGTGCAGAGGACACTGCAGGTGACTAGGGTCAACACACTCACCTCTAGTTTGGACCAGTGCAGAGGACACTGCAGGTGACTAGGGTCAACACACTCACCTCTAGTTTGGACCAGTGCAGAGGACACTGCAGGTGACTAGGGTCAACACACTCACCTCTAGTTTGGACCAGTGCAGAGGGCACTGCAGGTGACTAGGGTCAACACACTCACCTCTAGTTTGGACCAGTGCAGAGGACACTGCAGGTGACTAGGGTCAACACACTCACCTCTAGTTTGGACCAGTGCAGAGGACACTGCAGGTGACTAGGGTCAACACACTCACCTCTAGTTTGGACCAGTGCAGAGGACACTGCAGGTGACTAGGGTCAACACATTCACCTCTAGTTTGGACCAGTGCAGAGGGCACTGCAGGTGACTAGGGTCAACACACTCACCTCTAGCTTGGACCAGTGCAGAGGGCACTGCAGGTGACTAGGGTCAACACACTCACCTCTAGTTTGGACCAGTGCAGAGGGCACTGCAGGTGACTAGGGTCAACACACTCACCTCTAGTTTGGACCAGTGCAGAGGGCACTAGAGGTGACTAGGGTCAACACATTCACCTCTAGTTTGGACCAGTGCAGAGGACACTGCAGGTGACTAGGGTCAACACTCACCCCTAGCTTGGACCAGTGCAGAGGGCACTGCAGGTGACTAGGGTCAACACACTCACCTCTAGTTTGGACCAGTGCAGAGGGCACTAGAGGTGACTAGGGTCAACACATTCACCTCTAGTTTGGACCAGTGCAGAGGACACTGCAGGTGACTAGGGTCAACACTCACCCCTAGCTTGGACCAGTGCAGAGGACACTGCAGGTGACTAGGGTCAACACACTCACCTCTAGTTTGGACCAGTGCAGAGGACACTGCAGGTGACTAGGGTCAACACTCACCCCTAGCTTGGACCAGTGCAGAGGGCACTAGAGGTGACTAGGGTCAACACACTCACCTCTAGTTTGGACCAGTGCAGAGGGCACTGCAGGTGACTAGGGTCAACACTCACCCCTAGCTTGGACCAGTGCAGAGGGCACTGCAGGTGACTAGGGTCAACACACTCACCTCTAGTTTGGACCAGTGCAGAGGGCACTGTAGGTGACTAGGGTCAACACACTCACCTCTAGCTTGGACCAGTGCAGAGGGCACTGCAGGTGACTAAGATCAACACTCACCTCTAGTTTGGACCAGTGCAGAGGGCACTGTAGGTGACTAGGGTCAACACTCACCTCTAGTTTGGACCAGTGCAGAGGGCACTGTAGGTGACTAGCGGCCGCGCGAATATCTACGAAACACTCGCGGCAGAGCTTGCAGTACCAGGCTGCCACAGGGATCAGCATCTGAGACCCGGAGCAGACCCGGTGCTTGTGTTGGGGCGGGGGTGTGCCGGGGGCTACAAGGGCTGGCTGCTCACCTAGCCATGGCTGCTCGGGCTGCGGAACATGAGAGACCTTATTTACACGAGTACGAAAATTGTTGATAAAAATATATTTTTTATTAAAAAAAAAAAGAAGAAGAACAGAACATCTACCTATCTATCTTTTATTAGATTATAGTGGTGCATGTCAACATCAATGGTCAATGGTCATACACACCACAAGAACAGAACATTCTCATCATCTAATGTTCAATGTATGACAGGGCAGCTCCGTCATCAAATCCATACGAGGTTAGCTTGAATCTCGTGCCTCGTGCTCGGAGAGATACTGCTCTTATGATTCCAATCTGTGTTCTTACTTTTGCCCAGTTTAAAACATGTCCATATGGCTTCTTCCATTTTTCAGATAAAACTAATGAAATTCTTTGTACGAAAATTGTTTGGCTGGGGGACGTTAAACAGGGAGAAGATCAGCGTCTCGCAATAGGTCTCTAAAAAGAGAACAGACTAGCCAACCTTAACAAGCAAGCTGGCTTGTAGTTTCCCAAGGGTTTTAGTCTTTAGAATTTGCCCAACTTCTCACGATGGTTGATCGCACATAGAAATATGTGGTTCATAACGAGCCAACTTTTCTACTCAAGTTGGCTGGATATCATCACTCCCCCCAGCTGTCGCCAAGCTGTCTACAACAACAACAACAACCATGCCTTTTCTAATGCCTTACTAATAAGGAATTGAAGAATGAGTTACCTTGGAATTCTGTGCATGTGCCGTGGAATGCAAATGGTTCAGATAGTCTACGTCCGTGGCGAACTCCAGATCACAGGATTGACACCAGAACACTTCTAGTTTGTCACTCGACACTGACGACTCATGTGCGGCGGACTGAAGAACAACAGAATTATTATAATATGAATTTCTACAAACTTTATGAATACTACTTTTACTCATAAAAGTAGAACAAATGTCTCATGTTTATACCATTCAATTTCGGCTTCAATTTTTTCTTCTTTTGTCCTATGTAATGCGTTTTTCAATTATAAAAAATGAAGCGCAATCCGCTTATTAACAATATTATTATTATTAAAAAATAACTATCAGGGTAATGTGTGTAACTTGAATAGACAAGTCTGCTTTTTCTTTATGTTAAATGCTAAACTTAAGTATTCCTGATAGATCCGAGGCCAATTCGCCTGTCTGATAATCCAGAGGTCCCGGGCTCGTAACTCAGCTGGGACATGAGTTATCCTCCCACTTGGCATTTAGATCACATAATAATATGTCTTGGACTTACTGCTTGAATGATGGGATTCATTTTTAAAAAAATAATATTTCCATTTATTTGTATAATATACAATTATTGCAATAAAAAATAATCGGAAAAAGCTGGGGAAAATTTACTCGGGCAGTAAAAATAGGGCGATATTATTATTACAGTCGTACTTGGATATAAGAGAAAAAATTCTATGTCTAATTTACCTCTCTATAAGGCGGAAAAACCTCTTTCTAAAAGAAACCTCGATATAAGAGAAAACATTTCCGGTCCTTTGAGTTCTCTTATATCCAGATTCGAATGTATTAGTAAAGACTGTGAGAGTAAAAAGAAGAATCTTCGATCTCACTCTTGCAGGATAAACAGAGTATTGTTTTGTATTATTTCAGGTGGAAGAGATTGCCATAGGCAATAACCCCGCCCTTTAGTTAGGACTCATGTTTATATATTTTCTATTCTTTTTCATTTTCATTGTATATTTATTGTTTCCATTTTTTTCATTGTTAAATTAATTATTTGTATGTACATAATGTCCATTTATACCTAATAAAGCGTTGTACAATAATAATAATAATAAGAGATCACAGTGACTATTTTGAGAATAACTCACCAAATCTTTCTTTCCTCCATCTTTCTCCTGTCTATTCTCCTCTTCCCTCTCCTCCTCCTCTCCCTTCTTCTTCTCCTCCCCCCGGCTCCTCCTATCCTTCTTCTTCAGCGTGATCTGAATGTTGGCGCGACACCTCAGCCTGTCCCGCTCCGAGGGTTTGGTGAGCACCCCGCTCAGGTCATCATTACCGTCCAGGATGATTTCCTCTATGATGGTGGTGGGGGACTTGCGTCGGGGTGGCGGCTGGGGGCAATGTACAGTTTTTTTTTAACACGTATGAGACGGCGTGCCCACCGGTGGGTCACGTTTTTTTTCAATTTCCCTTGTAACGTGACCCACCGGTGGGCACAGATAATGCTTTAATTAATATATTTTTGTACTCGCCCGTCCCAATTTTTTTTTTTTTTTTCCATATTTGGAACACATACCCTAATTTGAAGCCGTCCCAGCGTACAAACTATAGAAAATAGGACCCGTCTCATACGTGTTAAAACAACATTTCCATTTATTTGACAAAGATGAATTATTGCAATAAAAAATAATAGGAAGGTATACGCGTCTTCAAAGTTAAAAACTGTGAATAAGACGTAATTTTATTTTTCGTAATTGATATAAAAATAATTATATCAAAGTTCATTTCAGATATAATTATTTTCATGGATTATCGAATGGATCTCCTCTATTAAGCCTAGATCCCACTGAGTAAAACATTTTGTTCTGCAACGCTGCGCAACATTTCATGGGTTTTTCTTGTTTTTTTATTTTATATCTACTAACAAATTTAGCTTGGGTATAAAACGAGTGAATGGCCACTTACCTGCACCTCCGCATCTCGCTAGAGGACTATAAACAGAGAACAAACTAGCCAACCCTTACAAGCCAGGCTAGCTTGCAGTTTCCTAAGTGTTTAATGGCTTATAAAGAAAAGTCCAAGTCCTCACGATGGTTGATCGCACATAAAAATATGTGGTTCAGGACGAGCCAACTTTGAAATAAAGTTGGCTGGAGACCATCACTCACCCCTCCAGCTGTAGCCAAGCTCGCTACAACAACAACAACAACCTCTGCATGTTGAATATTTATTTTTTTTTTACAGAGTTACGATGTAACTTGTGTTTTTCAGTAGAGTTTCATTATAATATAATTTGAAGAAAAAAAAAAAGTAAGATGACTGTATTTGGAGGTTTGAACGGGGGATTGAGGCTATTGCCAGCAGGTGCCCCCTTTCAATCGCCCAACAGGGGTGGATGGAGGGATCTTACAAAAAAAAGTAGAGTTGATTTTTCTTATTAATCTGATAACAAATCGAGCTTGGGAATAACATGAGTCAAAACTCACCTGCACCTCCTCATCTCGCCTGCCTCCACTCTCCTTCCTCTCATCCTCCCCTCCCGACTCCTCCTCAAATCTCTGCCCCAGAGTTCTCCTCAGGTTGAATATCTCTTCGATGTCCTCCTCCATGGTTTTGGACGATGGAACGGTGGACGAGCCACCACTTGCACCGGTGCTGCTGGTGGAAGTCACCGAACTAACCAGGGGAAAGATGTCCTCGTTGTCAGTGTCCTCACAATGGTGAAGCTTCATCTCCATCTTCTGACTCTGGAGATGAGAGAATAATTTTTTGAATTTTATTTTATTTTAATCTTTGTATTTATTGACATTGTAAATAGGGCTATTCCCGTAAATATACTCCCGTACACCGGGTATTTATTATTATTATTAAGGAAATTGTGAATAGTTAATATTAAAAACATTTTATTAAATAATTTTCATTTAATAATTTACAATGTTGTTGTTGTAACCAGTTTGGTTACATCTGCGGGGGAGTGATGGTCTCCAGCCAAAATAAGTGGAAAAGTTGGCTCGTTCTGAACCACATATTTCTATGTGCGACGAACCATCGTGAGGACTTGGGATTTTTCTTTATAAGCCATTAAACCCTAGGGACACTGCAAGCCAGTCTAGATATATTTTCCCCTAGGTTAATCATTTACATTTAAGAATACTGTACTAATTGATTCTTGGAGGTCTAGGTATAATTTTGTTATAAATAATGGTAAGATATTTGTCTTTTTTTAAAAGACGAATTATTATTTAGCCACACAACAAGAACACTCAAACAGAAGACAAACGATCGAAGAAACGAAATTTGGTTTTCATAAAATAGTCAAAATCCTACCTACCAAACTAATTAGAATCTTACTTTTTAGTTTAAAACAAAGTTAACTGTAAATATGTACACTTTGTACTTCACACTAAAAAATGAGACTTTGTTGAGACTGTGAGAGTAAAGGGACTATTAAGTCTCATCCTTGCAAGAAGAACAGAGTGTTGTATTGTACCTGTCTGTCCCGGTAGCTCAGTGGTAAAGGCAGCACTCTGTGAATCCAAAAATTCCAGAGGTCGTGGGTTCGAAACCCAGCCGGGACATGACAAGTTATCCTCCCATTTGGGACTTTTACCACGTAATAATATGTCTTGGGCTTACTGCTGGAATAATGGGACTTAATAGTCCTAATCGGGCAGAATAAATAAGGCGATATTATTATTATTACCTTCTCTTGCAGCGTCTCCTGTTGTTGTGACTTGAGCACGGCTTGTCCCGCCGTCTGAATGAAGGACGTGGTGTCTATCTTCCTCCTATCTCGCGTCGTGATGTCTCGCCTTCGGACGAAGATGTTCCGGTTCCGACTGATCTTGTACCTGGAAATATTAGATTAAAAAATAATTGAAGCTTTAAAAAAAAAAAAAAAAAAAAAAAAAAAAAAAAAAAAAAACCACACAATATTTCTATATTTTTACTATCCAGCATGTCACTGATGATATTTTAAAGAAAAGGCAATTGAGTTTGCGAAATAATAAATAATAATTTGATTTACCTCTGACCCCGCCCAGGCTGGGCCGGTGTCTTGAACACCCCGCCTCCTGCTGACGCGTGCTGATCCGTGTCCGTGGACTCCTGACTCGAGTGAGACTCTGACTCGGACTGGGAGCTGTCGTCAGAGTCACGCGAGTCACTCGAGTCATCTTCTGACTCGTGGACAGGGGAGGGAGGAGCGCGGCGCGAAATCTAACGGATGGTAAACAATGGATGGTAAAGTAAGGGTTGGGTGGAAGAGATTGCCACAGGCAATAACCCCCCCCTTTAGGTAGGACATTTCTCTCTTTTTTCCTTCTTGTATATTTGTTTAATCTTTTGTTTTTCTTTATATTTCATTGTGTTCTACTGTATATACTTTTGTTCTACCTAATAAAGCTTAAAAAAAACAACAAGTTTTATTATTAGTTTATAACCGACCTCAGTAGCTTGATCGATAAGGCGGCGGACTTGTAACCTGGAGGTCGGTGGTTCAAGTCCCGGTTTCAGTGTAGATTTTGTAAAGCAAGTTTGAGTAATTTTGAGATCACGAAAGTGATTAACACAAATATGATACCGTTTTTTTTAGTTTAAATTGTATGTATGTATGATTTTATTTGTGGTGAAGCACAAAGCCTCTTCACAATTTTTGTGGGTAGCGCAGCATTACTAAGAGCCTCCTGTACTTTTCGAATTCTATTACATTAATTTCTTTTTACTCTGGTAATGACGCCACTGGTCGTTACTCATAAAAATAACTACTCACTTTTCCTCACGAGGTATGAGAGGACCCCGAACATCCAAGTACAGAGCAGAAAAATTCCTGCCCCGCTGGGAATCGAACCCAGGTCACCATGCGTGCAATGCCTAGCGCGCTAACTCACTTTCCCAGGGTGACTACTTTATTAGATATATTTATAATTATTAGTTTAAATTGTTATGTATTTATATTACAAAAAAACATTCGTTTCAAGTAGAGAGTTCTATAGACGTTCCTTGAGTTTTTATCCCATTCATTTATAGATCTGATTCTTATTTCAATGTCAGTTATAGTGGAAAGACTGACAGGTGCTTTTGGCTTTTTGTACGTCCAAGGGTTTAGTGGAACCTTGGCTTTCCATGACCTTGATTTTTTAGTGGAGTAAAAATCTTCAACAGTATTATTGTATATCTAAGTATGATGATACTGGAACTTTGGAATTATAGGTACTAAAAGTTTAAACTTGAGTTTATTAAGTAAACAGATTCGACCTATTTTCGTAAACAAAATAGATAGGTACACCTACATTTGAACATTAAAGTTAAT
This sequence comes from Bactericera cockerelli, assembly GCA_024516035.1. Classification (NCBI taxonomy): domain Eukaryota; kingdom Metazoa; phylum Arthropoda; class Insecta; order Hemiptera; family Triozidae; genus Bactericera; species Bactericera cockerelli. The sequence goes on along the minus strand of CM044961.1, from coordinate 24,546,269 downwards.
TTAATTTATCAAGGAAAATGTTAAACAAAGCTTGATCAAGGGTGGTGACACAGTTTTAAATAGAATTGTAACAATATTAAGAGAGCACAATACTTGTATAAAATTCGAACAAAGCTGTTTTTGGTCTGGGGAAAAATTATATCGAGCGAAATACCTGAGGTGTGGAATGTTTCAAGTGATCTCCAATGATATCAGTCAACATTTGTATGGCACTTCGTGTAGCTTCTATTTTCTTCCGGATTTCATCCTGTAGGAAAGAAGACGAAATTTAACCCTGTTTGTTATGGACTGCCAATATGGAGAAAGACATGCCTGTTACTAATATTAATTGATTTATTAGGTACATGTAAAAATATAATTTTATTATATCTTTACATACATTACCTGATTTCATTTTATATATTTTCGTTGATTGTTATGTTTTGTAAATAAAAAAGTAATTAATTGAAGAAAAAAAAAACATCCAATATTATGGATAACAAATAAATAGAGAAAAATCCATATACTAATAAATCAATAATTGGGCTTAAAAACACCTTGCTATTTTCATTCACTATATTTTGCTATCATCAGACACCCCCACAGACACCCAGACATCTGGCTGGGGGGACGTTAAACAGGGAGAAGACCAGTGTCTCGCTAGAGGACTATAAACAGAGAACAGACTAGCCAACCCTAACAGGCCAGGCTAGCTTGCAGTTTATTAAGGGTTTAATGGCTTGTACAGAAAAGTCCAAGTCCTCATGATGGTTGATCGCACATAGAAATATGTGGTTCAGGACAAGCCAACTTTGAAATAAAGTTGGCTAAAGACCATCACTCACCCCTCCTGCTGTAGCCAAGCTGGCTACAACAACAACAACCCCCACGAAAGACCTTAGATAGTGGCTACGCAGTTATTATAACAATAACGACAAAAATGTACCTGAAGTTTCTCGTTCTCCTTGACAATCTTGTTGTTGTGCGGATCATGCTGCTTGAGTAGCTTGGCTCGCTGACTCTGCAGCATGTGCAGATCTTGCATCAGCGATTTCTCCTTCACCGAATGCTCGTCGCGTTTTTCCGCCAACATTCGGTTGTGCTCGAACTTCTCCTTCTGAATTGCTTCTGGAAAATTCATTTGAAAAATCAGACCAACATTAGTTATCATATCTTCTGTCCTAATCACAATTACTCAAACTCACCTTAGTAAATATTTTTCATACTTGGGACTTGGGACTCAAACTACCGACCCCTAGGTTTATATTTTATGTATTGTATTATGTAAAATTAAAATAAATAAAGGGTATTTTGTTTGAAAAAAAAAAAAAAAAAAAAAAAAAATGAGTCCACCGCCTTATTGATCAAGTGTTTCTTACAATGAAGGGACTTAGGTGGTTGCCTATTATTTTCTACCCGATCCTAGATGTTGGAAGATGCTTTTTTTACTATGATACCATGAGATAGTAATATGCCATGCAAGAATTGCCCCTTTTTTTCTTTTTTTTTTCCCCCTTTTTATGTCCTGCATTAATAATAATAAAAAAGCTAACCAGGCACGCGCCGGTATGGCAGCATAAAGTCCTGCTAGAATTTTAAAATTTTAAGCAACAAATTTTCAAGTCAAAATTCTAGGAACACATGACATCCAAAGAAGGCGTTTCATGGACAAGCTCAATAAGGAGATGAGTGGAGAAAAACTGATTTATTTAATAAAAGGCAAAAATATTTGCGAAATAATAAAATAATAATAATAAAAAATCTCTATAAGTAAACTAATGATCTCACCACTTGAGGAGCTGCCAGGCGGTGGCAATGTGGACACGGGGGAGGTATCTCTGTGCTGGTGAGCTGGCACTAGGGGAGGTGGGGGCATGTCGAACAAGGGGGGAGGGGGTGGCGGAGGCAGCATCATCATGGAGGAAGGAGGGGGAGGGAGAGGTAATGGTAAGAGGGGGGGCCGGGGGTTGAAGTTTGGTTTATTGAAGCCCTGAGGAAGGAAAACATTTAAGAAAATGATGATTCCATTATAATTTTACCTCAAGCAACACAGCTTCACAGCAACTTTTGGTCCTTTATGCATTGTAAAATATTGATGATGCGCAAAACCTTTTTTTTTTTTTACAAACAATTAAAATGTGTAAGTGGTGATAAAAAACCAATCACATTGCCATGCATTTATTTATTTACAATACAATAAACGGAAATTATTTTCAGTTCTAAGTAATTACAATTATTTTTGCCTAACTAAGCCTATGCTAGCAACTACAAAAAAAAACTTTACCAAAGCAAAACAAAAATATATGAAGACAGAATTTATCGAGCAATAAAATAGGTGTTCTATTCAAAGGTGACCATCTTTGATCAGCTGTAGCAAACTTTAAAATTATATTCTTCCAGTTATTCTATCTCATGCTTTTGAACCCCATTTTAGATCCAGTCCTAATATTCTGATGAGTGTCTCTTGTGTAGGATTCCATAACTTGATCTAGGATGAAGGGTAAAATTTAGTTAAAGCTCACCTTGTTATTTCGCATATTGTGTCTAAAATGCTGATTAGGGGGTGGGGGCATCTCTAGGTCCATGGCATCATCATGATGGTCCATCATGTTCTGAAAGAAAAACAAAAATGTTGTAGAGTTCTAATAATTCGACCAATTTATCATCTACTTCTTGAACATTCTAAATAAAAACTATTTTATTCTAAAATTATCTCAACTACCTACCCTTTTTTTGTTGACCATTTCTTAATTTAACTGCAAGGTTTTAAGACATGTATTTTTTAAATGGAAACTCACAAACCAACCATTGACACAAATTTTATCAGGTCTGGATTAGCCAGTATTAAACAATGGTTACAATTTTTTTGATAAAGTGATTGCACAAAAACAATGAGTAAAATTTGCTGTCTTAAATTCAACATTCATCTTAATTATATTAATTCATCAACTTACCCTCCTGTTTTGCCGGCGCCTATTTCCTCTCCTTCCCTGATATCCTCCCCTCTTTCCTCTTCCTCCTCCCCTAGGATGTCCTACCCAGCCGCCCTCCCTGTCTCCCCTCTTCTTCCTCTGGCCCTGAACACCCCACTCCTTGTGCCCCCCATAGCCAGGCCCTGATGGTGGCTTTTGAATGAAACTCTTGTGTTGAGACCTGCAAGATAAAAATATTGTGTGTTCACAAATAATAAAACAGGAAATTCATCCCAACAGTTGATTGAACTTGGAACATCATAATTCTTTATAAGTCCATTTTGGAAATAAGAAGAGCAAAATTTCCATCCTCTTTGGTTTGGTTTAAAAAAAAATCTTTGCAAATATTATTTCAAAATGACATCAATATAACATATTTTATATTAAAAATATGAGACTAAGATTCATTGAGTCACATTAAAACCAAATAGAATCAACTGGTCAAAATAAAACCAATTTCTGTTTTTTGCAGACTTCCAGAAGAAGAAGTGCTCAATGATGAGTTTTATATCTTGTAATAAATAAATTAATTAAAAAAAAAAAAAAATACAGTGTCTTTCTTATAATTAGGTCACAGTGATAGTTGTAAAGGTTTCACTGAAAACCCTACAACAATGTCAGATAATAATAAATAAATGTGGGGAATGTACTTTGGTTTCTTACCGGTAAGCAGTGGGCTCAACAGAAACTGATCTTCGAAATCGGTTGAACTTGTCCAGCTGTAGTTGTCTCTGGTATCGGTGGGTCTGTTGCTGACGACTGGATGAAGACTTGTGATGGTAATGGTGATGGTGAGATAGAGAAGAGGAAGATTTGTGGTGGTCATCTGAGAAAGAGGGAAACATTTTAATGTTTCTTTCTTCTTCTTTTTTAGATGGGCACAATAATTATAAGCCAGACAATTGTTACTCTTTAATAATAATAATAATACTTTTCTTTGTGTTATTATGTCACAATTTTAGTGGGTAGCGCAGAATATAGGACTTTACCACTTTAATTTACAATATCTTGTATTATTTTTTTTGCCTAAGATTCTGCCACTGGTCACTGCTTCACATTAAAGCAGCTACTCATTTTTCCTCACGAGGTATGAGTGGACCCCAAACATCCAAGTACAGAGCAGAAAAAATCCTCCCCCGCTGTGAATCAAACCCAGGTCACCATGTGTGCAATGCCTAGCGCGCTAACTTGCTCTGCCACAGTGACTACTACTCTTTAATAATAATATTGTAATAATATCACAGAATTCATTTAAAAAAAAATATTTGACTGTAAATTTTTAAATGGTAGTATTTCATTATTTTTTGCTCAATGTCTTTCTAAAATCAGGTAAATTTTTGAAACTAAAATAAACCTAGCATAATCAGTCTTATTTGTCATTATTGTGTAGCCTTAGATGAAAGATACCCTTGTTCTGTGGGTTTAGTCAAACACATTATCTTTTCACTTCAGACACTACAAGTACTCAGAAAGATGTCTTTTCATCTCAGTATAATTGACACAACATTAATAAAAATAGATTTGAATGGGTGAGTAGAAGAACCAGGAATGTCAAAAATCGATTTTTTTTTCTTCGTAGAATTAGAAGGAATGTACTCTTTTCTATCATCTCTGTGAATATGAAGGAGAAATACCCCTTAAAAGTATAATTTTTTTCGATTTTAAAGTGGGGGAAGCGGAAAAATAATCTGATGTAAATCAAGGAATGTAACAAAATCACTGACCACTTTTGCTAGCAGTATTAGTACCTAGTTGTGAGAATCTTGTCGAATAACTAGGAATGTAAAATTTAATTTTATTATACTCATTAGCATCAGGAAAGCAAAAATAAGACAAATCTTATTTTTGCTTTCCTGAAAAGTCGATTTTTGACATTCCTGGTTCTTCTACTCACCCATTCATTTTATTGTTTCACAATAATTACCTCTCTTGTGACTGTGCCTATCTGAGTGGCTAGAGTGTTTCTCTGAGCTTTGACTTCTCCTCTGATCAGAAGAACCAGCCTCAGTGCTCTTGCTGTCTTTCCCTTCATCTGTAGATTTCACATCTGTTTGATTTTCAGACACAGCACCTTCTTTTTTTTCATTGTTGAGATTCCTGTTGATTTCTATGTTCTCTCCAGAGTACAAGCTGTCAATGTTCCGTACTTGATTCACACCAAGATAACGGAACATAGTTGATCTCAAGAGATTGAAGTAATGAATCAGGGGATCACTATAAAATTAAATAAAAAAAATACAATTTCATATTTTCAGCAATAAAGAAGGGAAAAAATCTAGAATTTAAAACAGGAAGCATTTTTTGTCTTTTAGGTGAGCTCAAACTTTGTTAGTGTACACTTTTTGTCTAAATTTGGTGTGCCAACTTGTATTTTAAAATATTTTCTTTTATTGATACATATTTCCACAGATAACTAGATAACTAATGATCTTTTTCAAATCTGTCATAAGACACAAGCCTCAGTACCGCATTGCACTACCACTGCATTGCCTTTTGGAATTCCAGAAAAAATGCATACAAGTCTCTCTCACTGGGCATTGGTTCATGGTTGATAGGCAATAAATGTAATCCTTCAATTTTTTTTTTTCTACAATTTTCAACAAAAGGGCACACTGATCCCACTGGCAAAAAGTGTTAGGATTCTTTTTTTGCACTAAGTCATAAGCAATTAATGGTACAATAATACAAAATTTTGTAATGGTGAAATACCTCTCTAGATATGAATGAAGTCCACATTTTGCATTGGTATTGTTTTAATAGAATACTGTATAAACTGATCTGTAAATTGTGAAGCAGTATTGTGTCCATTAGTTTCTCCCTTAATCCCAGTAGTAGGAACGTACGACGTAGGGTAGGTTATGATTGGTTACTTATGTATCATTATCATCCCTTGTCCCTTGAAGAAACTTTCCCTCCTCTTCACCATCTAGGTACGTACCTACTCTGTATTTTATCGTCTTACCTGTTAAAATGAGCAATTCACAAAAGCGGTCCGTCAATAGCATCATTTGAAGGAAGTCGTAGTTATGAAATCTATTCAACCAACAAAATTAAAACTATTGTAAAAGCGGTGTCAAATAGGAAAATTCGGAAAAATAATTTCATCTTCTTTTGGGAAATTAATATTTGAAAACAAAACAAACACTGACCTTGATTTGACCAGCTGATCTGAAACACAATTTACAATGTTGCCACATTAGGTAAAGCCTCCTCCTAAGAAAAACCTCTGAATTGCAAACTATTTTGAATTAAAAATGATTTTATTCCCTACCTATACATATATTTACCCAGATAGCACGTAACTTTGCAGAAAGCCTTGCTTTTATACACGCTAAAGATTAGAAAGAGAGAATCCAACTCGCTCTAAACGTGAATATTATTGGTTAAAGTGCCTAATAGGAAGAGGAAGAAAACAAAAAAGTGAATATCCTTGAATTGTACTTGGTCAAGTGAGCATTCAGATGAACGCTTGATCTAGCAAGAATGAAATCAACTTCCTGTTATTGTGAATCATCGTGCTTGCAAAAGTAAGCATGAACCATTCGTGCTTCAAGTTTGCAAAAGTAAGTGAGCCAGCAGCCACGTAACTGTACAAGTATTATATTTTTGAACAAACTTTTTTTGATAAGTTTACTGAGTGTTCAATTTATAAATTGCACAAAACGTTTGCATCATCTGACTTAAGATAGGAAACCATTAGTTTCCCCATTCAAAACAATACCCTAAATCTAGACTTGAGTCCAAAGTTCACATAGGTATAACCACTGAGATCATATTTATATGATCTCAGTATACCCATAACAAAACCGTTTAGGAAATTACTGTTCAGAGACCGAGCATAATTTTATGCTCGCCTAATCAAAATAGCAATTGACAACACTGCTTCTAATCAGAAAAAAATCAAAACAAACACCATTTTCAAAATCCCATTTGAGCAATGAGAATTTTATTGAGAACTTGAGATTATGAGATTGTAGATTATCCTTTTCATTTCAGATTTCAGTTGATCCAGTAATCCAGTTCCAGTTTATTGAAAGTTCTTGAGTGTATAATATCTGATCGTTATTTTTAAAAGTTGCGTTTTAAAGATTTTATCCTAATAAACGGTAGGTACCTTTCATTATTTTATTGTTTCCAAAATAAGACAGTTAAACCATTTTATAAATATATTTCCTCCTCAAGAAATTATACATATTTTGGTGGTTCTGCCCTAGTTTATAGGATTTTTCTCGTTTCTATACTCTTAGGTAACATGTTAGGTATTTCAATTTCAATTGAATTATACTTGTCAGTGATTATAATTTACCAGTTAGAATATGTCATTGGAAAATGATCATGTAGGTACCCATGCTCTTGCTTTTATCATGTGTTTTAAGTTGTTTGGTCTGTTGCTAGGGTGTCTATTAATCTATTCATTGTATACCTGTTTTAAAATACTTTTAAGTTTTCCTCTGTGTTTCTGCTAAGCAAAGTACTATTCTAATGGTCACAAGTACTTTAATATTTTTTTAATCATAATTATCTATCACATTTATATTTGGGGCATATTTTTGGTAAATACAGTATGTCTCAGAAGTCCTGGCAATGGCCTCATAACTTTTGAATGGGTACGAATTTTTGGATTCTGTTTGTTTCTAAGGATAGGAAATGCCCTATGGCCGATTCACTGGTGATGTCAAAATCCAGGTTCGAACCCCGAAAGTGGCACTTTTTTGATAAAAATGGCCATTTCTTGAGAAATTTAAATGAGAAGGTATTTTTTTAATTTCATATTATTATTTAACAGGTAAAAAATACTGCATTCCTCAAAAAATAAATTTTCTATCACTATCAGTGGTGGAGCTATGGTGGTTTCAAATTTAAAAATCTGGTTTTTTGAGACACCCTGTAGCTTTGGTACCGCGGGACTCAATACAGTCCTCAATGATTTAAAATGACGAAAAAAGTGTCTTGAAAGTACTGAAATGGATAAAATTCCGATATATCACCTCCATCAGTGCCGGAGAGCAAAGTGTTTAAAGTCAATAATACTTGTAAGATCACATTTTACCTATTATTTACCTAGGCTTCAATTATTCACCATACAAAAACACAACCATCACCAAATCGCAACTTTAGTTTGGGTATCACAGCATTACAAGTCTAGTATAAGTAAGTATCCCTCATTCTTTCGAATTTCATTTAACTTGAAATGCCACCACTGATTGCTATTCTCAATTAAAGTATTTACTCATTTGTCTTGATGAGGTTGAGTGAACCGCCAACACACCCAACCACATAGTCGAGTTATAATAATTATTTCCCACCGAGAATCGAACCCGGGGATTCCGCAGTCTCATTACTGAATCTAGATAGGGACACATTGGAGAAGAAACTCATTGCAATGCCATGAGGATCGAAGAGAGTAAACTTTTAAATCAAATAAATATTTAAGTAGGTACCTACCTAGGTTCAGGAGTGAACTAATTTTGAACCTGCGTGGTCCTGAATCAGGTTGACTCAAATCCATGATACATAGGTTATTAGGAAATAAACAGGTAGGTAACTAATATGAATGTGGATAGTTAGATATCTAGTTAATAAATAAATAAATCTGTTTCTCTTCACTTAACTAAGAGTTGAAGTTTGAAAACAATAATGTAGTAGGTAGGTAGGTGACTACACATTTTACTCAACTAATCAAAATCTATTTGTTGTTGTTGTTGTTCTTGTCGTCATTCTAACAATGTTCACAAACTAAAGTTGTTATCGAACCCTTTTTCACTTCAAGACAATGCAACTAATAAAAATTGATTATTGTCATGAAAATAGGTCATTGTTATCCAACCCTCCGGCACAGATGGAGGTGAAATATCGGAGATTTTACCATTTCAGTACTTCCAAGACACTTTTTTCGTCATTTTAAATCATTGAGGACTGTATTGAGTCCCGCGGTACCAAAGCTACAGGGTGTCTCAAAAAACCAGATTTTTAAGTTTGAAATTACCATAGCTCCGCCACTGATAGTGATAGAAAATTTATTTTTTGAGGAATGCAGTATTTTTACCTGTTAATTAATTATATGAAATTAAAAAAATACCTTCTCATTTAATTTTCTTAAGAAATGGCCATTTTTATCAAAAAAGTGCCACTTCCGGGGTTCGAACCTGGATTTTGACATCACCAGTGAATCGGCCATAGGGCACTTCCTATCCTTAGAAACAAACAGAATCCAAAAATTCGTACCCATTCAAAAGTTATGAGGCCATTGCCAGGACTTCTGAGACATACTGTATACAGTTTAGACTGCAATAAAATAAGAGGTGAGGTGAGGTATATCTGAACTAATCCAGGAGACTAATTCAGCTGTGAAAAAAAAAAAAAACAACAAATGTTAAAATTTTAGGTACCTCTTTTCTTGTTTTCTCAGAACCTATAATCAAGTTCCAAAATATCATGCATCTACTTGTATGTGGAATGCTATTCTGCAAGTTCTGGACCAATTTTTGTGATGATATTAAATTAGGTTATAACAGTAGGTATTAAAACCTATTAATTTTTTTTAAAGTATTAAAATGTATTTTTTCTTTGAAAGTGAAAATGAGAAAAAAAAATGAAGATTTTCATAATAACTATTTTGGTTTTGTATGTTTATTTAGATATACATCATTTACTCCCAATGGCTTTAGCTTTTAGATTATATGGTCACTTGATGGCCTTATTGGAGGTACATTTCTCCAATGCAAACCTGACTCAAAATACAATTATAAAGTAATTTGTAATTTATATGCATCAATTGTTATACATAGGATAGGTACAATATTATGGTATAATAAATGTATTAAAAAGATGAAGGTACATAAAAATATTACATACATAACATGGAATATACCTAATAATTTTTACTTGTATACTAATGTTTAGGGCAAATGTATTTTGGCATAAGTACTTGTAAAGATACTCTATAAATCATAATTTTACTTGTGCTGTTTGTGGTCATGAGGTTTTAAATTTTTTTTTTTTTTTTTCAAAGTCATTTTTCTGGCTCATTTTTTCTCTTCACTGTAGAAGTGTAGGTAGGTTCTTCTTCTTTCTTTTTTTCAGCTTAGGAGATCTTAATCTTGTTGTTTTTTTTTGTGTCCTTGGTTATATCTACTATTTGGTACTAGTTAGTCGGATTGTTTCTTGGCTTTATGTATGTCTTCTAATAAAACTAAAAATCATTTTTTGGTATCTTTTCCTTATTTAGGTAACATAATAATAATAATAAATTTAAATGTAAATAAAACAATAATAAAATTTTTGGGTATCTATTTGGTAAAATTGAAGAGACTACTGTCAGGCTGTAACTCTAGATATATCATCTCACTGCATCATCATATTTCTTTATGTAGCTATTTTTTTTAGATAGGTACCTTCTATTCTATATCTAGAATCTAGGTGCAGTAATTTTTGTACACTTGCCAATGTCTTTGATAGTTACATATTTGCTTTTGAATTTCTCTGGTTTTCCATCATATTTAATAGCAACATTAGAACATTCAAAAATCTTCAATTGCTTGTCCAGGAGGTTCTTCTTCTTTACTAACTGCAGTTTCATGGAGAACTTAACTTGTGTTTTCTCATTTACAGTTTTAAATGAAGAGACATTTTTAACATTCAAAATTCGCCATACCACATATTTATCTTCAGCAGTTCCTTTTTCTGACACAAAATCTGCATATTGATTTGCTGCTTGAGCCACTATATCTTTGTTTAAAATTTTAGGAATCCCTTCAGCATCTTTCAAACTTGGACAGTTATAACTTTTTACTTCATAGATATTTTCATCTTTATTCTTTTTGACAGCCAAATTTACACCATTACATTGTAAATAGTCCAGTGGGTATGTTTTACTGTCACTAGTTGATTCTTTTGAAGAAGAACATCCATTAATATCTTTGTCTTGTCATTATGTTGTGTCATTTGATGTGTAAAGATATTTAATATCTTGTACTTGCCTTCTCCTTGTAGCACTTTAGTCCCTATGTATTTAGCAAAGTGTTTTTGAGCTCCTTTTGTGACATCAGCAGTCTTATCAAAAGATTTTCTGAATGGGAATCCAATTTTCCAAAAGCTTTGTGTTGGCACAAAAGTTAATAAAAAGATTGTGAGCACTGAACTGAAGAAAATGAGGTTCATTGTGAGTAGATAATATTTCCTGCCAAGAAAAAGTGTATTTTTATATTTGGAAACAATAAAGGAATGAAAAAAAGTATCTAGAGAAATGGAACTCTATGCTGTAGTTTGCTTAATACTGGTTATATTTTTATCATGTCTCTCATGGTGATTTCCCTTGTGTTTTTTACTGGTGAAATATTTAACAATCATTACCTACCCTTTTTATATCTATTTAAGTATTATTTTACAACACTTATTATAGGCAATAATATGTTGGTTACTGGTCACCAATTATGCGCCATAAAATAATAAGATTCCAGGCATGGTATTTTGTTTTGTAAAAATAGTCCTAATCATATTTTTTTCTAACTGCTCTTAAATCTTAAAAGGAACTTCTTGGTTTCCATATTATTTGTTGATTGTATGAAATAACATACAATCATATATTATATGTATCATTGATTTTGCTCTACTCCTCAGAATAGAATTATCTCACAAGATTTAGTTTTTCTATGTCTTTTTATACCTACATATTCTGATCAGGCTGGGTGAGGTTAAATTGAGTAGCTGGTTTGTGAGTTTCCAGTGAATAGAGAGTAAAACCCCCGTCGTGATATGACCATGCAGTTGAAATCAACATTAAACACCAAAAAAAAAACTTATTCTGGTATTATAATTTTTCAATAGGTATAAAATTATTATTCATAGCAATCTGTTTTGTTCTCATCTGTTTCAGGTCTCAAGTGACTGAAGTATCTGAGGTGTGTTTTTGATTTTGAAGGGAAAATAACTAATTTTTTTCCCTTGATAAATAATTTCTAATCATTTCTTTAATTCCTTTTTTCTGACGGGTCATTCATAACTATATGTCACCATCTGTCAAATAAAATAGAAAAGAAGAGTGTTCTTATAATCAATTCTTCATAACCTATACCTATCTAGATTTAGAAAACACCCTCTCAATACTAGTAATCCCAACACATGTTTTTTTCTCACTTAAACTAAGTTACTTGGTAGTTCAGATATTTTTGACAGAGAAAGAGTGACAGACAAACAAACAAACAAACAAACCTATACTTATAGGAAATAGGGAGTGAGAGAAAGATAATGAAAAAAGAAAAAGAAATACCTAAAGAGATACCGAACTTTTGTTGTAGTTGAAAAAGCTATTCAACCTTTGTGTGAATTGTAAGGACCCAATGGGTTACAAATTAGGGCTGGAGATTAACTTCTAAGTCTAATTTTAATAGGAGGATAAGATACGTTATTTATAGTTACCCATCGTAGTAAAGCTGTTTTTTCCCTTTCTATCATTTAACAAAAATTTCATTAATTAATTTACTGATAACAATACTTTCTATACCTTCTAGGTAATAGAAAGTAAAAATACATGTGAGATAATCTAGGGCACTAATCCATTTTTATTTTCAACTAAAGGTTTTAAGCTTTTTAAATACTTTTAAATCCAACCATACGTGTTTTTAATGTTAATTTTCGTGCAATGTAAGCATTTTTTAAATGTGTAAATAAAAAAACCGAGTGACACTTTGCTCCGAAAGTATGGAGCCTTCTAAAACCAGCAAACTTCCGCCCGAAGACGTCACTAAAGTGGGTCGAAGGAAATCGGCGAACAATAACTTTTCGGACACCCAGTCGTCGCGAAGACAGGCAACGCCCGTGCCAAACGGACCCCTATTGACATCGGGACAGCTGAAAGTGTCCCAAATTCGACGGCCCCGACGGAAACTGACAGAGGAGCCTATTGATTCAATTTCGATTGAATCTCACAAGAGCAATCATGTGACACAGCACAAAACCACAGCAGAGTTCACCCACCTCACGGAAGCTAGCCAAGTGACGGGTTCCAATGGAGTGACCACTACTCCGAAAGGCAATCCAGGGAGTGAGGGTTGTGCGGACAACTCGTCACCCTCCCTGTGGATGAGGAAAACACCCGAGGAGATAGTCGACTACTACAGGCAGCTCGGTCCAAACTGGAGGAAGTAAGTGAAAAGCAATTTTCTGAATTTATTGCATGTGCTCGTACCTACTTTTGAGGCATATGAGTCTTACTCAATGTGTGTAATTGTGTATACAGGGTGTCCATAAAGTCCCACCGCACCCCCCCCCCCGTATCTCAAGAAAGGCTGAAAATATAGAAAAAACGCAAAACGAGTTATTAGTTAGAACATAGACATAATTATTAGCCAGGATGGCCGACCCTGTATCTCGAGAACGGTATGTCGTAGCTCACTGAAATTTGTTGTAATAAACTTCTCTTTATGAAACCTTTAAAACAATATGCCACAAGACACACCATTTCATTTAAGATTTTCAAGTTGGTCCGTGCCCTAACTGGGGCAGTGTAGGCAATTTTTTTGCTGGGTTTTTTTCGTTTTTCTATATTTTCAGTTGTTCTTGAGATGCAGGAGATGGGGTGGGATTTTATGGACACCCTGTATAACATATTATAACACTGGGCGTACTATAATTGTTACTGTTCTGTTGTCTATCAATTTTTTATGTTAGATCGTTTTATGTACAAATTATTCTTTTGTCGTCTTTGGAGATAGGTGACGGTAACATATTATAACACTGGGCGTACTATAATTGTTACTGTTCTGTTGTCTATCAATTTTTTATGTTAGATCGTTTTATGTACAAATTATTCTTTTGTCGTCTTTGGAGATAGGTGACGGTGTCTAAAACTACACAAAAAGTGTTTCATATAATATTCCAATTGATTGTAAATTGATACTGATAATATTATGATATTGATAATATGTATAAGGAAACCGCCTTGTCTGTAAGCCAGACCGCTCGCTTGAGTACCTACAGGAAGTGTGGGGAGGGTTCGATTTAGAAGGGGTCTTAGGATATTTTGCACGGGGAAGTCATAAGGTATACCTGAATTACCTAAGCATAATAGGTCACTCGTGCTGGTTCCGGAAATGCGGTCATGTGGTTTTAAAGTTTTTTTTACAATATCTTCAAAGTCTGTAGTAATCTTCAAGGGAAGTTTTGTATTATTTAAAGAGTCTTTGTTTTTACTAAGGGTTCAAGTTCTAGTCATATTTGTAATGGTAGATTTCCGGCGTGTGGCAGTTCCTATGGTCTATTCTCAACTCTCGGTTGACGTCCTATTTAATTAATCAATTCACCCTGAAACAATATCAACCAAGTTTCTCAGTTATGAAGTGCTGAAGATATTTTGTACATATGTAATTCTTTATAGTGAGAGAGATACAGTTTTATTGTAAAACGGTGCTGCCCACATAGGTATTAGGAGGTTGCTTTTAATTTTTTCTTCTTTCAAACTTGCTTTCTAACATTTACAATACATTTTTTACTCTCTTGCATAGGTAGTTGTGCATCTCGAATTTTCGTCTCATGTATTGTTTGGGCTAGGTAAATCTCATCCCATGCATAGATTGAGCTAGGCACATCTCATCAAGTACATAGTTTTTGCTAGGCACATCTCATCTCATGCATAGTTTGGGCTTTGCACATTTCATCTCATGCATAGTTTGAGCTAGGTACATCTCATCTCATGCATAGTTTGGGCTAGGCACATCTCATCTCATTTCGTGCATAGTTTGAGCTAGGTACATCTCATCTCATGCATAGTTTGGGCTAGGTACACCTCATCTCATGCATAGTTTGGGCTAGGCACATCTCATCTCATCTCGTGCATAGTTTTGAGCTAGGTACATCTCATCTCATGCATAGTTTGGGCTTGGTACATCTTATCTCATGTATAGTTTGGCCTAGGCACATCTCATCTGGTGCACAGTTTGGGCTAGGTACATCTCATAGTTTGGGCTTGGTACATCTCATCTCATGCATAGTTTGGGCTAGGCACATCTCATCTCATGTACAGTACTTGCTGTTTTGGATGTGTTGTGTGTGATTTAGTGCATCATTTCCGGTGGTTTCTATCGCGGATAAACTTGTAAAGATAAATATCAAAAGAATAGATCTGATATAGTAACAGAAAAAGTTATGAATACGAAAAAGAACGAATGAACAAAAATAAGAAATGAACTAGAAAACATTGTCCTCAAACAAGAACTTGATCTTTAGAACAATTTGAAGACGGCGAAAATTTGGAAACACAGTTCTTTTTTTAGTGTACATATGTATATGTGTTAACGTAAGTAGCAAATTAGAAAATGGCTGTATGGGTTGTTTTTGCCCAATGCCAAAAAAAAAAGTAGCAAATTGTTGGTTTGGTGTGAATGATTGTTTTTTAATGCTATTTGATAATAATTGTACCATGTGGTAGTGGCCATAATTTATCATCGTCAAAAATATTTAAATAGTATAATACAAGTAGAATTTGATGTTTTTACTTGAAAAGAAGAGCCGTAGAGGTATGTCCGTATGTTCCCTGAACAGGAGTGACGGAGTGAGCATTCGTCTTAGGGGAGGTCTTGTATACTAAGATTTGAAACACGTAGTACAGAATCGGTAGGATGTGTGAGCTATTCAGCCTGCGTGTTGCAGGATGCTGGAACACTCATTATTATTTATATCAGTGTGTGTAGAGTGTAAACAATATGTTCACGGAATCTACAAGATGTTTGAATAATTACAACGCGAGTAGGAGCTGGGTTTGATCCTCAGCAGGTTACGATTTTTTCTGGTCTGTACTTGGATGTCCGGGGTCCACTCGTACCTCGTGAGG
This sequence comes from Bactericera cockerelli, assembly GCA_024516035.1. Taxonomy (NCBI): domain Eukaryota; kingdom Metazoa; phylum Arthropoda; class Insecta; order Hemiptera; family Triozidae; genus Bactericera; species Bactericera cockerelli. The sequence goes on along the minus strand of CM044961.1, from coordinate 24,530,492 downwards.
AAAACTGAGTAGCTATTTGTATGGATAGCGACCAGTGGCGGCATTACGAGAAGGAATATGGATATTATTATTGGAAAATGATTAAATTTGGAGTTAATGCTGAGCTAGTCTGAGCTGCCCCCCACTAAAGCTACACCACTTTCTAAGTGGTGGAAGACCATGGGTTGGGTGGTAGAGATTGCCTTAGTAATACCACCCTTAGTAAGTAAATAAATTTCAATAAAGAGTTGACAAAACTACTACTAATGTTGTGACATAGGTAATCAAGTAATCATTATAATCAGTATGTACGGAAAAGTGAGAAATTGTACTAGATGTACATGAAAATCAGAACATATACTTGGACAGCTGTTTCGAGCTTATTGTCTCTCATCAGCACGTAATAGTTCTGAACATCCATGCCATCAACTAACCTCTCTATTTTAATCCGTATAAATATAAACAGATATACATGTGTACATTACATAATGGGAGTGTATAGTTATGTTTCTATCATCAACATCACAACTAATATCACCAAATCACCATGCCAAGCCGAGTAAAAACTAATGCTACTTCAGGATGTAAGATGAAATCTGTGTTCGTGAGTTCTTTGTTCCAAGTGTCTCCTGCACAATTAGGTACCTACTTATGATTGACTTTCTAACCGATCCGATACGGTTTGTAAATTAGCCATTTGTGCAATGTAGTATCTTTTGAACTCTCTAAACGACATACTGTACTGGCTTCTTAAATCCTAAAAGTCTATGACTTTAAAGAAAGTATTGTAATGGATGAATTACTTCAACGAAACTAGTGAATAAAACTTTTACTTTTGTCAATCTTCTACTATTTTATATTTTTTTTCAACTTTAACCAAATTTTTATGCATTGTAACCATCGAACGTCTGTTAACCCTTCGTCTCTTCCCTAGCACTTCCTTTTCTAAAAATAAAGGAATATTTTAATTAGTCTGGAATATTAATTAGTCTGGAATAAGGCTCTTTTAATTAGTCTGGAATAAGGCTTTTACTCTTTCATCATTTAATTCGTTTATGATCATGATGTTAATGCATTTAGCAGTACATAATCTTATTTTTCACGCCACACCACTTAGCTTCCCACGTCATAATTATGCACTTCCTTTAATTTCTATATTGAGAACATCGAAACTTTCCTGTAGATCTTTGTGTACTGAAGAAGTACAGGGGCAAGGACTTCGATTGTTACAGACCTCTCTTTAATTAAATGTTCAATAAAAAAAGAAAAGAAAAAAAAGGAGTACTCACCATAGAATTCGAATCAATCAGCTGATGGGTTTCAAACTTCTAACCAATTTTATGAAAATCGTTTACCAATGTCTCTTTTCTTTAGTAGAAGTGGGCATACACAATATTACACATGGTTCGAACCCGTTGTAGTTGTTAAAATAACTAAAATAAGTAGTCACCGTGTCCGAGTAAGTTAGCGCGCTACAATACATGGTGACCTGGGTTCGATCCCCAGTGGGGCAGGAATTTATCTGCTCTTTACTTGGATGTTCGGGGTCCACGAGTATTCTGAGTATTATTAGTGATATTAATAAGTAACAAGATATCAAGAAAAATGTGTTCGTTATTTACAATGTGATCTTGACATTTTGAGCTCGTAGTGAAAAGGAGGATGGGTGTAATAATGTTATCGAGATAAAATTAGCTCTTACATGCCGTCAGGTCTTGTCTCTGTCTGTAAGGATAATTTATCAAGCCTCTTTCCTGTTGGAATATCTCTTACATCTAAATGTTGTCTGAATAATTGATTCAGTTCGTTGTGTTCAGCCGAGTCCGTAGGTCGAAACGTAGTCTTCACTGTGTGAGAGTTATCATTATACAATACTCAATTTATCAAGATTTCTAGTTGAATTTTGTGTTTCCTGAGAAAATTATTCATCGTGAAGAAAGATGGTCTCCTTTTTTCTTTTCTTTTGGCTCTTCTGAAGTTAAACCGTTCAAAAGGCGTTATGTTCGGATAATTTTATACTAAACGTGATGTCACAGTAGAATCGCGGGTTTTGTCAAATATAGTAGGAACCTGGATATAATAGAACGGGTTATATAATAAAAAAAAAACTCTTTATAATTTTATGTGCAATACAGAAAATCTCAGGTCCCTGCGTCACCTGTTAATGTGTAATAGAAACTTTTTCATAATACTCTTTGCTGATTTCCTTAGGGTCTAATAATACATTGCAGATTTTGTTTGAAAACCGTCCTTGTTAATTTGAGTTTTCACAACAAAAAAACAATATTTTCTAGAAATACCTTAGATGTGATAGAAAGTAAAAAGTTCAAGTGGGTTCATTTCCATCCTTGCCGTTGTTTTGCTGTTCATGCGTGTAGTGAGGCAGTGAGGCATACATGACCGGTTGGTAGGTATAATAATAATAATATCGCCTTATTTATACTGCCCGATTATTACTATTAAGCCCCATTATTCCAGCAGTAAGCCCAAGACGCATTATTATATGTGGTAAAAATCCCAAATGGGAGGATAACTTGTCATGTCCCGGCTGGGTTTCGAACCCGCGACCTCTGGAATCTCTGGATTCACAGAGTGCCGCTTTTACCACTACAGATCTATAGTATGTAATATGTATGTACCTTTTTTCTATATATTTTTCTCTTGAATAATTGCAGTCCGTTCCTCCCATAAGATAAAATTCTCATGCGTCTTCTATGAATCTGACTATGCAATTACCATCGCTAACACCTGTAAATAATGTCAAGCCAAAATGAAGAATAGCAGTTAAGAAATTCAGAAGTACATATTATTATGTATGTATGTAAATTTATACCATCGCGCAGCGCCTTTCTCTCTCGGTATCTATTCAGTAAGGAAATGCGGCGGGCATTGTAGATTCTTTCCCGATAGCAATCGGCTGGATGATGAGCTATGATTCTTCTTAATTGCTTACAGATAAAGATTCCATTATACTATGTATGGACACTTGATCATGATGTTGATAATTGAAAAAATATGTATTTCTCTAACTTTAAAAGAATTTATTTAACAAGTCTGGCTGCGGGACTATTTATTTATTTATTACACACTTAAACGGGCGGACCCTGTACTAACTAATACATTTTCTCTAACTTACTAAAGACATGAAAAAAAACATACTAATTTCAATTAAAAAAAAACGAAAAGTGGGAAATTTTTATAAAGAAAATATTGATAAAGCTATCAGAATTAGCTATCAGATTGAAGATATTTTTGATGGAAGTACGATTTTAGTTGTGGCACAGATGTAAAAAATAAATCGATATCATCAGATAGTTCATTCGCAAGGTTTTAAAGTCGTTGAAGTGGTGCGTTAATAAGGTAGTTTCTGCGAGCAAGAGGAGTTGAAAAAGGAACAGGTACACGTGTTAATGAGAGAGCTGTAGGTGATGGGTTATGGATATTAATTTCACCAACAGGGAGAAGACCAGCAGTCTGGCTGAGGGACTTTAAACAGGAAGTAGACCAGCAGTCTGGCTGGGGGACTATAAACAGGGAGTAGACCAACAGTCTGGCTGGGGGACTATAAACAGGAAGTAGACCAGCAGTCTGGCTGGGGGACTATAAACAGGAAGTAGACCAGCAGTCTGGCTGGGGGACTATAAACAGGGAGTAGACCAGCATTGGCTTGGTTCTGGGGGCCCTTGTCAATTATTATTAGCCTCCTTGTAAAGACAGTGGTAGAAGTGCTGAGTTATTCCTCCACTGTCTGGCTACCATCGTTCACGATGACGCCACCCTATGATGATGATTTAACAAGAAGTAGGTAGTGCAGAAAAATATTGGAATCTGATAAGACGTCCCGAGGGCGAAATCTCCGAATTGCGCCCGTGGTCTCAGGTAGTAACATTTTGGAATCCCGTTGCACCCATCGAGTTCACAGACATATCCGAATTGCTTTTTCTAATAAATAGAATAATATTACAATTCAGCTACATATATATTTTTTAAACATATTAGATGTATAAATTTTGTAAATTTGTTCCTGAAATACAACCCAAATTTCCCTTTCAACTGTCACATAGCGCAATATGATTGGTTCATTTGAACGAAATAACCAATCAGTGTGCGTTGTTTGACTGTTAAAAGGGAGAGAGTTGGGGATTATCTGAGTGAGATTACTTTCTGGAACTAGGGCCTGATCTCGATCTATAGGTTTCAGTACCTAGCTACATGGTTCTATTGTGATCTTTACCACGTGGTTCACCTAGCATGAAGGTCATCCCCCCCCCCCTTCCCCCCCCCCACCCCCGTGGTGTGGTCATACTCTCGTCATATTTTTAGTAGTGACGGACTGACGGACCCGTCAACACCATAGAGAAGAATGGGGGGTGTGGTCCCCGTCCTACATTTGTCATCGTGCTCGGGTTATCACTTCATCATTGAGATTCGAAGTCAGGGGATTCTGACGATTACTTACAGCCGTATTTATGAATAGAAAACGTTGTCTGAGCATGGTCTGAAGCATGATTAATATTATTGGCCAATACCTTGCTTGAGACATTTCTCAGACAAAATTCGCTGTTCATAAAATACGGGTGTTAGTGTTATGTATGTTGCACTGGTAGTCAAGTGGTTAACGCGCTAGTCTGGTAATCCATCAGGTAGCGTAGAGATCCGTTGGTTCGAATCCCACCCCACCCAGTGCACGAATTTTTCCTCATTAATTTGAGTTTGTGACCACATAATAATAAGACTCTGAGGGTAAGGTACTATATAAGGTAGTAGAAGTTGCTGTAAGCATTAACCTCGCCTGGTGGTTACCTTCCACTAAAGAGTGTTATTAACCCAGATGGGGCTGACGTCCTTCCAGAAGGACGTCCTTCTGGAAGGACGTCAGCCCCATCTGGTGAAAGGTACTACGTTGTGGATTTTTCTAATTAATTGAGCTTGTTGAGGTTAGTTGGCGACACCTTAAGCTCTTTGTTTTGAGTCCGAGTGATAAGTTGACAGCACTTATTTTGATTCAGGACTCAATTTATATCACCCCAAAAAAATAAAACAAAAAATTTCACCGCGTTATCTGGGTTAAGTATGTTTTGTTTTGTTGTGTTGTGGACCTGCATGATTGTTTCTGACGGATGTGCAGTGAAACGTTCCAGATGTTAGAGGCGCGTGGTGATTTGGTCTGAGATTTTACGACTTACAAATAGAATTTTTTTTGGTGATTCCATTAAGTATACTTTCCTTTCTATAGGATAAGGAAAGTAAAAAGTAGTTGGACCTCTATACAAGCATTCCGTCAAAGATTATTAATTTCAGTATATAACCACTTATGAATAAGACTTTGAGGGTTACGTGGTAGAAAATGTTTTAACTGTTTTAAGCATTAACCTTGCCCGGTGGTTATCTTCCACTAGAGAGATTTATTATTATTATATAAATCTTGTGTATTAATCTGTATGCTTTAAACACACAAAATAAACTTGTGGGAAAGAGAGGCCTTATTAAAAGTCACTCATCAGTCTCATCACTATTTGATTTGAAAATCCTATGAACGAATTTTCTTGTCTTATTTGGTCATGTTCGTTCATAGTACGGGGAAACGTCTCGTTAACTTCTAAATAAAGTGTTTCAAAGATATAATAATAACACTCTTCAGTGGAAGGCAACCAGCTGGCGAGGTTAATGCTCAAAACATTTTCTACCACCTAACCCTGAAACCCATTTCTCATGAATCACATGAATGGTTGAACGCGGAAATTTTGAAACATCATGTCAAATTCATGATATTTTCATGCGCATTATTTTGGAAACAACTCTTCGTGCAATTATTGGTTTTACTGAAGATTCTCAGTAGCCTGCATGCAATGCTCATAACCACAAGGTTGAGATGAGATGCTCTGGTGGTACGCTGGTACATTCGGATCGCGGTTTGTACAACCACGTCTTCCAAAATTGAACAGCTTCCAAAAAAATTTCTTACGAGAGTATGACGTCATCTCGATGTGTATGGACTGATGTATGGCACAATTCCGATTGTAGTGTGCTAATTAGTGCAAGACCGTTTTACGACTCGCACTATAATGACGCCAGGGCCTTTTATATGTGGGGTGTGTTGAGCCTTGCTCGTTCAATAATGCGGAAGTGTCCAAAAAAGCCTTTTCACCTTTTCAGTATGTAGAGTTTATTCATTTTAGCTACTTAAACAGGCATATAAACATATTTGCAGAAAATAATAATTAATCCTTTCCCTTTGTCTTTCTTCCTTAACTGAAAAAAATGTCCTCCTACTATTTTCAACCCTATATTTTATTGGTCTGGCTGGGGGACTATAAAGAAGGAGGAAACCAGCAGTCTGGCTGGGGGACTATAAACAGGGAGGAGACGAGCAGTCTAGCTGGGGGACTGTAAACAGGGAGTAGACCAGCATCAGTCTGGCTGGGGGACTATCAACAGGGAGTAGACCAGCAGTCTGGCTGGGGGACTATTAACAGCGAGTAGACCATGCAGCAGACTGGCTGGGGGACTATAAACAGGGCGTAGACCAGCAGTCTAGCTGGGGGACTATTAACAGGGAGTATAACAGCATTGGCTTGGTTCTGGGGGCCCTTGTCAATTATTAGACTCCTTGTATAGACAGTGGTAGAAGTGCTGAGTCATTCTCCACTGTCTGGCTACCATCGTTCATGATGACGGCACCCTATGATGATGATATTGTATTAATTTTTTGTACATTATTAAAGTTAAAATCAACTTTATACAACCAAAACTAAGAAGAAATAAATACACGAACTTATGATTCGTTCAAATTAAACATGAATGGGCTCTTGTTTTGCGTCGGAGAAAAATATGAAATGAAACTAGGTCATTACGACTACCTACTAAGGCAAAGTTACGTAATAATTTGCTAAATAATTTAAGTACTGCATAAGTGCATAATTACCGAAGTAATATGCAGCTGCACTTTGCTTTTATAACATCACAACACGATGTATTTTCATGTTGTTGACTTGGTATGTACCATGTATCTTATTGATAACTTGAACTATTGTGACATCACGATTGTGATAAATACAAATATGATAATTTGAATTTTTACTTTCCTTATCCTATAATAAGGAAAGTATTGTATTCGTCGAAAATTTGACCTACCCAGTTTTTCACATTTCTGGACGAATCATAGCCTCAGGATACCAAAAAAGTTGTTTTCAGCCATTGGTCCGTGCGTCTGTCTGTCTGTCTGTCTGTCCGTGTGTCTGTGTGTGTGGTGTGTGTGTGTGTGTGTGTGTGTGTGTGTGTGTGGTGTGTGTGTGTGTGAACAGGATATCTCAAGAACGGTAAGAGATAGAGACTTGAAATTTGGTATGGAAACTAATTTTATACACCAGACGAACCACGAAACTTTTGGTTGAAATCGGCCGCATTCCACGGCCGCAGGGCCGCAAATATTAGCCGCAAGCGCCGCTTCTTTGAAATGGTTAAATATACAAAAAAAATTGTAGAACAACATTTTCTTAAAATGCAAAAATAATAGGGGTCTATTCTGATCATTTTTTTTGATATCTTGAACTTTTTGGACCTCGGCTTCAATTTACCGGTATTTTGGAGGGACCCGCTTTGACTAACTTTTTTATTATTCATCCTAGTTGGGGGTTGTGACATATCAAATTCAATGATTTGGAAGTGCTGATTACGAATTCGGCATTTATTTTTAGTTATCTCTTACTGTTGAGTCACCAGTGGCGGAATTCGAGTCCTTTTTGGGGGATAAGGAAAGTCGTGTGATGTTTACACCAGATTTTTTAACTATACTTACGCGTTTGAAATTAGGTTGTATTATTTTTCAGAATTCTGTTTTCGTGATGGATAGATATAGGATTAAAAATTTAGATTTTATTTCATTTTTCATCATATTTGTGTTAATCTTTTTCGTGATATCATTTGATTTTATTAATGATGACAATACATTGAAAATACATTTTTACAATAGGTACGTAAGATTATCTTAAATACTAAATAAAAGTTAGTTAAGTTATCATATTTGTGTTAATAAAAAATATAAAAAATGCATCTAAACTTATCACACCAAATTTATGCTACCTATTTAATCTATCAATTAAAAAAGGAATTTTCCCTACATTATTTAAACAATCCGAAATTATACCAATTCCAAAAAAAGGAAACACTCAACTCATAAACAATTACAGACCCATTAATAAAGCAAATACATTTTCCAAAATTTTTGAAATAGTTATTTACGATAAAATACATACAACCATAATGAAAAACATAGACAAAAATCAACATGGCTTCCTAAAGAAAAAATCAACCGAAACCAATTTAATTATAATGCAAACTAAAATCATAGATACATTTAATGAAAACAAACAACTAGATGTTATATACACAGATTTTGAAAAGTTTTTTGATAAAATTCCGTTTAATACCCTAATAATAGCTATGAAAAAGTTAGGATTTACTAACAACCTGATACAATTCTTTCAATCCTATCTATTAAACCGAGAAATGCGAGTAAAATACGGAAACTCTACATCAAAACCACTTGTACCCCCATCTGGAATTCCACAGGGTAATAAACTCAGTACCCTATTTGCAATTATGGTAATTAACTCTATTACTGAAAATATTAAACACTCAGATAGTCTCATATTTGCAGATGATTTTAAAATATTTAAAACAATTTCATGCCCTCAAGACCTTTTAAATTTACAAGATGACCTTACTGCCACTAATAAATGGGCAAAAGAAAACGGTTTATCCTTTAATATAGAAAAATGTGAGCAGATGTCATACATACGTGGCGGTAAAAACTTCAAATTTCAACATCAATATACGCTTTTAAATGAAAAACTAAAAATCGTTAAGAAAAAAAAAGACTTAGGTATCACATTCCAATCCGATGGAAAATTTAACAAACATATCACCCAAATCATAGCAGAAACCTCGAAAAGACTAGGCATGATAAAAAGAAACTGCGAATACATTGAAGACACAGATACAATCCTTCAATTATATAGCTCAATAATCAGATCAAACCTAGAATACGGAGCAATTGTATGGAACCCTACAACCAAAGATTGGTCCAACAAGATTGAAATTATTCAAAAAAGGTTTGTAAGATATTTATTTTACAAAGCTAACGGATTCTATCCCACCTATCCAGAACAAATATCTTATAAAAATCTGATATACCACCTTAATATCAAAACCCTCAAAGAAAGACGTGAAGACCAAGCAATAATTTTTGTACACAAAATATGTAACAATCTCATAAACTGTCCACAAATTTTAGCAAAAATAAATTTTAACGTGCCAAATTTGAGATTCAGGTTATCAGATAACAAAATCATATTTTCAACAAATAAAAGTAAAATCCCAACATCTTTAGACATCGCTCTACAATCCTACAATAAACATGCAAATAAATTAGATCTAACAATTGATTTAAATAAACTACTCAATATATTAAGGAGCTAAATTAGTAGAGGAAGAAATAAAAACTTTACTTCACTATATTCCTTCACTGTTCATTATAATTTTTTACATAATTAGCCAGGTATAGTAATGTAAGATCAAGAATTTAATTCAACTGTACCCTAATCTAAGTTAATTTTAAGCAACCATTGTAAACCGTTCAAAAATTTGAATTGTTAAAAATAAAATACAAATACAAATTAATCACTTTCGTGGTGTCACAACTCCTCAAAATCGCTTTTACTAAATCTACGCTGAAACCGGGATTTGAACCACCGACCTCCAGGTTACAAGTCCGTCGCCTTATCGATCAAGCTACTGAGGTCGGTTCTTAAATACTAAATAGATAAAATATTAACTGACATAACATGTCCTAAACTACCCACACTAAGAAAATCAGTGATTTCCTTGTTTCGTGGGTATCCAACACATTCTTTAATAAAATAAATTAGGATTAAATTTAACAAAGGGGTTCTTTTATTTCATACACATATACTATATTAATTTCATACACGTACCTACATAATATTATATATTATCAGAGTGTAACCCCTAGTACTCCTAGTATTTGAGATCAGTAAATTGTTCTCATATAACTTATTTTGAGGTTTCTCTCATATCCAGTTCTCTTATATCCTGGTTTGACTGTATTACTTTATGAATATAAATACGACCTTCTTTTTTTATCATCTTCATTTTTCAATCGGCGGCATGTTGTTTCTGTATCTCTCATTAAGAGCAAGTTCATTGCTACCTGTGTTTCTGTTGTTCATGGTTACCACGAGATCAATAGAACTAACGCACGGCTGTATCTCAACTACATACTGGATCCGCCAAGAAAAAGGAGCCAATCGAAATATCTAGAGAACAGATTAAAAAAATTAAAAATGCTATAACACGTGTACCATAACCATAATATCGAGGGGGAAACCATTTCTACTAGGTTTTGATTTTTTTTTATCATTACCAGGGGCGTCCCCAGGGGGGGGGGTCAACTTTGGAATCTTAAATGGAATCACCCTAATTGTAATATACGTACATTTCTGAAAAGTACCCAGGCCTGGGTGAGACTTTATGGAAGCCCTGTATATTCTGAACATATGTAATGTATACAATACATACTTCTTACTTCTTGATTGTATCTACCTATACCAAAGTAGATAGATCTGATTTTTTTTTAAAAAAAAAGATTAATGTTTTTCAGCCTTTCTTTATTTCGTAGCCATGAAACAGGAGCTATTATGGAGGACCGACCTCAGTAGCTTGATCGATAAGGCAGCGGACTTGTAACCTGGAGGTCGGTGGTTCAAGTCCCGGTTTCAGCGTAGATTTAGTAAAGCGAGTTTGAGTAGTTGTGATATCACGATAGTGATTAACACAAATATGATAACTATTATAGACGCTTATGGTCTGCGTTGTAGCGTGCCCAATGCCCATCCCGTAGTATGCCTCCCCTCTGATGGACGAGAAGTGACACAATACTTCCCATTTAGGCGCTGGGTCTACACGAGCGTACCGCAAGGTATCCCTTAGAAACAACTGTTACCAAGTTTAGAATAAAAATTATTTGTTGGGGGTTCGAACCCGGGACCTTCTGCGTGTCAAACGAGTATCTTACCACTGAGCTATTTGTGCGATTCTTGTTGCAGGTCTTCTGATCGAAAATTGGTAATATATATTTCATATTTTGTATCCAATACCCATAGTTTGTTTTATGTTTTATTAGAGTCGTTTTTCAACTGCATGGTCATACACGACGGCAGTTTTACCCTCCATTCGCAGGAAACTTACAAACCTGCTACACTTATGGACCTCACCGTCCAGCGAGGTGAAGACTTCGTGATGCTGGCTTTCCGGCCCAACACCCAGCCTGGGTTGGGCCGGAAAGCCAGCATCACGAAGTCTTCACCTCGCTGGACGTTGCTTAACTTCGGTGATCCTACGAAAACCGGTGAGTTCAACGCGCCATCGACGCTGGCAATACCCATAGCTAGTATCTTGCTGCATCTAATCTTATCTCACCGAACAATTTCCCTTTGTTTCTTCGGCAGCATTTCATTGTTCTTTTTAATTAGAAATTTCCAAGCTTTGCTTTCTGGTGAAAGCAATTCTCCTGCACATTGAACTATCTCTCTCTATACATGATAGTCCACATATTAGCACTAATGCGGGGCTAATAGAATCTGAATTTAAAACTAATGAGACCATAACAGAGAATTCATGTACCGATAACTAGCTTTACTAGTATAAATCGATTTTTGTACAATAGCTAAACGAATATAGTTACAATGGTACATACTACATAGTGCTTAATTATTGTGTTCAGTATACTTTCATTACACATTTAAGATAAAATAACTTTATGTTCTTACCGAGGAGTGTACAAAGAAATTATTTCCTCTCCAGTCTATTTTACACAACAAAACCATTTCACTTGGGTCCAATTTAATGAACGTTAAAGTTCATTCTGATAGCTTTGAAGTAATAATTCCATTCTTTTACATTGATGTTCCATCACTTAATCCATTTAGAGCAAAGGCAGATAAAAAGTATAAAGCGCAGTTTTAATATATACCAAAATATTTTTTGTATATATTAAGTGGTTACTCGCTTGCCATGCGGAAAATCCCGGGTGCGAACCCCCTAGCCGACAAAAATTTGTATTCAAAATTTGGTTTCAGTTGTTCGTAAGGAATATCTTCCGGTGCGCTCGTGTTGACCCAGCACCTAATTGGGCACTATTGTGTCACTTCTCGCCCATCAGAGGGGAGGCATACAACGGGATGGGCCACAAGCGTCTACAGTAGCTCCTGTTTCATGGCTACGAAATAAAAAAGGCTGTGAAACACTCATCTTAAAAGAAAAATCATTAGATAATTTATATTTTCCTGTTATTTGTTTTGACTTGAACTCTGCATTTCTAAACCAATCTATCTTTTTTCGCGGTGGTTTCAAACAGACTACAAAATTGTGCACTCTTACAGCGATGCATCCATCCACCAATCTCTTTGTGATATTTGATAAGTGATAATAATATGATGGACAATATAATACGAACGTAAATTGTACATTAAATTTTATTTTCTTCTTTTTATCTGAAACAAGGAGCGTTTCAGTCCATAAGATATATTTTTCGTAAAAATGGCACAATAAAATTGTTTTTTACTGTTTCGTTTGATAAAATAATGACACTTTTTCTGAGAAGAACAATGCAGTAACAATTGAACATAATACAGACATGCACTTGCAAGACGTAATAAGCATTGGAAATATAAATTCCATTATAACTTTATGTGTGGTTTGTGTGTCGTTTTGCCGGAGTTCTAATCTGAAGTCTGGGGTTCGAAAAAGTAGTAGAAAATATTTTGAAAAAGAAACAATTTTTATCGATTTTTTGGGTTCATCTTTTGTTTCTGATTTTGTTGTTAGACTCTGGACTAGATAGCTGTTCTACATTTCATTCTTTCTTTACAATTATTGACATATTTACTCCTGAAATGCCAAACCTCTCAAGCAACTAAAGCTCCTTACGTAACATTGGACTTGAAATCTGGCATGTGAGATAGAACAAGAATGTCCCAAACAAATATTATATTATATAAATAGCGGCCTTAGGTTCTTGATTTTTCCGAGTTGACTACTGATAAAATTCCTTTCTCTCTTTTTTTTGTAGAAGTCCTATTAGTCCATTAGATCTAAAGCTTTTTCAAGGTTCATCAAGCCTGTTTGGCACCATTCTCTGTTGATTCTTACTCAAGCACATTTAATTAATTCAGTTATATAACACCATTTGAAACAAGTTCTAATAAGAGTATATCATGATCAACAAGTAGCTGTGAGTATCTTTTTCATGAACAATCACTGTGGTTATCTTATAGTTGACATGATTTAAATGTCTTAAAGAATGATTGAATTTCATTACAGTGGGGTCTGGAGTGGTAGAGAGACGCTTGGATCGAATGCGATGTAAAAAAATCTGTAGACTGTAGACCATGTGAACGAAAATCATGGCATAGATTTTATTGATCACAATGAACTTTTTTTATGAACATTTTATACAATACAATACTCTATTTATCATGCGAGAATAAGACTAAAGAGTTCCTCTACTCTCACAGTCCTATCTGTCATATATTAACAGATTATCACCCCTAAGAAGTATTAGTCCAAGCAACGATTACCAAAATTTGTCCAGCTCCACTGCTATGCATCTCCATCAGGACTATTAGTATGTTGTTCAAGAGATCTTCCTCTAGAGTTGTGCCAAAATTGGCTCATACACCAATGATCAATGATGCTTGAACTACATATAAGGAAACTCATTTATCTGGAGTAGAAACTAGTATGCATATGTTGTATAGATTGTATAGTATGTAATTTTTTCATGATTATGTTTTGAACTTGGAAGTACCCATCAGAAATCTCCTAGAATCTAGCTAGAACATTTTGAAGCTTGTACATCAGTATGTGCACTTTAGCACGTTGTTCAAATTTTGAAAATTACACCAGTCTCATTTGTTGATAGTACGTGATTGATAAAACACTTGCTTTTTGATCTCGAGGTCTCATGTTCAATTACTACCGGGAGCAATGATTTCCAAAGAAAATCATTTACTCTTGAATCTTTGAGCTTTCTTACCTATATCGTTAGTGCATTCTTCATGTAGGGCCTAGGTCCTAAGAGATAATAACTGTTATCTTAATATATAAATGTCAAAGACACTCACTGACCACTGACCACTGACTGATCATCGCTCTACAGCCCAAACCGTAAGTCCTAGGAAGCTGAAATTTGGTAGGTAGCTTTGTCTTATAGTCTAGATGTGCAATAAGACGGGATTTTTCGAAACTCCCACTACAACACCTGCCATTGGCGAAAAAGGATTTTTTGCTTTCACGGCCATGCCTCGGCCCGCAAAGCGGGCGACAGCCCGCTAGTGTAATAATAAAAAAAAAATGACCCCATCAACTTTTGAAAAAGTCTATAAAAAAGTTATCATATTTCTGTTAATCACTTTCGTGATATCACAACTACTCAAACTCGCTTTACTAAATCTACACTGAAACCGGGACTTGAACCACCGACCTCCAGGTTACTAGTCCGCCGCCTTATCGATCAAGCTACTGAGGTCGTTTGAAAATCTATAGGTTACTAAGAGAATAGCGGAACCCCTGACCCCTGCATCTGATTATCCAGGTCTGCCACAGATATAGCGGGTTTGATTCCCGCACGGGGTAAATATTCCGGACTAATTTGTCTGGATCGGCTGGCTTTCTTCTCTCAATTTAGACTGAGCCTTAGCAGTTTTTTTCACACCATTTTATTTTATTATTATTATTATTATCTACAGATAATATATTTCTGTTGTTTGTAATCCAGAGGCAAAGTACTCAGAATACTTGAGCAATGTCCTCTCTGGATTACAACTGACATTTTTAGCTGTTGTATTTTTTTACAAGCCTTAGCAGTTGTAAATTTCTCTGTAAAGAACAACTTTATCAAGCATCGAATAACAATCACCAATCATAACCAATGGTTCAATATAAGGTTTCTCCCTCATATTTTCTCGCCGTTCCTCCGTAGTGAATAATAATAATTGACCTAGTAATAAAACCTTACAGTTGGCCAGGCAGATCTATACAATACGCGCAGTAATTACTGTGCCCCGGTATCAATGTCAGACTCCTACATACATAAAACTTACCTTGCACTGAGACACCAAAGTCATTCAACAGCTGTTCTCAACATTTCGCGTCTAGCCCCCCTTTCCTGATTCCTCAGGCTTAATATGAGGTGAAAGAAAGGGTGGAATTTTGATCCCACATGCTAAATTTGATTGATTGGGTACTTTGCAATCAGCCTAGCCAAATTGTGAAATGTCATGGTGCACCTTTCAAGCACTAATTATTATAATTAATGCAAATTCCAAACACTCGCATTAATGAGTCCAAGAAAATTGACTGCACTTTCAATCCCTTGTCATTCTAAGTTTATTGAAACTTGAGCAAAACTACTCGTAGTTTTTCCAAGGGCCTAATTATAAAACAGGATTAAATTCCATTTAAGCCAGACCCGCCCTCAAGTCGGAGTTTCAACCAATCACAGAGCACTATAGCCCGAGTTGAGGGTCAGTCTGGCTTATCTCAACTTTAATTCTGTTTTATAATTCGGTCCTAGACGTTGGGAGCTTAATCCTGTTTTATAATTCGGCCCTAGACGTTGGTAGCTTAATCCCATTTTATAATTCGGCCCTAGACGTTAGGAGCTTAATCCTGTTTTATAATTCGGCCCTAGATGTTGGGAGCTTAATCCTGTTTTATATTCGGCCCTAGATGTTCGGAGCTTGTCTTATAAGTTGTTTGGCTACCATTGGGATCAAATCAGGCGGCTTCGGAGCCCCTGTTATTATTCTCCTCCTAAGCTAGAGTAGCCCCGGAGCTGTGCAACTAAGTTTACATAGTCAAATCAAAATAATTACCGGACACACGGCTGAGGCTAGGTACTTTCTAGAGCTTGTAACACAAACTCAATTTAATAAGTTTAATCGAATCTGTAAAATATAATTGTTACAACTTTTAATGAAAGTTTAAAGTCGTTTTTAATTTATCTAAGACTGTTTTTCCATTCCTGAAAAACGCCACCTATTTAATCTGTTCTGCTAGTACCACATGAGTACATTATTACATGACATACCAAAGTTATTACATTTATATATAATAAAAAAAATTGAAGCATTACTATGTATAGATTGTATAGCATGTTGGATACAAAACAAAGTTTTGAAGTAGGTTTGGTGATAGATATAGCTGAAATCTGGCATAGTCAAGCCGGTAAGTTTTTGTTCCCTGTGACAGTCATCCTTTTTGGAGTTTTAAAATTCCGTTCTTAGTACGTCCCTACATGACAAATTGCCAAATTTCAACTCATTTCAGCCCTTTCGGTGTTTTGTTGATTATGAATGAAAGAATGTAAATGTATATTTTGTATTAAGATAGTGAATATAATGGATGCGAATTTGTGCTATTTCATGCAAAATAGAATAATAGCTTTAAGAATTTCCTGACCTTGAAGCAAGTTACTTCTATGAGTAACCATACTGTTAGTATAGGTACTAGGTAAGTAGGTATATCTATACTTATACGCAATACTAGGTAGGTACACGTATTGCGTCTAACATCCGCACATCTGTGTTTGGTTGCAATGGTTGCATAAGAAGTTTATTCATCACTTGCAGTATTATGCACTTTTGTTAGAATCATAAGTTGCATTTTGTTTTGGTTGACGTTCGACACAAACAAAAGGTTTTACGAGTGAATATGAATGTTTTTTGCACTCAGCTAATTCGAGTGTACCTACCTGTACACTGTACAGACCACCAGATAGGTAATTGTATTTTAAGCGCACGATCGGAATCGGATCAATGGTGAGATACTCGCTTACAAGCCGACCTCAGTAGCTTGTTCGATAAGGCAGTGGACTTGTAACCTGGAGGTCGGTGGTTCAAGTCCCAGTTTCAGCGTAGATTTTGCAAAGCTAGTTTGAGTATAGTTGTGAAGTCGTGAAAGTGATGATAACTTTACTCGCTTACAATGTGGAAGATCTTGGGTTCAAACCTCAGAGCCGACAAAAATTTGTTTTCATTATTTGTAACTGGAAGGGACCAAATGTTGGCCCATCACAGTGGGAGGTCTATTGCCAAGTTCAGCAAAGATTAAGGAGTAAGTAATTGTGATATAACATCTTGATTAACACAAATATGATAAAAAAAAACATTAAGTCACTTCAGTAGCTTAAATAAAAACAGTAGCTTCTGTGTCATGGCTACAAAATAAAAAAAGACTGTTTTGAAACACTCTTCTCAAAAAAAAAAAAAAAAAAAAAAAAAAAAATGTACAGATTAACAATATTTGTATTAGTTGTAATAGTACAGAATACATCGAGACTTTAACTCCAAGCAACGTAAACCAATTCCGTAAAGGAAGTAAAAGTTTTCATAAAAGTTTAAACAGTTCTTTTTTATATATTCTTCGGGATTTGAACCTATATTGAGCTACTGAGCACATCCAGGCATTCCAGGCTATGTATGGACCTGGACAAGTACCACATATTAGTCATCATTCAGTTTCACCTGTTAGCAGTGAAGCATTATTTTGCCTCTGTACCGTCTATAGCTCTATAGTCTATACTGGATCAAAGAAAAACCGACACCATTGCAACAGAAACGAGTTGGTGTATTTATTCAGGACGGCTTTAGTTCAATTTCAGCATGACCACAGTTCAATTTCTGCGTGGCTTCTGATATGATAAAAAAAACCTAAATTTCTTTTAACAATTTTCCCTGTCCCAATCGTATAATAATGTTATCATATTTGTGTTTATCACAATGCGTGATATCACAAATACTCAAACTCACAATTTTTTGTTTATTTTGGGACTTGAATTACCGACCTCCAGATTACAAGTCCGCCGCCTTATCGATCCAACTTCTGACGTTGGTTCCATCGTACAAGATGAGCCACCCTTTATATTGTGGTATCCATGACATGACCACCCCGAGCTGAAATGTTTGGAATAATTTCTCAAGATCCTGGAGCTGAGTAAGATGATTGATAGCCGTGACCTAGCCCTGAGTTGATATATCTCGAGAACATGTCGGTATGATCTGATCTATCGGCCGACCAATCTTTAGGTATTCTGATTCCCGTTACTTCAACATAATCATATGTACTTATTAGAGATTTTACAAAAAACCGTTTAGTACCTAAAAAACCGAATGCTAATTCGAAAACATGACCACATTCATTCCATTTTTTTTCGACAAATATTTTACCACAAGTTACAATAAATTCATGATGGTTTTCGTCCTAAATTTGTTCTAGATAGTGGTGGTTTGTCTTGTTTGAAATATGTCTGATTTTCGAATGTTGGAAAATCTTTTGATCAATGAAGACAAACGTCGACGTTCCCATAGGATGACTCCTTGATTCGCTTCCAAGAGGCAAATTTCTATTAAAAAAACCACGGTTTAGCAGGAACGCGACTGGTTTTTTTAAAGGTTTTATATGTTTGGTTTAAAATTACAAAAAAATATTGGAGGGAAACAAATGTCTTCATTTATTTAGGAAGGCTTCTGATGTAAATTGGAGCTTGCTTGTTTTGTTTGTTTCTTTGTTAAATATTCTTATCGCAAATTTGGGTTAAAAAATTATCTCATTGACAAAATATAAGGTTTTTTCTTCTGTTTTTTTTTTTTTTTTTTTTTTTTTTTTCGCCCGAAGTTATTCTTGAACCGCGTGCTTTCACTCAATAAAACATTTATGAGGATCAAGCGACCAGTTTAACCTAAGCCGTCCTTATTCTCTCATGCGGTTCCTGATTAGGACGTGCCTTCTACAAACCACTTCTTCCTTCCAATACCAATATTGTATTTTTCAAGTTTATTAATATTATCATCACGAAAGACGCTTAAGACACTAACATCTCACTCTTGTTGGCTCACCTAATATGAGGATCACTGGAATAGCTGTCTGCTTTATGGCTTACCTAGCTTATGGTTTAGTTTTTTTCATGTTTCGTATTTTCAAGCTTACTATAGCATTGTAGATGCTGTTTAGTGCTTTAATGTAGTAAGGATTACTAAGAGATTCAGCTTTTTGTAGGTTACTTTCCAAATGTACCGCAAGAGATGCACTCTTTAACCTTCATCGATAAGCCCGATAGCCGTCTCAATTATAAGAGAGAGTTAATAGCTGTTGTCATAACATAGAAATGAATGATGGACGAAGTCTAGGAGATGTTGAGGTCAAACGGTCAGTCCCACCTTGACTATAAATTAGTTCTCTTTATTGTACAATGTAAAATAGAAAGAGGATGTAACGATGAATTTATATACAATTTACATGATGATCTGAAATATGTATAAAGAAAAATCTTAGGTTGGTTAGATAGGGGACGAAGTCAAATGACTGAAGTCAAATCACCCCAAAAATAAAGTGCAAGAGGAAATAATAAGAAGTTATCATATTTGTGTTAAACGCTCTTTCGTGTTGTCACAACTACTTAAACTCGCTTTACTAAATCTTTGCTGAACATGGGACTTGAACCACCGACCTCTAGGTTCAAAGTCCGTCGCCTTATCGATGAAGAGGAAAGAATAGATGAAATGGAACCAGTCCAGGGAAAAATGTCAAACTATTGCCGTGGGCGGGTATCAAACCCGTGATGTAGAGGTTGGCAGGCGCACTAATTTGTGAACTAGCTCATTTGTGCCGACCTCGGTGGCTCAGTGGTTAAGAGCATGGGTTACTGACCCGGAGGTTGCGGGTTCAAATCCCGGCCGGAGCGGAAATTTCTGACCGAAATTTTCCGTTTCCGGAATGGTATGGATGTAAAGGTAAAGTGCCCTGAAGTAATGCGAAAGAGGTTCCGGGGCACACTTACCTTTTTTTTTTAAAAAAAAAAGAAAGCTCAGAAGCAATAGGTCATGCTGATTTATTTTCTTTCTCAAGTAGGTACTTATTAGAGAGGGAGTCAAAATGTATACTGCTCTAAACGTTTGTGTATTATTTCAAATGTTCCAAAATATCGAAAATATGTATGTATGTATTTTAAGAATTTTTCGTCAGTTCTTTATCTAATTTGAATTTTGCTTTTTCATGACATCACAATTTACTCCTACCTCCAAGAGTGTTTGTTTAGCTGGCCCTGATTTGCTCGTAGACAATCGCATGTATGTCGATGCAAATGTGGTTCCATTCCAATCTGTCTTGTGACTCATTCACCATACTCTCTCTCTCTCTCTCTTTCGCTCTCTCTCTTCTCTCTCTCTCTCTCTCTCTCTCTCTCTCTCTCTCTCTTTTCTCTCTCACTCTCTCTCTCTTTCCTCGTCCTTTCTCAATCCCTCCCTTTTTTCCCGTGTCCATGTGAGATGTCATGGTGTTGGAAGGATTGATATAGCTCCCTTTGGACGCCCAGAACCAGTGTTCTGGGCTCTTTCCGTGTCCTGTGTGTAGTATCTGGCGTGTGTAGTGTGTTAAAATAATGCACCTAAAACTGAAATTTTTTAAAATATTTCTTAAATCTTAGTAGGTATTTAAAATTCAGCCATATTTTATATCCCTCCATCATTCATTCGATCTTCTTTGTTTTTCACCTTCTTTTTTTTATCTCTTCTTCCTTTTTCCTTCCTTTCTACCATCTATCTCTGTCTCTCTTTCTGTTTTTCCTCCCTCTCCCTCTCTTTCTCTCCACATTTCTCTCTTCTTTTCTATTCTGTCTTCTCTCCACCTCTCTCATCTTTTCTATTTTGACATATAGGTACGAAAGTATCTTAATTTTAATGTTTGATTTTATTTATTTTATTGTTTATGATGCTATTTCTCAAAACCTTGTGACAGCTTATGTTTTGCATATTTACTGTGATTTTTTTAAACTTATAGGATACATAATTGTAATTTATTTTTACTATTTTCATAAGTGTTACCATTTCATGTTCCTGTCTGTTGTTTGTATTCTTACATAGGGTTATTCCCGTTCCATAAATATACTTACTTATTACTTATTTCTCTCCCTCCCAATCCGATGCACAGGGGGAGAGAGGAAACATCTGGAGCGTCTACTCTGCCAATTTTCCTATTTAATTCACACCTCCACTATGGTGATTTCTGCCAACATTCCTCTCAGTATATTCACCTCTTCTCTCTCTATGTATCCCTCTTTATTTCCCCTCCTTATCTACGTCCATTCATGTTATTCTTCCTTCACTGATTCCAAAATTTTTGTAATTTTGACCTCCACCGAGTACTATTTTTTTTTTTTTTTTTCAAGTGAGAGGAGGCAAAATCTTCTATGGTTCAAGGCGAAGTGCGGGGTTCCATCGCTGGAAACAGTGCGCCATACCCGCTAAAACCCTCCTCTCCATCACCACGAACATACCCGGAAACGTATAGTACATTACTTCAGGTTCCACCGAGTACTAAATTTAAACAAAATGTAATTAAGTTTTTTTTTTTTACAGTAAGAATAAAACATTTACAAAAATATTCAATTCTAGCCACAAAAGTGAAAACAAGCCCAAAAAAATATTCTCAAGTATAATTTTTTTAACCATTTTAAGTAGGTTAATAAAACACACCCGTTTTTGGCACTTGAACTTAAACTAACAAGAATTACGTAGTCGAATTCGTATTCGGCAGTTGAATGTAGGAGACGACATCTCAGCATTTCTCTCGTTTTCAAGAAGCATTCTTAACATACACCGACACAATCTCGTCTTGTTTACAATGAACTTCTTTGTTTCTCATTGATATTTCGGTGATTACGTCAGTGGGAGCAACATATTAGTACATATATTACACATAGTATATTACATAATTAGTACATAGCAGCAGTAGAATTGATACGTTTTATTTCGGTGAATGATGGGCGAACATAATTTAATTCGCCAAAAAAATGGCGCGGAAATCGCGAGCGGGAAACGTCTAAGGTCAGAAACATTAGGAAATGACAAGACCCGAACAAGAGATTGATATTTAATTAAATTATTTGTTTTGATTACACAATAATATTGAGGGGTAGAGAGTTTCTGTCAGAATCTTCGATGATTGCTTAACACGCTTATGGAACCCAGTCTGAGTGGGACCGGGATTAGCCAGCTTTACGAGGGTTCGAATTAGAATGGTCACCCACCCAAGTCCTCGCTGGACGTTGCTTAACTTCAGTGATAGAACGAGAAATGAAAGACCTCTCACGGTTGCGGGTTGACTGATTAATTATGAATCAAAAGAGGTTTTTTAATTGTACAGGAATTGAACCGGTAAGAACTGCTTAGCTCAGACCTAACTTCTTTGGAGATAATAATGAATAAAATGGGTAGAGTAACTAGAGGACTAAGGACGAAATACACAAAATGGATTACTTAAGTAATTGCTTAGCATCGGTTTTCCCCATGTTAGAGTGTACGCAATCCGAGACTTAGCGCCACAGAGTCATTACAAAAACGTCTGTTAATTCCGCTCTAAAGGTGTCCAAAGTTTTTGGTTTAAGCTTTAATCAATGTGCATTTTTTTATTTATTTAGAAACACTTTATTAGTAGAACATATATACAGACAAATAATGGGAAAAAGTAAAAATAAAAATGACAATAATAATAAAATAAACAAGAAAAAAAAAAAAAAAAAACATCAACAAAATTATGGTTTAAGTCTGATTTGTAAGTCTGATTGTGTATTCGATCTTATGCTTTTGTGAGTCAGTTGTTGATACAATTAATAAATTCAATGAACTTGTGATTCGTCAGGACCATGCAATAGTTCCGCGGAAATCAAAGTGAGCCTCTACCTGCACCCGAGTTACCCCCCCCCAGGGCATGGCCTTACATTTATTTTTCCTACTCTTCACAATGAGGCATTGCCGTATATTTTTTCGGGCCTGAATTCGGAGTCACCTGGAATCCTTTAGACTTTAGACCCAAATAGGCTGGCTGAAATTACCTAATAAGGTCTATCTATGAATATCGTTTTTTAGGGTTAAGTATACCTTTCCATTATACTTTAGTCATACCACGACGGTGGTTTCACCTTTCATTTTCTGGTAAGTTGCCCCATCTACTCACAATATCTATGTACGTTACCCAAATAACCTCTCTCATGGATCCATACTTATAGGTGAAACATTAAGACAACGATTGAACCTACTTATCTAATATCTATTCCAAGGCATGACTCCGATTCGCCTCTCTTAACATTCCCTGACCACAACCAACTCACTTGAACTAATCGATTATTCATTGAATCAGCGCGCCACAGCATTGTATGAGTATTAGTTGCACTAGTATATGTATTAGATTTACGAGTATTAATTGTATGAATATTAGCGATCAGGCACTCTCGTAGAAACTCGCGCCTAAATTTTCCTCAGTTCTTGACCGAAGACATCAGGGATGGTGTTTCACTATTCAAAAAACACTTCCCAAGATTTTTCATTTTTTTTTTGTTGAAATAATTCATGTTTTATTTTTAAATATAAAATACTTCTCCTAGGGACTGTCCTGGAAGGGAACCGAGGATGCAAGAAGCATTTCCTCTTTGAATGGCTAGACCAATTTTTTGGTCAAGGAAATGATTGGAACGGGGATCACCCGTACATAGATTAAGAAGAAGACAAGTGTTTAATAAGGGGTCCTTGGACTTATCATCATAATTATCAAGTTCATTCCTGTTCTGGAAATATGTTTTAGAATTTGTGTTCTAGAAATGTGTTTTAGAATTCTTGTTCTGAAAATGTGTTTTAGAATTCTTGTTCTGGAAATGTGTTTTTTTTTTTTTTTTTTTTTTTTTTTAAGTGGGGTTTAACGTCGCTTTTAACTGCCATGGTCATATCACGACGGGGGTTTTACCCTCCATTCGCAGGAAACTCACAAACCTGCTACTCACATTGACCTCACCCAGCCTGAGTGGGGCCGGGAAAAGCCAGCGTCACGAGAATTAGAATTTGAATGGTCACCCATCCAAGTCTTAACCTCGCTGGATGTCGCTTAACTTCGGTGTTCTGAAGGGAACCGGTGTATTCAACATGCCATCGACGCTGGCTGGGAAATGTGTTTTAGAATTCTTGTTCTGGAAATGTGTTTTAGAATTCTTGTTCTGAAAATGTGTTTTAGAATTCTACCAATTCCGAGTAACGGCAGCAAAAATGCTTGGTCTCTATGCTTTCTTCTCATTCAAAAGTCTGCAGAGAAAGGGTATCAGAAAAATTAAGGCTGTTCGCTGACAGTCTAAATAAATCACTACTGAAACTTAAAAAAGTATTCAACATATTGATAGTGGAATCTGTAATTTTGTGAATTTTGTATCATACTGATTGAGGTAGGACAATGTAATTTTTACTAACTATATTTAAAACTAAATCTAAAAGTTAGTAAAAATTATATTGTTCTACCTCAATCCATAAAAAATATTCCTAAATTATGTTTGTTGTAGGTAGGCTTTCGTAGGCTTTGCAAACCCATTTTGAAGATATCCAAAATGGGTTTGCAAAGGTTCTTAACCATACCTGTATGCCTGTTCTGAGGTGTCGTCAAGTAATCATGAACTTTCCTACCTTGTATGATTAAGGAAAAAATCTTGCTTTATTATTTAGATTGTCAGATTAGGACAAGACGCGTTCGATCTCACTAAGAAGATGGATAAATGTTTCATGTAAAAAAAGTACCCTATGCTACACACATTTCCAAGGACTTTTTATATACATTTACTATATAAATATACAATAACTACATAAATATACATTTATATACAAGTTATTGTATATATAAATTCGTATACTGTCTCGTACAGACACGCGAGAGACAGTCTAATGCTGTTGAACCGAGGCAATTCACTCTGGTATATAATTATATGTCTGCGTTGTCACATACAGGCAAAACGCCTGCTAATCTGCTAATGTCTCGAAATACCAGCCTTATATGTTGGCGCTCAGATGGCTGACCTTGGGTTTGAGCGGGCTCTTACTATGCACACAACGTGGGATTGATTAATTCATCAGATGTGATATGAATGGGAAAACATCTCTGATAATACACTATGTAGTAACAATATTAAGAAATAAATTACCCGTGACGAACAGGAAAGTGCATCCGTTACCGGAAGGTGCGAGCATTGGCACTTGCTGGAAATAACTTACGAGAATGAAAGGGGCTTATTGTAAAACAGGCTTTTAGGCTATGAACTCATAATAATAAAAATAATAATATCACTCTTTAGTGGAAGATAACCACCAGGCGAGGTTAATGCTCAAAGCATTTTCTACCACCTAACCCTCAGAGTCTTATTATTATGTGGTCACAAAATTAAATTAATGAGGAAGAATCCATGCACTGAGTGGGATTCGAACCAACGGATCCCTACGCTACATGGATTACCGCTCTAGCGCTTTAACCACTTGACTACCGGTGCACCATCACGTCCATCACACTTCTGCATCCTTTACCAGGAGCTGCGACAGACAAGAGCATTGGCACTTGCAGCAAATAACTTACGAGAATTAAAGATGTTTATAGGGCGGAATTAATAGACGTTTTTGTAATACCTCTGTGGCACTAAGTCACGGATTGCGTACTGTGTAAGATAGGGAAAACCGACGCTTAACAATGACTTTGAACCGACGCTTAACAATTGAAGTCTGAAGAGACAGACAGTCTAGAAATAAATAACGAATAAATAAAATTATTTGAAAATTGTATAAAGCATCAATCGTAAATTTTGAAGCGATTTTTTTGAAATTGTAAGTCGGTCATGTTCAATATATGTAATTGTATATTATGATTACTTTCGATAAATTTCTAATATTAAAAATCGAATTATTGTGTTCGTTTTTGTAAAAATATTTCTGGACGTTTCATAACCTCCTGAGCAACTTTGGTTTTGTGTCTGTCGGTTTTTTATTTATATTATTATCATTTGTAGCTATGTACGATAACGTTGGTACGCCTTGTAATTCACAAGACTGAAGACTGGAGGAGCCGGAATGAGAAAGAACAGAATAGAAGACTCCTTCGTTACATTTCTATATTTGACTCCGCATTTTTGTGACTAATTTAATCCCCCCAAAAACACCACTTCGTGGTTAAAAAAAGAAGAACGCCTCACTCAAAAGAATGATTATAATTAGCTAAAAATAAATGATATCAAATTGAGAACACCTTACCCCCTCTCTTTCTATATCTCTGCACTCCTCTCTGAATTTATTCCTCTTATGTTTATCTTTATTTATCCTTTCTAGGGGTCATCCCAAACTTGATTTCTCTTTAAATTTACTTGTTGCACGGCACTAAAAAATGGCGGTCGGAGTATGATTTTTCTGAACTTATTTGATTTGAATCGAGAAAATTACACCGCGACCGCCATTTTTTATTGCCGTGCAACAAGTAAATTTAAAGAGAAATCAAGTTTGGGATGACCCCTAGAAAGGATAAATAAAGATAAACATAAGAGGAATAAATTCAGAGAGGAGTGCAGAGATATAGAAAGAGAGGGGGTAAGGTGTTCTCAATTTGATATCATTTATTTTTAGCTAATTATAATCATTCTTTTGAGTGAGGCGTTCTTCTTTTTTTAACCACGAAGTGGTGTGTTTTGGGGGGATATCAGTTCTTTTTGTACGAAAATATAGATTCATGAAGCATTATGAATAACAAAAGTAAATAAGCTGGGAAAATGTGAATGTACCAAGTTGTCTTTTTTTAAGATATAGTTTTAGCAGTACGTATTTAATTTCTCTAAGGTCAATATGTATTTGGATCACAGATTTGGCCCCCTGAGTCCCCAAAGTGAGTAAATGAAATATAAATTTGCAATGCAAGACCTTTTGATTCTATACTCCACATGATTAGGTTTATCTTTCAATGCTAAATAGACTTCGAAGCCTGCTATGAGGGACACTAAAATACCTGGATTTACAAATGCCAAAGAAATTAATTTGTAATCACCTAATAATTAAGGTGAGGTAATGAGTTCTCTCCCGTTGACCTTTTCTTACCCGAATTCTCTTCGGCTTGTTGCAGGGGTCACCACGAGTATCTCTCCCGGAAATAAGACCATGCTTTTTTACATTAGGTATTTAAGAAAATGAAAACTATAAAATTATCATTTTTATGTAAGAATCGGCCTTTTATAAGGAAATCTAATCTCTAACTAATGAAAGGCAATGCCTTCAGTGTATAGTAGAGTTAGGTAAAATACATAGAAGGCAATGCCTCAGGAATATTAGGGTTAGGGATAATACATAGAAGGTAATGCCTCGGGTTAATAGTAGGGTTAAGTAAATATATAGAAGGCCATGCCTTGGGTTTATGATAGGGTTAGGAAAAATACATAGAAGGCCATGCCTCAAGTCTATATCAATGATTCCTAGGTGTTTCGATTATAATTTTTATGCTAGGCCTAAACTATGTAGGTATAAAATCAGGTAAAAATGCAAGCGACGCGACGGGAGACAATTTGGTGTTGATAAAACCATGAGCGAGAGAGAACTCGGTGGTGACATCCCTTATCAATACCTCACGAGGTATGAGTGTACCCTGGACAAAATGGACAGAGAAAAAAAATTTCCCTGAAAGGGATCGAACCCAAGTCATCGTGGGTGCAAGCCTTGTATGCTACCCACTTGGCCAAAGTCAATACTTTGTCACAACTTTTAGTGAGTAGCATCGACATTATGAGAGCTAATTCATCATATTTTATCTCCATCCAACCATGATTGTCCAAAATCAATCTCGTAATGCCCCCACAGATCATTGGCCAATTCTGCAACTACTACAATTTTCCTCGCGAGGGTAATGGGGTCGTCATGAAGATCAAATATAAATATCGGAAAAACAAAACAATGTTAAGCCCAAATTGAAAATATAGAGCTAAAAAATTTCGTCCCCGCCAGGATTCGAACCCATGCTGACTGGGTGACAGGTCGAGCATGCTACCAATAGACAAAGTTATCTTCTAAAGATTTGGTGGGAAATTAAACTAACTAAATTAATAGTTGGAAACTTAATTATTAAAATTTTGCAGGGAGAGAGAGCGAGGTCATCTCGAAAAGTACATACTGGCCAAGATCTGACCACTAAGCTAAGGATTCGAAGGTACCTACCCGCCAAAGAAAATGAAAACGCCACCAGGTGCCACCCAGTGGACCGGATGAAGGAATAAAATCAATAAATTTGGTATCTGCTCATCAAGATCTTTCATTTGATACCACTTAAGATTAGTATTATCCTTCAATTTCCGATTTGGGCTCCCAAAACCCGAGGCCGCCCAAATGGGCCGCCCGCTTATAATGTAGAATTTTTTTTTTTGGTCCGGGCTCATCTCCATTATATCTTGATCACTTTAGACACCTCACTTAATCTTCAGTGCCAAGTTAAAGTCACGAAGTCGGGTCTCAAAGGATCCGTATGAAAAAAAACAGAAAAAAAAAAAAAAATTATGAATCTTTTCATGTCTTTCACGATTGTTGGGGGGGTCTCGAAAATAGGGTTCCCGTTGGCCTAGGAAGTCAAACAAAAAGTCAAATCAATTTATTTTTTAACGTAGAGTCCATTTCTGCAATAAAAATTGCAATTTTTGAAATTCATGTTGCACTTTTCACTGGCTGAAAGTACATGAAATGCATGGGAACTATGTTTTCCGTAACCTTACACTCTGCCGGGCTGTCTCTTTCTTTTTGTATAGGCGTTCTTCACACCTCGGCCGAGGTGTTTGATTATTTGAAAATAAATGTATTTATCTTGAAGTAGGTATGTACAAAGAAAAACATTATTCTTTAATATTAAAAGTATCTTTTCTCATTTTACATTCTCATTAAGAGGGAATTTTTAATACCTAATTAGTATAAGGAAAAACAACACTGGAGAAAATAAGACTAGTAAAAGTATTTATTGCATTTTTTCACAATTGCTACAAAAGAAGATCTGAAAGAAATTCTTAACACAACGATCTGATCATGTATTGAAACTTTTTCTTTTTTACATACGAGTACATTGAGTAGAGAAAGTTAAAAAGTCACCATAAAAGAAAATTTCAAGATAAAGTTTCCTTACCTTTAATTTAGAACTGAACTGTAGATTTTGAACTTGTATTGACTTTTTGATTTTGAATTTTGTACTGGAACTGAAGATTTTGAACTGAACTGTAGATTTTGAATTGGAAAAACTGTAGATTTTGAACTGAACTGTAGATTTTGAATTGAACTGTAGATTTTGAACTGGAACTGAAGATTTTGAACTGGAACTGTCGAATTTGGATTTTGTATTGTCTTTTTATGATGTGCTGGAACGTAGAATTTTGAACTGGAACTGTAGATTTTGAACTGAACTGTAGATTTTGAACTGGAACTGTAGATTTTGAACTGAACTGTAGATTTTGAACTGGAACTGTAGAATTTGGATTTTGTATTGACTTTTGTGATATACTGGGACGTAGAATTTTGAACTGGAACTGTAGATTTTGAATTGAACTGTAGATTTTGAACTGAACTGTAGATTTTGAACTAGAACTGTAGATTTTGAATTGAACTGTAGATTTTGAACTGGAACTGTAGAATTTGAACTGAACTGTAGATTTTGAATTGAACTGTAGATTTTGAACTGGAACTGTAGAATTTGAACTGAACTGTAGATTTTGAACTGGAACTGTAGATTTTGAATTGAACTGTAGATTTTGAACTGGAACTGTAGATTTTGAATTGAACTGTAGATTTTGAATTGAACTGTAGATTTTGAACTGGAACTGTAGAATTTGAACTGAACTGTAGATTTTGAACTGGAACTGTAGATTTTGAACTGAACTGTAGATTTTGAATTGACCTGTAGATTTTGAACTGGAACTGTAGATTTTGAACTGGAACTGTAGAATTTGAACTGGAACTGTAGAATTTGGATTTGTATTGACTTTTTGTGGTGTGCTGGAACTTTGAATTTTGAACTGGAACTTTAGATTTTGAACTGAACTGTAGATTTTGAATTGAACTGTAGATTTTGAACTGAACTGTAGATTTTGAACTGGAACTGTAGATTTTGAACTGAACTGTAGATTTTGAACTGGAACTGTAGATTTTGAATTGAACTGTAAATTTTGAACTGAACTGTAGATTTTGAACTGGAACTGTAGATTTTGAATTGAACTGTAGATTTTGAACTGAACTGTAGATTTTGAACTGGAACTGTAGAATTTGGAACTTTTATGACTTTTGATGTGTGCTTGAACTGTAGAATTTTGAACGTAGTGCATGGATACCTGGAAACAAACTTAGGATTAGAATATACTATTTTATTTAATCGAATACTACAAATAATGAATTTTTATTAGATATACTTTATAGACACTCAATATTACACCAAAAAATGTACAGAAAGAGCCCAGAGTAGTTTTGTGGCTCTGGGCGTCCATTCTGTTTGAAAACTCAGTTAACCACTACTTTTACAAATCTGCTAATGTTTTTTTTTTTTTTTACTATTATTCCAAAATATTACAAAGTGTTAACCTTAATGTAACTTAGGTAGATACTTACATTTTTATTCAGCCTAAGTCCTCAAAGGGCTCGATAGAAAAAAAAAAAAATATGGTGACTTTTTAAAGTTATTTATCATTCGCGTATATTGAAAAGTTGGTGGCTGAAAGGCGCAGGATCAGATCGCTGTTGTTAGAATTTGAAATTACAACATTTTATGCTTGTGTACTCCTTGTGTTCTTCAATATGAGATGACCTCCTATGGTATTGGCTTTCATCATTATTCTTTTTTAACATCATTATTCTTTTTCAAGCATCTCTGGTAACTTTAACTGGAGTAACAAACAAATAATTGTTTTTATCCTTTTGGTTTTTCTCAAATGATAATTTATTCATTTCTTATTGAGAGAAGGGGTCAGGGTTGATTCTGAAATTGAAAGAAAGAGAAGTTCTAGATTAATCCAGGTATACTTCAGATAAGTGATTTGAGCAGGGTGAATACGAAGTACATCAATGTAAAGTATAAGTACTTTTTGTAATATAAATATCCTATATTGCAATGATCAAAACTAGGTAACATATTATTACAAGGAATTTTGAAGATACAATGTAAACTTCTAAGTGGTGGTACCTAATAATTTATTACATGGTAAATTACCTGCCACCATTAAATTTTGCTATGTGTAACTTATTTTAGTAAATCGTAAAAATAACTTTTTCCTAATTCGAAATAAACTTTAATTTTAAAACTAATAATTTTATACTTGGGATTATAAGAATTAACTTACCTTTGCTTGGGACTTTTCATTCTTACATCCAGTCATTAAGATTTTCAATATGGTTGTGCTTTTGTTACTTGTTTAAATTCAAATAGGTGATTTTATGGGAAAATTTCTAATATTTCGAAAGAAGGTATGAGAAAATATTTATAATTTCAATGCGTGGCTCGATAAAAGATCTATTTACAAATTTTGGAAACCATTTTCCTTTGAAGATAATGATTAGCTTCAATTTTTTTTTTTTTTTGTAAAAATGTTTCCAACAAGAAAGGGTCTTGTAAACATTTTTCTATATAAAAAAAAATGAAGATACAAATGTATTTTGAACCCCTCTCAAATTATTATTTTCAAGTAACACCGATTTCTAAAATAAAATTTGTGACATGGATCGTTTTTCGGGACACGGATTTAGTTGATGAAATGTTACACATATTCTGTTTTATTCACTGTACATTTTATTTTAAACTACATTTTAAGTTGAAATTATGGAAACAAAGACTATTAAACACAATTTTACAAAGTAGTCGAGATGGGGATTATTTTTCATTCAAAGCCTTTGACAAAAATACAAGGTCAGCTATCAAGATGTAGAGGCGACTATTATGTTATTTTTCACCTCATCTGGTCTCTATACTGGTCTTTCTCCCAGATTCTATAAGAGAGTTTCTAAATGTCACGTATCCGTTCATGTAAGGCGACTTTTCGCCTGTGCATAAAACTTGAAGTTGCCACGACTTTTTCGCTTGAGAATTTCAAATTGCCTAGACCAAAATGGCTAATCCTTTCAGTCACTGTCGACAACAGAAAATCATTATATTAAGAGAATCACATCGCATATAAATACCTGATGGTGGTATTGAACCAACCTCTCCTTATAATTACAGACCCTGATCTACTTGTTTTTATGCTGCATCTGTAGTCAATATCCTTGGGGGTTGCAGGTTCAAATACATCCTTTCCAATTGTCCTCATATT
Source organism: Bactericera cockerelli (assembly GCA_024516035.1). Taxonomy (NCBI): domain Eukaryota; kingdom Metazoa; phylum Arthropoda; class Insecta; order Hemiptera; family Triozidae; genus Bactericera; species Bactericera cockerelli. The sequence goes on along the minus strand of CM044961.1, from coordinate 24,498,280 downwards.
CTTCATAGCGCCGTACAAGTTGTAGTCTTTTCTGAGACGGGTACAATAATTTTGAAATGAAAAAAAATTAAACGAAACTTAAAAATGTTTGTTTTTTCTGGTAGAGAGTTTTAAATGTTTTATAATTATTGATTGGTTGAAATAATTTAGTTTGTTTCTCGCTGGCTTTTATTTATAATAAATAATAAGCATTGGCTCATGTGCTACAAAACATATTTTATGTAGGCTCTTAGTAAACGAATGTATATAGTGATATAGAATTTATCTATTAATTTCGCCCTTATTGTACAACAGGCTCTCAGGTCACCAAACTTCGCTCACGGTTCGATCAAAGCAAACACAGGGTTCGAAGCTCTTGAGCGTGCTTGTACTAGACCGTACTATGTTGTGCTGCATGTAGCTATGTAGCCCAGTTCAGTTCCAGATGGAAAAAGGTCGGAAGGTTATGAAACTTTGGAATATTGTTGAGGGTTAGTAATTTGGGGTGAAATTAACAGACGATTTTGTAATACTTCTGTGGCGCTTAGTCTCAGATTGCGTACTGTTAGATGGGGAAAACCAAGGCTTAACAATGGCTTAAGTTATCGATTTTGTCTATTCATTTCGCCCTTAGTATTTTTTGACCTTGAGAACCTTGTGCAAAATCACGGGGGGATGAATAGCATGAAAAAATTGTACTTTCGTCGTCGGAATGTGGGTGAGAGGGGAGAAGTATAAGGATAGTTCTCAGCAGACTCGGCCAGTGCTAAGGAGCTGCGGAACTGCAGCAATGAGGTAGCACCCCCAGAACACTTTCCCGCCGGCTGCGCCTGGTTCTCAGGACTCAGGGCTGGGTTCAGAATAGATATGACCTCTGCCACACGCCGCAAATGTATACAGGAATAGAAATTTAATGAACCCAAAATATATATTTATTTTTTATAGGCTTTCTTTTTTTATGGTAGGGTTCTCACTGGAGTGGGCTCTTCTACCCAACCATAGCTCTTCCACCCAACCGTTTCTTGTGAATATTATAATGAAGGACCTTCATTGGTATTCTGTTAAGATGAAGAAGTGTTAAGTGCTTTTTGTTTATTCTGTGGTGCCAAGAGCATTAGCCATTAGGCATGCGAGTATCCATTCTGTACCATCACGTGTCAAATATTTGTCTATGGTTAGTTCATGGTACGAGTGCTACAACTAGTTTGGTCCTCTGGTGGTCAAGGTATTTACTTTTATGTATGTACTTGGTACTTGTGTATGCCCGAATTAATTAACGCTGCTGTGGTGGAAACCAGTGAGGTTGCGCAAGATACGTACGTAAATAGCTCAGTGGTTAAGCACTCGCTTAACCTCTGCCATGCGGAAGGTCCCGGTTTCGAACCCCCGTGCCGACAAAAATTTGTATTCATAATTTGGTTACAGTTCTTTGTTAAGGGATACCTTCCGGTGCGCTCGTGTTGACCCAGCACCTAAATGGGAAGTATTGTGTCACTTCTCGCCCATCAGAGGGGAGGCATACTACGGGATGGGCAGGCTACAACACAGACCACAAGCGTCTACAGTAGCTCATATTTCATGACTACGAAGAAAAAAATAAAATTACGGGACGCTAGTTCAATGAAGGGATTGTGCGCATGTACAGAAACGAGTTTTCGTCAAATACTGTCAAAAATTTCAATGCAATTCACTTAACGTAACGTATCGCAAATCTGCGCAAACTGTCTACTGTTACTGTAGTATCTGATTTCAGTAATGTAGATGGTTAGCAACTTACCATGTCAATAACAAGAATAGTATCCAGTCTCCGCTTTACCGTCGTTCATTAGTTCGGGCCTTAGCCGTTATTGGTCCTTCATAGGGCGAAATTATGAGACAAATTCTATATCACAAGCTAGTCATTGCTAATCTTACACAGTCATTCTATATCTTACACAGTACGCAATCTGTGACTTAGCGCCACAGAGGTATTACAAAAACGTCACTTTTTTCCGCCCTTAGAGTCCGAATGTAGAAATCCTGGTAGGTCGGACTTTACCTATCTGGAAATTTCCCTGGCATGATTTTTTTTCGTAACATTTCACTTGCCGTTTTTTCAAATCATGAAAGTTTAGCTGCTTATCAAGTTGCCGAATTTCTGGATTTTATAATCAGTTTTTTGATATTTCTTTTTTCTCTCGTCTTCTTGATAAGGCACAGTTAGATTGTTGAAACATTTATAAACTGTTCGTCTGTTATTCCACTTGAAAAAAAAAAGGTTAACTTTCAAAACAGCGATAGTACAAATGAGAGTTAGCTTTTACTTATCAGTGACCTGTCGAATTAGAAAGTTGATTATTTTGGAAGTTCTCATGAGATATACACTTTTAAATTAATTTTTTTAATTCCTGAATTCGATTTTTTTTAAATATCTACCAAAATCGATTGACAGCCTTATTTGTATTCTTTTATGTATCATTTATTAATGTAACTTTTTGCGTAAATAAGACAACTACAATACTAATGAACCTTATTTAAACTTCCTGTACTTCTAAGTTCCTTTAATTAGTGTATCAGTTGTTTTATGGTCATTATTTTGTGGTCAAATTTTCAACTTTATAGGGTAGGAATTTTAATACTCCCAGAAACTACAGTGATTTTTTTGATTTTTTTTCTAGCATGTGTATGCTTTTATTTGTGGTGAAGCACAAGGCCTCTTCACAATTTTTGTGGGTAGCGCAGCATTACTAAAAGCCTCCTTCACATTTCCAATTATTCTATTACATTAATTTCTTTTTACTCTGGTAATGCCGCCACTGGTCGTTACTCATGCAAATAACTACTCATTTTTCCTCACGAGATATGAGTGGACCCCGAACATCCAAGTACAGAGCAGAAAAAAATCCTGCTCCGCTGGGATTCGAACCCAGGTCACCATGCGTACAATCCCTAGTGCGCTAACTCACTCTGCCATAGAAACTACAGTGCTTTTATAACGGCAATTTTACTAACAAGCCTGGTTTCCTCTGTGCTTTAATTTTAATACTCCCAGAAACTACAGTGCTTATATAACTGCAATTTTTCTAACAAGCCTGGTTTCCTCTGTGTTTTAATTTTATAAGGGCGGAATTAATAGACAAATTATTTATCACAAGTTACTGCTAAGCATCGGTTTTCCCTATCTTACACAGTACGCAATCCGTGACTTAACGTCACAGAGGTATTACAAAAACGTCTATTAAGGGCGGAAGAACTCCCAGAAACTACAGTGCTTTTATAACGGCAATTTTACTAACAAGCCTGATGGTTTCCTCTGTGCTCCCCCCCCCCCCCCCCCAGTGAGTTCGAGAAAACGGACCTGACGTACAGTCCCAGCTCCCCCTGGTACAACAAGGAGGTGGTGCCTGGCTCCGGCATACCCGTGATCCCCAACATGTCCCGGGAGCCGGTGGGGGTGTACGCCCGCACCCTGAGGAACCGGAAGAAGACCGCCGTGGATCTCAACTCTTGTGAGTATTTAAAAAAATATATAGAACTAGCGAGCTTTCGCGCGCTTTGCGGGCCGAGGCATGGCCGTGAAAGCAAAAATCCTTTTTCGCCAATGGCAGGTGTTGTAGTGGGAATTTAAAAAAAATCCCGTCTTATTGCACATCTAGACTATAAGACAAAGCTACCTACCAAATTTCAGCTGGCTAGGTATTACGGTTTGGGCTGTAGAGCGATGATCAGTCAGTCAGTCAGTGACTTTGACATTTATATATTAAGATAGATTAGAATATTTAGTAATAATGCCATTATTACAAAGTACACTCCTGGATAACAAAAAATGTTTTTAAGTATTTATAAAATATTAAAAATGCCTTCCAAGTCTGAGGAACGAGGCACTGTGCCCGTCACAGCTGCTGCATTTCCTCTCTGGATACACAGAGAAATCCTCTGTTTCAAAAAGGAGGTTGACCTTTTCTCTCCTGATGACTCATACAGTCTTATGTCAACTTCCTTTACGAATCCTTTACGAAAAAAGAATATCCTTTACGAATAGATTAGTATAGAATATACCTTGTTTATACTGCCGAGGTAAGACTGAAAAGTCTTACTCCAGCAGTTATATACTGTTGAACCTGGATATATAAGAGTACGATTTCCAGGTCAAACGTCTCTTTTTTATAATAATATTTTATTTAAAGATGAGTCTATCTACCTGTATAACAATCAGAGTCCTTGCCTAATCAGACTACCATGTGCACTGGTAGTCAAGTGGTTAAAGCGCTAGTCTGGTAATCCAGGTAGCGTAGGGATCCGTTGGTTCGAATCCCACCCAGTGTATGAATTTTTCCTCATTAATATGAGCTTGTGACCACATAATAATAAAACTCTAAGGGTTAGGTGGTAGAAAATGCTTTGAGCATTAACCTCGCCTGGTGGTAACATTCCACTAAAGAGTTTTATTATTATAATTGCCCACTTCTCCTTTTATTATAATCTCCTTATTTTTATAAAAGTATTTAAATCCTAATATTTTAAATTTAACTAAAAAAAATATACTGGGTGGTTCTTAGATATTCTGTTCGTGTTTCCAGACGCTGTAGAAGTGGGTCGCCCGGGGGACCACTACCTGACCCATGACCGGAGGACCTCCCTCGCCTACGGACTCACCCATTCCCCCTCCACCCATCACTCTACCCCCACCTCTCGTGTATCTTACCCCTCTCACGCCTATCCCCAGAACAACAGACACCTCAGTTCAAACTATAGGTGAGTTCAATAATAATATCTGCTACCTATATCCATCCTGCCGTGTATAATAATTTAAAGAAACAAGACGTAAGTGTTACCATGGTTACCAAGTTGTTTACTCTCGTTATCATGGCTATTTGGAGTTGGAAAGAAGAAAATATGTATCATTTCCTGACGAATATACCAGGTCTATTGGTACAGTCTATTCATTACTGGAAAGTTTGAATAATTTACGGAATTTAACCTTATATTTTTCTCTCACTCAATTTTTGCCACCAAATAGGAATGTAATTTATAATTTGTTCCTTTGTTTTCTCTCTCTCCAGTTCCTCATTATTCAGTTCCAGCGCTCTCATTTCCAGGACGCATCATGTGATTACTTCTAGCGTTACCATGGTTACCAAGTTGTTTACTTTAGTATTCAGCATGCTGAGTCTAGCGTGGATAAGGAGGAATGAGTCTAGTCGGGAGAGCGAAGGAGTGGATACGGTGGACAATGCGTATCAACATTATCAACATCATGGCGTGCAGAACTATGAGTACAAAACTGGAGGTAAGTGTTACCATGGTTACCAAGTTGTTTACTCTTGTTACCCTGGTTACCAAGTTGTTTACTCTTGTTACCCTGGTTACCAAGTTGTTTACTCTTGTTACCCTGGTTACCAAGTTGTTTACTCTTGTTACCCTGTTAACCAAGTTGTTTACTCTCGTTACCATGGTTACCAAGTTGTTTACTCTTGTTACCATGGTTACCAAGTTGTTTACTCTCGTTACCATGGTTACCAAGTTGTTTATTCTCGTTACCATGGTTACCTAGATATTTACTCTCGTTACCATGGTTACCTAGATATTTACTCTCTTTGTCATGGTTACCAAGCTATTTACTTTAGTTACCATGGTCAACAAGTTTACTCTTCTGTTTAGCATACATATTAGAATTATCAGCATCCTGCCGTTCATAACCATTAAAACAAAACAAGAGGTTAGCGGTAGTATTGTTACTAATTTATTTACTTGAAAGCACCCTTTTAGAGCAGTCATTACTGTTGTTTTATCTGTTCAACTTCAGCGAAGAGATCAAGCCTACACCACCGCGCCTCCAGTGGCGTAGCGTCATCCCACAGTTACCTCTCCTCCTCGTACCACCTCATCTACACCACTGTGTACGCCGTGACCACCTGGCTCATTGAGACCAGTGCCCGAGTGTTCTGGCTGAAGGATAGGTCAGTGGAGACAGCTGTACCCAGCCGAGTGCGGGACTATGTCAAGTATGGCGTCCTGGCGATTGTACTTCTACTGTTTGGTGAGTAGCACTTGATTTAAAATTGCTTTCGAATTGATTTTGTTTTTTTCTGCTTTCTTGACCCCGATGGGCGAATGAAAATGGGCACCTGCTGGTATTAACCTCAATACCTCGTTCAGTTTTCGAGTACGTTTTTTTTTTTTTTTTTTTTTCCTTTCTCTACTTATTGTTATTTTCTGTTATTGAGTATTTGATGATTTCTCATCATCTTCTTTTCCCTGCTCAGGTTGACCCCTGAGAAATAAAATATGAGATTTTTTTCATGTATACCTAGTTGAATAATATGCAAATTTATGTAAAAAGTTTTTTTTTTTTTTTTTTTTTTTAAATCTTTATTTCCTACAGCTAAGCCGTTTGATTCGAATATTACCATATTAATAGCTTTAATAATGTTTTTTTTCGTTTGATTGCTTTTCACACATTATACCTGCAGAGGTTTTCAAATGAATTTGAGCTTCTTAACTTTAAATTTGAGTGACCGTTTCTATGATTTCTAAAAAAAGACTCATCTTTTCAAATTTACTATCTTTCTTTTCCTTAAAATTCCTTATTACCTCGAATTTATTGTATAACTTTTCCTTCTTTTTTTTTGTTGTTGTTGTTGATAAATTACTCATTAAGATCCCTCTCCACCGCACCGGGCATTGAATCAGTTAATTTCGCGAGCAAGACAAAGGCAAAGTCGGGCTGCGCAGGTCATGACATAGATCTGGCTGCGCAGGTCATGACATAGATCTGGCTGCGCAGGTCATGACAGTCTGGCTGCTCAGGTCATGACACTCATGACATAGATCTGGCTGTGCAGGTCATGATAGTCTGGCTGCGCAGGTCATGACACTCATGACATAGATCTGGCTGCGCAGGTCATTACACTCATGACATAGATCTGGCTGTGCAGGTCATGATAGTCTGGCTGCGCAGGTCATGACACTCATGACATAGATCTGGCTGCGCAAGTCATGACAGTCTGGCTGCGCAGGTCATGATAGTCTGGCTGCGCAGGTCATGACAGTCTGGATGCGCAGTTCATGACATAGAGGAGAATGTATGTACAATGGACGCATGCATGTGTGTGTTACAGGGATAAGCTCGGGGACCAAGTGGCTTCTTCCCAACCATTCGAATCAAATGGGGGAATCGACCCTGTAATCATACACAACCGAACCTACCCTCTCTCAATCCGTTTGACTTTGAAGCGTTTGGATTCGCGTGAATTTGGCTCAAAAATATTTTACATATCCTTAACATTTTGAAATTATACATAATGAGTTTTCAAATATTAACCTCATACATTGTATTTATATTCCACTAATTGACTAACATAGATACTATTTTATTTATTTTTATTTTCACAATTGTGTTCTGTTACTAACATGTTTAGTAGTAAGGCACTTGAATCCGACTTCAGTAGCTCGGCGCATAAGGCGGCGGACTTGATCTGGAGGTCGGTGGTTCAAGTCCCAAGTTAAGCAAAAATTTATGCAAGCGAGTTTGAGTAATTGTGATATTACGATTCTGATGAATACAAATATTTATGATAACTTGGTATCGTATTTTTCTAATGAAAATATACGGTCGTTTATCAAATCTCACTAGAACTAGATTTTTTGTTTGTTTGCAGAACTATTTTTTTTTTGTTGCTAGAACAGCGACTCTATTATCTATCCTATACCAAAAAGCAGGACGGAATTTCTAGAGGCTATTTTAACGGAATTCAAGTGTATATTTTATTCAAATCTCGGTGGTTTCTTCAGAGTAATTTAATGGGCTCTCTTCATAAATACTGTTCGCTATGTTATTCGCTATTAGATACAACTGGATACCTACATTACCTACTAATAATTACTTACTATGCACTAATTTTTGGGGGTTGCTATTGATCAATGATCACCTAACTATATTTTAAGCACAAAATATTAATCAGGTTTGATGCACCAATTATTAATCAAGAGACTAAAAACTATTTTAACAAACTCGTTCTATCATGACTCATGACAAATCAGTTGAAGGTGACGTTGAAAAAAATGAAAAAAAAATAAATAAAAAATAATTTAACTAACAAGTTTGAGGTTTATTTATTTTCTTTTCATTTTGAATCTAGACATGGTCCACTTGTATGTGTTCTAAATGGTCATCATGCGAGTTAGATGTACCATTCTGAACTTCATTATATGAATTGAATATGAATAAGTAAAAGAGACAGAAAATTTTGGCAAATTTATAAGTTGAATATTTCATCTAGGTTTACCCATGTCTGGGCAATGTTTACTATGAATAGGTAATGAGTCAGTGAGTTCATTCCAATTAAGAATTGCATTAGTATAGAAAAAAAAGTTATGTATATCAGTTGTAACGCATTGAAATCCTAAAAATAAGTTCATTCCTAGTATAATATAAACCATATTTTTATGGTGAAAACATTTTCTCCTGACCACTCTTATTAGGGAGAATTGGGAACACAACTTGGCTCCCGATAATGAAACCTCTTTTCTGAAATGTCACATTTTGGTTTCTGAGCATGTATGAGTTTTTCCGAAGTAAAACCTTTTTTCTGTGTTTCGTTTACGTGATAAACTATTCCTATAATGGCGTCGTAATTTTTTTACTGTACGAAGTCGATTCTGTTCATAATTACGGCTGTTAGTTTTTTTAAATGGATACAATTCTCAAATCTGAGGAAACCAATGTAGCCATGTGTGTTGCTTCGATCTATTTTGAACGTGTTTTGTTTACAGTAAAGGTGTTGATAATTCTGTAGGTATTCATTTTTTCCACCATCAGTGATTAGAGTGATTTGTTTTTCTATAACTGTTGATGTAATGGGACTGAGTCTCTGTCTCGAATCGCTAGTCTTAATAAAGGACTACTTTACTATAAGTACCTACATGGTGTATATAACTATAAAGATGAAAAACACCACTTTAATATAATAGAAGATAGATAGATAGACTAGTGCAAGTTTTTTTTCTGACTGGAAATTTGACTGGAGGCCTGAGTTAGAAAACTTAAACCCTTGGTTCGTTTTTGGCTATCGAGAGCCTTGGTATGATTTCTGTAGTAAATTGGTAATTATTGATCAAAACACTCTTATGAAATAAATAGGATACTTGTAAATCTAGATAGGATGTAAAATAGATAGTTGTACTTGCAGTGAAAATATCCCAACATTTTCAAAGGATAGTCACATCAGGAAGAATAACTGGTACTTGGTATGAACATATTGTTCGTTGAAGGTGATTATATTTCTCTTGATCTTTTAATAAAATTAATTTCAAAGAAAAAAATGCGATGAAATAATATTCAGCTCTTGCCTCAGTTTATCTCTTTTGAGGTGTTTATTTAATTCTTTTTTTTTTACGATGTCGTAAATGTTATTTAACAGATTGAATTTGTTCTGTTCTATGTTACAGGCATTTGGCTGTTCTCTCCCCTGAATTCTGGTAAGTCCTGCTGTGGCATATTTTTGTTCTAAAAGTGTTTACAAAATTTATTACCTATCAAAAAAAAATATTACCTATTGACACATTAGGTACTTGTTCTAAAAATATGAAATGAAAAAAAAAAAATCTGGTGTAAACATCACACGACTTTCCTTATCCCCCAAAAAGGAGTCGAATTCCGCCACTGGTGACTCAACGGTAACAGATAACTAAAAACCAATGCCAAATTCGTAATCAGCACTTCAAAATCATTGAATTTGATATGTCACAACCCCCAACTACGATGAATAATAAAAAAGTTAGTCAAAGCGGGTCCCCCCCAAATACCGGTAAATTGGGGCCGAGTTCCAAAAAGTTCAAGATATCAAAAAAATGATCAGAATAGACCCCTATTATTTTTTTAATCTAAGAAAATGTTGTTCTCTAAAAAATTTTGTATCTTTAACCAATTTAAAGAAGCGGCGCTTGCGGCTAGCATTTGCGGCCCTGTGGCCGCAGAATGCGGCCGATTTCAACCAAAAGTTTCGTGGTTCGTCTGGTGTATAAAACTAATTTGTGTACCAAATTTCAAGTCTCTAGCTTTTACCGTTCTTGAGATATCCTGTTCACACACAGACAGACAGACAGACAGACAGACGCACGGACCAATGGCTGAAAACAACTTTTTTGGTATCCTGAGGCCATGATTCGTCCAGAAATGTGAAAAACTGGGTAGGTCAAATTTTCGACGAATACAATACTTTCCTTATTATAAGATAAGGAAAGTAAAAAAAAAAGATGGATAAACAAATCTGTGAGAAGGTGTCCATAGTTTTTGTTAGTATGAGGTTGTGAGGCTAGCATGATCTGTTAATGTTCTTCTGACCTCTAACCTATGTGGTGAGGAATGTATTTAATTTCATTTTGCAGTTTTTTCATTAAAATCCCCTTGAAGTACAATATTTTTTGTGACTTTTATTCTCCTGGTGTTTCACAGATGCCATCAACTCAACAGAATCAACAGCAAGCCCGGAGCAGTACCAACCCTCCGACTCTGATCTCAGCCCACCCTGGACCTCCACCCTATCCTACCTGACCACCCCAATGTCCTCCACTGCTCATCTTCTCCAAACTAGTCTCTCCACATGTATCACCTCCTTGAGCAACGCAATCTACGCCACTGGACAATTCATCGCGTTCCCCTTCAATTCCATCTTCTACGGCACTGGAAGCTTATTGACTATCCCATCCCGCACGTTGAACTATCTGTCAGTTCCGTTCTCCGGTGCTGCCAACGTTCTAAGTACTATCCCTTCCTCGCTGGCACACTATGCAAGCATTCCTGTTCATGTCGCAAGTGAGGGGGTCAGTAAAGGAGTGACTTACGGCGGTGACATGGTGTATTTCCTAGGACAAATGCTATGGACTGTGCTCTATTCATTCTGGACTATTCTGTGGGGTGGTATTCGGACGGTGTCCGTTATCAGTGGGGGATGGGTGAGCTCACTGAAGGCTTCCACAGTTCCGACCTACCAGAGTTCCGAGGTAAGCTCCCTTATTATTTTTCCTCCAAGTCAAAGATCTTTTATAGAAAGCCAGGACCTCGGTCCAGAAATCACTCTCTCCCCCAATTACCCCAAATCTTTCTCTCAACCCTCACACAACGCACTCTGATTGGTTCATTTGAACGAAATGTTTGCGTACTGGGACTCCCTGTCTCGAGCCGACAGTCTAAATTTAAATAAAGCACAACTATAAAAAATAACGCATGAAGAGTGCGTCGTGTGATGGTTCACGGTTGAAAGGGAGATTTGGGGATAGTGAGAGTCAGAGTTGTTTCTAGAATGAGGGCCAGCTCAGTGTAGAGGCAACTTGCCTCTACACAGTACAAACAAAAATTGTTTACAATTTACATACGCTCACTTACATTTTACAAATTTAATTTCATTATTTTATAGTACTATCAAATAATACACTCAAGTTACATTTTATCATCGTGATGCTGGCTATTCCCCACTCAGGTTGGGTGAGGTTAATTTGAGTAGTTGGTCCGTGAGTTTCCAGCGAATGGCAGGTAAAATCCAAGTCGTCATAATGACCATGCAGTTCAAAGCGACGTCAAAAAAAGTTGGTTCCGTATCTGATGAATTTCCTCCAGCGAACCAAGTATTCATGATGAATATTGCCACAGGCAATAACCCCGCCTATTAGATAGGACATTATTGTTATTTTCTTTTTTACTTATTTCTTTTGTAATTTTTTTTTCTTAATTTTATACTGTTACCATTGTATTCTGTCCTCCTAATAAAGCATACTATAATAATAATAATAATATTGTTGATCGATGATATTCCAGATGACACCGAGTGTTTCAACGCAACAGCCCGGAGCCACGTCGATGAAACAGGAAGAAAAGAAACAGCAGGTCCCTCCCCCACCGCCTGTGCCTAGTGTGGAGGAGATAGTACTCAGAGTGCTCTCGGACGTCAGGTTTCAGAGTATGGTGGAGCAGAATGTGAAGATATCGGTGGAGAAGAGTGGAGAGAGGGAGGCTCATGATAAGGAAACCAGAGAGAAGGAACTACAAGAGAAGGTAAGTCATGAGAAGGTACTACAAGAGAAGGAAAGTCATGATAAGGAGACCAGAGAGAAGGAACTACAAGAGAAGGTAAGTCATGAGAAGGTACTACAAGAGAAGGTAAGTCATGATAAGGAGACCAGAGAGAAGGAACAACAAGAGAAGGTAAGTCATGATAAGGAGACCAGAGAGAAGGAACTACAAGAGAAGGTAAGTCATGATAAGGAGACCAGAGAGAAGGAACTACAAGAGAAGGTAAGTCATGATAAGGTGACCAGAGAGAAGGAACTACAAGAGAAGGTAAGTCACGTGATAAGGAGACCAGACAGAAGGAACTACAAGAGAAGGTAAGTCACATGATAAGGAGACCAGAGAGAAGGAACTACAAGAGAAGGTAAGTCATGATAAGGAGACCAGAGAGAAGGAACTACAAGAGAAGGTAAGTCATGATAAGGAGACCAGAGAGAAGGAACTACAAGAGAAGGTAAGTCATGATAAGGAGACCAGAGAGAAGGAACTACAAGAGAAGGTAAGTCATGATAAGGTGACCAGAGAGAAGGAACTAAAAGAGAAGGAGGCTCAAGATAAGGAGACCAGAGAGAAGGAACTACAAGAGAAGGTAAGTCAAGATGAGGAGACCAGAGAGAAGGAACTACAAGAGAAGGTAAGTCATGATAAGGAGACTAGAGAGAAGGAACTACAAGAGAAGGTAAGTCATGATAAGGAGACCAGAGAGAAGGAACTACAAGAGAAAGTAAGTCATGATAAGGAGACCAGAGAGAAGGAACTACAAGAGAAGGTAAGTCATGATAAGGTGACCAGAGAGAAGGAACTACAAGAGAAGGTAAGTCATGAGAAGGTACTACAAGAGAAGGTAAGTCATGATAAGGAGACCAGAGAGAAGGAACTACAAGAGAAGGTAAGTCATGATAAGGAGACCAGAGAGAAGGAACTACAAGAGAAGGTAAGTCACATGATAAGGAGACCAGAGAGAAGGAACTACAAGAGAAGGTAAGTCATGATAAGGAGACCAGAGAGAAGGAACTACAAGAGAAGGTAAGTCATGATAAGGAGACCAGAGAGAAGGAACTACAAGAGGAGGTAAGTCATGATAAGGAGACCAGAGAGAAGGAACTACAAGAGAAGGTAAGTCATGATAAGGAGACCAGAGAGAAGGAACTACAAGAGAAGGTAAGTCATGATAAGGTGACCAGAGAGAAGGAACTACAAGAGAAGGTAAGTCACATGATAAGGAGACCAGACAGAAGGAACTACAAGAGAAGGTAAGTCACATGATAAGGAGACCAGAGAGAAGGAACTACAAGAGAAGGTAAGTCATGATAAGGAGACCAGAGAGAAGGAACTACAAGAGGAGGTAAGTCATGATAAGGAGACCAGAGAGAAGGAACTACAAGAGAAGGTAAGTCATGATAAGGAGACCAGAGAGAAGGAACTACAAGAGAAGGTAAGTCATGATAAGGTGACCAGAGAGAAGGAACTACAAGAGAAGGTAAGTCACATGATAAGGAGACCAGACAGAAGGAACTACAAGAGAAGGTAAGTCACATGATAAGGAGACCAGAGAGAAGGAACTACAAGAGAAGGTAAGTCATGATAAGGAGACCAGAGAGAAGGAACTACAAGAGAAGGTAAGTCATGATAAGGAGACCAGAGAGAAGGAACTACAAGAGAAGGTAAGTCATGATAAGGAGACCAGAGAGAAGGAACTACAAGAGAAGGTAAGTCATGATAAGGTGACCAGAGAGAAGGAACTAAAAGAGAAGGAGGCTCAAGATAAGGAGACCAGAGAGAAGGAACTACAAGAGAAGGTAAGTCAAGATGAGGAGACCAGAGAGAAGGAACTACAAGAGAAGGTAAGTCATGATAAGGAGACTAGAGAGAAGGAACTACAAGAGAAGGTAAGTCATGATAAGGAGACCAGAGAGAAGGAACTACAAGAGAAAGTAAGTCATGATAAGGAGACCAGAGAGAAGGAACTACAAGAGAAGGTAAGTCATGATAAGGTGACCAGAGAGAAGGAACTACAAGAGAAGGTAAGTCATGAGAAGGTACTACAAGAGAAGGTAAGTCATGATAAGGAGACCAGAGAGAAGGAACTACAAGAGAAGGTAAGTCATGATAAGGAGACCAGAGAGAAGGAACTACAAGAGAAGGTAAGTCACATGATAAGGAGACCAGAGAGAAGGAACTACAAGAGAAGGTAAGTCATGATAAGGAGACCAGAGAGAAGGAACTACAAGAGAAGGTAAGTCATGATAAGGAGACCAGAGAGAAGGAACTACAAGAGAAGGTAAGTCACATGATAAGGAGACCAGAGAGAAGGAACTACAAGAGAAGGTAAGTCATGATAAGGAGACCAGAGAGAAGGAACTACAAGAGAAGGTAAGTCACATGATAAGGAGACCAGAGAGAAGGAACTACAAGAGGAGGTAAGTCACATGATAAGGAGACCAGAGAGAAGGAACTACAAGAGAAGGTTAGTCATGATAAGGAGACCAGAGAGAAGGAACTACAAGAGAAGGTAAGTCACATGATAAGGAGACCAGAGAGAAGGAACTACAAGAGAAGGTTAGTCATGATAAGGAGACCAGAGAGAAGGAACTACAAGAGGAGGTAAGTCACATGATAAGGAGACCAGAGAGAAGGAACTACAAGAGAAGGTTAGTCATGATAAGGAGACCAGAGAGAAGGAACTACAAGAGAAGGTAAGTCACATGATAAGGAGACCAGAGAGAAGGAACTACAAGAGAAGGTTAGTCATGATAAGGAGACCAGAGAGAAGGAACTACAAGAGAAGGTAAGTCATGATAAGGAGACCAGAGAGAAGGAACTACAAGAGAAGGTAAGTCACATGATAAGGAGACCAGAGAGAAGGTACTACAAGAGAAGGTTAGTCATGATAAGGAGACCAGAGAGAAGGAACTACAAGAGAAGGTTAGTCATGATAAGGAGACCAGAGAGAAGGAACTACAAGAGAAGGTAAGTCACATGATAAGGAGACCAGAGAGAAGGAACTACAAGAGAAGGTTAGTCATGATAAGGAGACCAGAGAGAAGGAACTACAAGAGAAGGTAAGTCACATGATAAGGAGAACAGAGAGAAGGAACTACAAGAGAAGGTTAGTCATGATAAGGAGACCAGAGAGAAGGAACTACAAGAGGAGGTAAGTCATGTGGGAGATATATTGAGAGAAGGAGGCTCATGATAAGGAGACCAGAGAGAAGGAACTACAAGAGAAGGTAAGTCATGATAAGGAGACCAGAGAGAAGGAACTACAAAAGAAGGTAAGTCATGATAAGGAGACCAGAGAGAAGGAACTACAAGAGGAGGTAAGTCATGATAAGGAGACCAGAGAGAAGGAACTACAAGAGAAGGTAAGTCATGATAAGGAGACCAGAGAGAAGGAACTACAAAAGAAGGTAAGTCATGATAAGGAGACCAGAGAGAAGGAACTACAAGAGAAGGTAAGTCATGATAAGGAGACCAGAGAGAAGGAACTACAAGAGAAGGTAAGTCATGATAAGGAGACCAGAGAGAAGGAACTACAAGAGAAGGTAAGTCATGATAAGGAGACCAGAGAGAAGGAACTACAAAAGAAGGTAAGTCATGATAAGGAGACCAGAGAGAAGGAACTACAAGAGAAGGTAAGTCACGTGATAAGGAGACCAGACAGAAGGAACTACAAGAGAAGGTAAGTCATGATAAGGAGACCAGAGAGAAGGAACTACAAGAGAAGGTAAGTCATGATAAGGAGACCAGAGAGAAGGAACTACAAGAGAAGGTAAGTCATGATAAGGAGACCAGAGAGAAGGAACTACAAGAGAAGGTAAGTCATGATAAGGAGACCAGAGAGAAGGAACTACAAAAGAAGGTAAGTCATGATAAGGAGACCAGAGAGAAGGAACTACAAGAGATGTAATTCGTGTGGGAGATGTATTTAGTTTGCACAACCACATAACAAACAGGGAGAAGACTATTGTCTCGCTAGAAGACTATAAACTGAGATAAGACTAGCCAGCTCTAACAATCCAGACTACCTTGCAGTTTCCTAAGGGTTTAATGGTACGTGCATTGGTAGTCAAGTGGTTAACACGCTAGTCTTGTAAACCAGGTAGCGTAGGGATCCGTTGGTTCGAATCCCACCCAGTGCACGAATTTTTCCTCATTAATTTGAGTTTGTGACCACATAAGAATAAGACTCTTGATGTTAGGTGGTAGAAAATGGTGGTTGATGTGATAAAGTTCAGGACGAGCCAAATTTTCAACTAAAATTGGCTGAAGACCATCACTCCGCCCCGCTGGTTACAACAACAACATAATATTTCTTTTAAAAAAGATATTGATTTTAAGTTCATAATATAAATACTTAGACATCTGAGAAGGTTGACAACAAACTGATCTATTATTATTTTTACATAATTTGAAATTAAAAAGAAATAATTTATAAAACCTTTAAATAGATAAAAAAGTAAACCTCTGTGAATGGTTTATGGATTAACACAAGTAAGCAACTAAGCATTCGAGTCTCCAAAAAAATCACGTTCTGGGCTCCTTTCATTTCAACACTGATACGAAGGACTGATACTAGAAATATAATCTTGTTTAATGGCTCTTTTCTTCATGTTAATGTTAGAGTATTTCATAGCTTGGGATTTAAAACATTTATTTATTTAATTTTACTGTCCCATTGTCTAGGTAACAGAGCTTTGTTCGCGACTAGTAGAATCCGAACTCAGTAAGTACAAATCCTCAGTCATGAAAGAACAAGAGACACAGCAACGCCTTCAAAGCACTATCCCGGCTCCTGTTACTGTGACTGATAATGAGGAAGTACTGCGATATAAAGCACAGGTAATTATCTAGGACTTTATTAGGTTTTTTTAAGGAAGAATGTTTTTACCCTGCTAACACGACTTGTTTTTTATCTCCAACTTAGGGGTGCAAAAATTTACGTCTTTTATCAAAGGCTGACAACCTAACCACTAATACAAATGTATGAGTGGTCAAATGTATGACAGTTATGATGTATGACTAATACAAATGTATGACAGTTAAAAGGTCAACTGTCCTGAGTTCAATGTTTATTTTTTGAATAGGTATTGATATTTTTGGGGTGGAACTGTCTCAAACTCAAAGTGAAAATTGAAAAGATATGAACGGTACATAAAATATATATTTATTAATTTTATTTCTTCTTGTTAGCTCTTTTCAAATTTATTAATTAACAAAAGGTTGTCTGTCCTACGAATTGTAATTTTTTGAGAACGCATTTTATTGAATGTATTTTTTTTTTTTTTTTTTAGAATTTTAAAGTTGAAAAGTCACCATCAATAATACAGTAAAACCTCGATTTGTATAGTTGTGTACATTTTTCACTTACCTTGAATTTTACCTGTAGTGTTAATTTTGATTGTACTTCTTAATTTTGTTCGTAGATTTTGGAATTTAGACTTCTTTGGTATTTCACTTTTTATTTTGCTGGTAGACTTTCGAACATTGAATTTTAATGGTAGACTTCAGAATTTGGACTCTTTTTCACTTTTAATTTTGTTGGTAGACATTGAATTTTGTTGGTAGACTTCGGAATTGAGACTCTTTTTCACTTTTAATTTTATTGGTAGACTTCAGAATTTTGGCGCTTTTACTCTTGATTTTGTTGACAGACTTTAGAATTTGGACTCTTTTTTTTTACTTTTAATTTTGTTGGTAGACTTCAGAATTTGGACTCTTTATCACTTTTAATTTTGTTGGTAAACGTTGAATTTTGTTGGTAGACTTCAGAATTTGGACTCTTTTTCACTTTTAATTTTGTTGGTAGACATTGAATTTTGTTGGTAGACTTCAGAATTTAGACTCTTTCACTTTTAATTTTGCTGTAGACGTAGAATTTTGTTGGTAGACTTCAGAATTTGGACTCTTTCACTTTTAATTTTGTTGGTAAACATTGAATTTTAATGGTAGACTTCAGAATTTTGACTCTTTACTCTTAATTTTGTTGGTAGGCATTGAATTTTGTTGGTAGACTTCAGAATTTGGACTCTTTTTCACTTTTAATTTTGTTGGTAGACATTGAATTTTGTTGGTAGACTTCAGAATTTGGACTCTTTTTCACTTTTAATTTTGTTGGTAGACATTGAATTTTGTTGGTAGACTTCAGAATTCGGACTCTTTTTCACTTTTAATTTTGTTGGTAGACATTGAATTTTGTTGGTAGACTTCAGAATTTTGACTCTTTACTCTTAATTTTGTTGGTAGACTTTAGAATTTGGACTTTTTTTCACTTTTAATTTTGTTGGTGGACATTGAATTTTGTTTGTAGACAACGGAATTTGAACTACTTTGGTATTACACTTTTAAATTTGATTTAGGTGCTTCTTAATTTGGAATTTTCTCCTTCATGTTACTTTTAATTTTGTTGTTAGACTTGGGAATTTGGATTTCTCTTGTAATGTTTTTCTTCATACCTGAAATAAGGAAAGGTTACAGATATAGGCATCTAAAATAACACTTAAGTTTATAAATTGATATTTTTAATATTTTTTTCATTTTAAATTACTTACTTTATAAAAAGCTCATCTCGCTATTTTCCCTTTGTGTCACAAGGTAATATTATCATCATGTAAACTATTGAAAGTACATTTTTTAATACTAATGTTACTATTTCAGTAAAATAGACATTCATTCATTATTGTTTTTTAATAAAGTTTTTGTATACTTACATTTTTAGTGATGTCACCTGTAAAAATATAGTTAAGAAACACAGAAAAATGGAATAATACTGAAATAAATGGTGACTTTTCAACAACAACAAAAAAGTTACAGAGCATACAGAACTCAATAAAATGCGTGCAATAAAAAATTCAATATCAAGATTCCTAATCTCATCTCCCAACTTGATCTGCTTTCGTCAGCAACACTCCATGCTTTCGACTTATACATATTCCAGTGATCATGTTATTCCGTCATCAATGTTCTTTCACTCGGTGTTTTTTTTATTTATCTCGGTAGCTCAGTGGTCGAGGCATCTGTTTGGTAATCCAGAGGTCGCAGGTTTGAAACCCAGCCGGGGCACGGCAAGTTATCCTCTCATGTGGGATTTGACTACATAATAGTACGTCTTGGGCTTACTGCTGGAATAATGGGACTCATTAGTCCTAATCGGGCAGCGTAAATAAAGCGATATTATTCTTGAATATGTGCGATGTACCACCATGCCGGCGCGGCGCCGCGGTCAATATTCCTTTTCTTAGCACTTGAAATTTTGATTAATATGAGAACTGTAATTTTGGAAGCGAATTTTACGATTGATTGTAAACTTATTTATGTTACCTTTTTTGTGTTTTTAATTAATCTGGCTACACAAGGAATATATAATGATATTTGGTAGGTACTTTGGCTAAAATACTCGTAACTTGCATTATGTACTTATTAAATGTGTTTCGGAAGCAAACTATCATGTTATAATTATGTTATATCCTCCCCACATTATGAACAGAGCAACACCAGGAGACTTGATAATAAACAATAATAATAATTGAAAAAATGTTACTTCAAAGAACTGGTTATGTAAATGGGACGTCTGTCCCGGTAGCTCAGTGGTAAAAGTGGCATTGTGTGAAAGGTCGCAGGTTCGAAACCCAGCAGGAGCATGATAAGATATCCTCCCATTTGGGATTTTGACCACATAATAATACGTCTTGGGCTTCCTGCTATAATAATGGTACCTAAAAGTCCTAATCGAGCAGTATAAAGAAGGCGACATTATTATTACTTATACATATGGTGTGAGCATAGTTTAAAAAAAGTTATCATATTTGTGTTTATCACTGTCGTGATGTCACAACTACTTAAACTCGCTTTAATAAATCTACTTTGAAACCGGGACTTGAACCGCCGACCTCCAGGTTACAAGTCTGCCGCCTTATCGATCAAGCTACTGAGGTCGGTTGGAGGTAAGTAGTACATAGGACTTCATATGTCTCTAGGCGAATTATTATTATTACTTATACATATGGTGTGAGCATAGTTCCATATATTGGTTATACCATGGCGATGATTCCAGGTGGATGACATGATTCGCCAGATCCAATCCCTGGAGACAGAGCAGCAGACCAGTTTTCTCGACCTGATGACCAAGTTCTCCGGACTAATCGACGACAAGATCCGCGCGGCCTTCGCTGTGTACGATGCGGACCGGACTGGACTGACAGACTACGCCTTGGAGTCGGCAGGTGAGTGGTTTATAAACAATTGGACCAAGCTTTATTTACATTTATATATATATATATATATTTCCTTCCGCGTTTCCCTTCGTTTCCGCGAAGTGTTTCCCTTCCGCGCCTTCTTGTAGGGGTTTTTTCACTCCTACACGGTGTTGTTCCCGATAGCTCAGTGGTCAAGGCGACGGTCTGGTAATCCAGAGGCCGTGGGTTCGAAACCCAGCTGGGACAGTTAATCTCCCATATGGGATTTTGATATTTTCAGTGTTAAACATGACTAGTGTTTTAGTTGTGTTACAGTTAAATGATTTATTTTCGTGTGTAATCCTCGATGCGCATGCAATCCCTTTGTTCACTGTAATCTAATAAATTTGGATAAGTCCTCCATAATTATCTAAGCAGAATTCCACATTAGCCAGCGTCGCCCTCGATGGCACATTGAATACACCAGTTCTTGTTCTGTCACTAAAATAAAGCAACGTCCAGCAATGCTAGGATGGGTGACCATCAAAGTTTGAACCCTCGTGTTGATGGCTTTTCCCTTCCCACTCAGGCTGCGTGAGGTTAATTTGAGTAGTTAGTTTGTGAGTTTCCAGCGAATGGAGGGTAAAACCCCCGTCGACCCCGTTGTGATATGACCATGCAGTTGAAAGCGACGTTAAGCCCCTCCTTCCCTCCCTCCCAAAAAAAGAAGAAAAAACCCTAACCTATGCTATGCTACTTTTCAATCATTATTCATCCTGTCATTATAGAATACAATGTAAGGAGATGCTAGGATTAATAGCAACTTAATTTTGTTGTTATCATTGTTTTTTTATTTATTTATTATTATTCACTTTCACATCTTCTTCTCATTGTTCTTGCTTAAAATCAGTCCTAAAAGAATCTTAAGCTATATTAAAAGCTTAGATCTCTTTTAGAATAACATGGGCTTGTCACAAAAGATCTATCTAAGGTCGCCGTGACAAAGAGCTTTCGTAGCCGATAGCCCTACCTTTACCAATACCAAGTGGAGGTTTTAAAATTGCTTCGTTAGAACAATTTTAAAAGGGTTGGGTGGAAGAGATTGCCATAGGCAATAACCCCGCCCTGTAGTTAGGACATATGTATATATTTTATTTATTTTTTTCTTGTTTATATTATTAATATTGTCAATTTTATATTTAATTTTTACCATTATTTGTCTGTATATATGTTCTACTAATAAAGAGTTTCTAAATAAATAAATAAATAAACACTACTAAAAAAACCCCTTTGCTTTTGTTCCCCCAGGCGGCGCCGTGGTCAACATCCGCTGCACCGAGACCTACACTCTGAAGGACCCCTACTACGTGCTGTTCGGATTCGCCCTGTGGAAGAGAGAAAGCTCGCCGCGCAAAGCTATCCAGCCTGGCTTGCTGCCAGGGGACTGCTGGGCCTTCAAGGTAATTAGAGTTGGGTGGAAGAGATTGCCTAAGGCAATTTTCTGTTTATACTGATTAAAATAGAGAGGTTAGTTGGTGACATGGATATTCAGAACTATTACCTGCTGATGAGAGCAAATAAGCTCGAAACAGCTGTCCAGGTATGTTCTGATATTCATGTACATATTGTACATCTAGTACAACTTCTCACTTTTCTGTTTATACAGATACTGAATAACCCCGCCTTTTAGTTAGGACATATATTATGTATATATTTATTTTTTTTTTCTTTATTTTTTACTTCTATTATATTGTATTCTAATTTGTAATTATTTGTGTTGTATATAATATATGTCCTATTAATTAATAAATAAATAAAATAAATATAGTTGCCAGTTGATAGCTTTCTCAATTTTTTCTTTATAAAAACTTCCCACTTTTTTTTGACAATTTTTTGAAATTAGTATGATTATTTTTTTTTTGTCATGTCTTTTGTTAGGAAAAAATTGTATTAGTTAGTACAGGGTCCGCCCGTTTAAGTGTAATAAATAAATAAATAAAATAAAAACCGACCTCAGTAGCTCGATCGATAAGGTGGCGCACTCGTAATCGGGGGTTCGGTATTTCAAGTCGCTTGTGGCCTTTGTGAAGCTGATCATGCTTGTAATATTGAATTGTATAAGGGTGGTTGACGTGATATTTTTAGTTTTCAACCTAGCTTTTACAATGAAAAAGTCCTATGGTCTCAGCATAGCGTATTGAATATAGAAGTGAGGAAACGAACCCCAGCTGCATGGAAACGCCACATAGCGCGACACCATCGCAAAGGAGTAGAATATTTCTCGCGGTCTGTTTATGTTTACATTTGATACGGGGGAAGAAATTTTGTGAGGGACTAGGAGAGGAGACTTTAAGGACGCCACGATGTAGGCCGGCGGGGGTGGTTTCCACACTTCTTAGTTCTACACGCTTTGGTCTCAGTATGATACTTTGAATTTATTCACTTTGACTCGACGTTTTTAATTTGTCAAAATAAAAGATTTAGTTCATCAACTCACGTACCCGTTGGTCAATCAACTCACTCGACTGATTAGTTTATCAATTCATCAACTCACTCAGTGATTAGTTCATCAACTCACTCACTGATTAGTTCACCAACTCATTCACTGATTAGTTCACCAACTCACTCACTGATTAGTTCATTAATTCATCAGCTCACTCATTGATTATTGTTTCTAGGGAGCCGTGGGGTGTCTCATTCTCAAGCTGAGTCACCGTATCAAAGTCACCAAGTTCAGTATGGAGCATATCCCCCGCGCTCTCACGCCTAGCGGAGAAATAGATTCAGCGCCCAACAAGTTTACCGTATGGGTAAGTACTGCCTTCATAATAAGTGCACGGACACAACGGAGGCCTATACCCAGGACCCTGGGGTAGAGCCAAATAATCAAACCGTGCTATTGAATGTAAGCCGCGAACTAATTTGTTTATGTAAAAAATATACCATTTTGATCCTTAATATTTTTGTGTTGATTGTATTGACTCTACCATCAGTTAAGCAAAATAATGCTTTACTGATGGGAGGGCACTACAACGAAATCAGTAGGTGCCCTACAGCGCCGCACTTGAAGTAATGATATTTTTCGGTTCCAAGTGCGGTTAGCTTTTAGAAAAGGTGGGTTTTTTAGTGGGTGGAAATCCCACACCCCAGGATCTGGGTGTCTTTAAAAGATTTTTTCCTGCCTTCCATTTTTAAATAAAAATAAAAATATATATATTTTTTGTTTTACAACCCTGATTTTCGGTTTTGCTTTCAGGGATTAGCCGAGAATACCGACAGCAAACCCACGTTCCTAGGAGAGTTTGCTTATGACAATGACGGCCCTACCCTACAGTACTTCGACGCTTTGGTAAGTATCACTGCTGAAAGTATTTTATCATGTTGAACTGATGAAAGGGTTGGGTGGAAGAGATTGCCACAGGCAATAACCCCGCCCTTTAGGTAGGACTTTAGCTTCTTTCTCTTTTTGTTCTTGTTTCTTTGCTTAACCTATTTAATTTTCCTTTTTAATTTCATTGTATTTTACTGTATATATTTTTGTTCTACCTAATAAAGCTTACTAGAATAATAACTGAAATATTTTACTTCCGAGAAATTTCTAATATTAGAAATTGGAAGTATTGTGTTTTTTTTACAGTGTACTTCAAAATCTTCTTCTTTTTTTCGAATCCCTTTTTGATGGTGTAAAATCAAAAAAGTGAAGACTCATAAGATTTTTATCAAGTATGAGCATTAGTGAGCAAACAGGGAGTGAACCAGCATTGGCTGGGTTCTGGGGGCCCTTGTCAATTATTAGCCTCCTTGTAAAGACAGTGGTAGAAGTGCTGAGTCATTCCTCCACTGTCTGGCTACCATCGTTCACGATGACGCCACTCTATGATGATATGATGGAGCATTAGGCAAACCTTTAAACTGAAAAAATAAAAAAGTCAAAATTAAAAATAAATAAATAAATTAAGTATCTAATCGCCTTTCTCTGGTGTCATGGTTTCCTCAGGACACCCCCGAGACCTTCAACATGGTAGAGCTCAAGATCTCCAGTAACCATGGTAACATCGAGTACACCTGTCTGTACAGGTTCCGAGTGCATGGTTCATTGACCCCTCCCTCCTCCCCCTCCGCCCCTGACTATCAGATCCCTCCCAGCATGGCGGCCAATCACAACACGTACCACCATCATAGTAGTGCCGCGGACGTCAAGTACAACCCGGTGTAATCTGCGGCCAATCACAAGAATTACCATCATCATAGTGCGCGGGATGTCAAGTATAAAGTATAACCCGGTGTAATCTGCGGCCAATCACAAGAATTACCACCATCATGGTGCCGCGGACGTCAAGTACAACCCGGTGTAATCTGCGGCCAATCACAAGAATTACCATCACCAGAGTGCCGCGGATGTCAACTATAAAGTATAACCCGGTGTAATCTGCGGCCAATCTCACCACAGTGCCGAGGATGTGTAGTATAACCTGGTGTAACCTGCGGCTAACACAGCATGTACCGATTTTACCATTTTTATAGTGTTGCTGATGTCAAGTATAACCCGTCTGCGGCCAGTCTGAACACATACCACCATCATAGTGCCGTAGCTGTAAAGTATAACCCGGTGTAATCTGCGGTTTATCACACCACGCACCATCACCACAGTGCCAAGTGTAACCCGGTGTAATCTGCGGCCAATCACGACACATACCATCATCATAGTGTTGCTGATGACAAGTGTAACCCGGTGTAATCTGCGGCCAATCACAACACATACCATCATCATAGTGTTGCTGATGACAAGTGTAACCCGGTGTAAGCTGCGGCCAATCACAACACATACCATCATCATAGTGTTGCTGATGACAAGTATAACCTGGTGTAAGCTGCGGCTAATCACAACATATCCGATAAATAAGAGCACAGTGGATTTCCTCATATTCTACTGTTTTACCAATTTATGTTCCCACTACAATTATTTTATTAGTGTATTATATTTCTTCCCCTCAAACCAAATTTATGCATGACCAAAGATTTCTACTCCATTCTATTCTTCAAACATGAGTGGTTTTCTGTAAATATTTAACCCTAAGTCTACATTATATAAGAAAGGATGAGCAATATGACAGTGTACAATCAATACAGGAAGGAGTCTAGTCCTGTTATTGACAAGTACTTTTTGCATTTTAAGTTATTCTTAGCATTTAAGTTGTATAGATTTTTCTTTTAGTACTTTGGGCGTGGCCCCGTAAAAAAATTGAATTTGTTACTTTTACTTTATGTTTAATTTATTTGTTCTACTTTTAAAGATCATTGTGGTCATACTTAATTTTCATGTGTACAGGTTTTTGGGTACCTACTAGTTCTATGTAAAAAACAGACCATCATGTAGAAGTTACATTGATTACATTGTTAGCAATTTAATTTATCCACACGAATTGATTTTTAATGCCAAATCACATAAAAATACGAAAGAAATAGAGCGGACAGAAGCTTGGGAGAATATTCACTCTCTTTCGTTTAGTTTGTAGTATCAAGTATCCTTCTCATCTTCTCATAAAAAAATCACCTAAACACAAATTAAATCGGTGAGAGAAAAAAGTTACCACAGCTGATTCATTAAAACATTTTCTTTTAAAAAATACTACGTTTTTTTTTTTTTAAATAATACTACGTTTTTTTTACATTTCAATGATAAAACACTATTCTGTTTCTCTTATAAAATATGCTAAGTTTATGCAAGTTTTATATAATCTCGATTAGAAAAACCGGTCTGATATTTGTGCAGGAACATCTAAATTATCATAGAGACAAATCCCTTAGATTCATCTCTAGACAAGCAGCCTATGAATGAGTAAGGCCCTCGGAACTTTGATCAAAGAAGTAAACTATAAATTGATAAAATACTTTAGGCATAAGCTTATGTTTAAGAGATCAATGGGTTTCATATCATTCAAATCACTTAATTATCATGAGGATAATTTGATGAAGATAGAATCTCTTTCTATAGATTTACTTGAATAGTATAATAAATATATATAAAGGTTTAATTTTGAGATCAAATAATAATATAAAGTCTTGTTAAGGTGTATGAGAAGAAAACATCAGCCTGTAATAGAATGTTCCCTTATTTAGCGTTCACAAAAGTAGTTTCCTTTTAATTGATCATCTCTTATTTTGTAAATTTTTAGGCCATCAATGCCCAATTTTTTACCAACCCAAGTGCCTAGGTTAGTTTTATGGTTTTAAATTAAGTTGTGTTGTCTTTTTCAAAGTTGTGTTTTAAGAATAAGTTTTAAAATAATGTAAATGAGTAGACTTTTGAAATGTCATTTTGTTAATTTTTATAAAAAGCATAGTTTATTTTTTTCTGATCTCAAGTCATTTTTAATTACAAATAAAATGAAAGTTCTTTTAAAATAGTATTATTTTCCTTCTTTTTCATGATCTTCAAAATTTCATTTTATACTTCAGGTTGTCAAGGAAGTCGATTTTGAGATCCCTGAGCTTCTCCTTTCAAATGAAAGGAGCATTGAAATCAACGCCAAGTCGAGAGAAAGTCACCTTTTTTGGCACCAGCTACGTTGCCAAAGATACAACTAAATACCTAACTGGATGGGTCGGAATTTACAGCTGGGGTTAACACTTAGACGACTGGGTGTACCACCGGTGGTACACGCGTGTCTGTACGGAATGGACCGAGTGTACCACAGGTGGTACACGCATGTACTACGCCTGTGAATAGCCTAAACATTGCCGGTCCCACGGGAGAACTGACTGATAACATGCCGGTCGTCTATGTGTTTTAAGGAAATAAATAGGTGTTAAAAAATAAAGGGGCTAAAATCCACGTCACCTTTAGCAAGAAACTATGTCAACCCTCGCTGTGAAGTATCTTTAATGTAGATTTCTTAGTCCCCTTACTCTTATGAGAGCACTTATTGTACACTAAGGTCCAAATTAATGAACGCTGCTCTCGTGGACCCCCCTACTAGCTAGGGGTTTTTTGGGCTGTTTAATAATACTTCCAGTTTATAGCCAGGAGTGAACTGGACTACTTAAGACTTCTATTGTTTTGGGGTTTTAAAAGGGCCGGATCATGAGAGATTAGATTTAATCTAAAAGGACACTATCCCTTTTCTCAGGCTTAAGAGAGCTGTAATTGGTTGAAATTCCGATTTGAAGGCTTAGATTAACTTTGATCCTGTTTCATAATGTCGCCTTATACCTTAGCTTTTTTAAGACTTCCGTTGGTTCATTTTAAATGTTTCCTCACTTCTCATTTTTGAATGAAGAATTGATTTCAACCATGATTTCATCAACAACTAAACATGGGTTAACCCCGTTAATATGTTAAAATCTAAAAAACAACTAACATTTGCTTGTTGTTAAATACTGCTCTGCATTATCTGACTGATATGAAATAAAGCAAGAAGCCAAAAGAAAAGAAAGCAAAAACGAAAATTTTGTTAAAAATAAAATATAATTAATTATCAAAATAATAAAATGGACGCAATGGAGAGTACACAATACAGTACAGGCAAAATAAAACTAAGGTAAAATGAGATAGTACAAAATTAATAATATGTAAGATCATTTAGAAAATAAAAATATTGTGTACGAAAACCAAATCTACTAAAATAATACATCCTGTAGTACAAGGTAAGATGATGATTAGCTGTACTATCGAGTTCGCTGTACATGTACAGGAAAAGTAGAAAGAACATATTTGTAAACTTGATTGTAAAAATTGGGTTTGTATTTCATTATAACGTGAAAAAAAGGTACAACTTGAGAGAAATTATGTTGCACTAAAATGAAATGAGCCCAAAATTATGTTGCTGTAGCAAGGATAATGCTAAGGCTAAAGGAAGTTTAAGACCAATATCCAGGCTGTACAAATTTAGAGGTTGTACCTACTCAAAAATTCTGAATCGATTTTAAAACTAGTCTAACGGAATGTGCTATTAGAAGAGATAAAAATAATGTGAATAATTTGAATTGAATTTATATGTACAAGTGGGATAAATAGATATCTGTTCTCTTAAAATATTAATGTGATAAATAATATTTTAGGATAAAAATAAAATTGTTGATGGGGAAAACAAATATGAATATTGCCATACATTATGTTGGAAGAGAAATCATTTATGGGAACATAATAACTAATATATTATATTTTACATACTTTGGAATCCTAAACCTAACATTGAAGAAAGAAAATGATCTTGTAAAATACAATAGTCTACATAATAATATGAAGAGAATCCAATTTTATAATACTGTGGTAATAAAAGAATTAGTCCATCATTTAAAAAATCTTCAATAATGTACCTATACTAATTCGGTATATTCTTTAACCTATTTCTTTTTCATTAAAAAAGGAAATCTTGTCAAACATTTGATTGCTTTTGGAGGAACAAAATTAACATCATAGTAATGAAAATTTTCGATCCTTAAAAATAGCGTAAGTGGACTGCATAAAGAATATAATAATATCGTCTTATTTATACTGCCCGATTAGGACTAATGAGTCCCACTACTCCAGCAGTAAGCCCAAGGCGTATTATTATGTGGTGGAAATCTCAAATGGTAGGATAACATTTAGACCGACGCGACGCTTTGACCACTGGGACACCAGAAGAAAAATACATCAAGGTAACATTAATATCTTGAAGAAATACACATACATAGACAGCAAACAAACATTTGGATCTGAAGTAAAAGCCTAATTAAAAAAAAAAAAAACTTGAATTTTTTAAAGTAATAGAATATAAAAATTAAAATTACAATTATGGTGTGCGTGTATAACTACATTATTACCCACTGAAAATACAGAATGGAACAATATCGACCTATGACCTACATGATGTTGCATTTTTTTAATTTTCTACTTTAAAATAGTGTTGATGGTCAAAAAAAAAAAATGACTGAAATATTGAAAAGAAAAAAAAAGGAGTTCAAAAACATAATACGATTACATGATAAGATTACATTAAGCAAATCATAGAACGCATCTTGTAGTAAACATTAATTTATTACTTTCAGACAAAAGTACCAAAATATATTTTCTGTTGAGATTTTTCTAAAACGGTGAAAAAAAATTACAACGATATATTTTCTGGTAGTTTCCTCTCCTTGAAAATCAAGCTTACAAGAAAACAAAGTATGTTCATTAGCTCACCGTGTCATAAGGTAATGAGAACACTGGGCAATAGTGTATTAGTAGTGCTTTATTTAGACTGTCAGCGCAAGACAGGTAGTCCCATTACGCCATCAGTTTAACAACTGATTTGAGTATAAATACAACAAATAGTGAATTTGTTAAGACAACCGATGAGCTATCAAACGCACTAATACTAAATCTAACATCTAGCTGAGGCACAAAAGTGATTGGAGAAAGAAATAGTCATGTACAATAGATATGAGATTATATAGAAATAATTATTTGGAAAACAAAACCTGAATTGATGATCTTTTATCTTATGGTTTCTTTACTAAGAGTGCAACACCCATCAATTGTAATGGTCGCAAATGACGAGGTTGCAACAACAACTAAAATCCTTTATAAATCAAATGAAAACAACGTCAACTGAACAATTACACATTAACAAGAAGGAAGAAATAGATATACAAAAACTAGAATATTAAAGATTATAATAACAACACTCTTTAGTGGAAGGTAACCACCAGGCGAGGTTAATGCTGAAAGTATTTTCTACCACTCAAAGCTCAGAGTTTTTACTATTATGTGGTCATAAACTCAAATCAATGAGGAAAAATTCATGCACTGGGTGGGATTCGAACCAACGCATCCCTACGCTACCGGAATTACCAAACTAGCGCGTTAACCACTTGACTACCAGTGCACCGATGTGACTACAAGATAGATGTGAACAACCTACAGAAATATACCAACTAACTGTTATCTAACACTACACAGTACTTTTCCCAGTTGATTGGGTTGCAATTAACATTGATGAAATGGTCCATGAAAAAAAAAAAAAATAAGTGGAATAAGGAGAGTAGGCGGGCAACACCTTCAAACTAAAGCCTTATGAAAGGGAATGAGTTTAAAGAGAGAAAAAAAGACAAAAAAAAAAGCTATTTAACTAAAACCAAGGTCTGCTACATATTTTACAGTTGAGAAAATATTTTACAATTACTACTATTTTTGATCGGATTTGATAAATCTATTGTTTTGTTGTTCCCAATTTCATCTATGTAACTACCCACTTCAAATATTTTGTACTTAAACATTTATCTCTCCATAAAACAGATGAAACTCCATCCCTATGAACCATAAAGATCCTTTTAAATATGCCTATACGAACCACCTGAACTTAAAGCACTTGGATATTTTTGTACGGTGGCGCCAAATTCAAGCCCGAAACGATGTACGCCAATGCCTTTTGGTGTTGAGTAGTGTTAGGAAAAATATATATAGGGCCATACCCCAGGTCGTAACTCGGGTGAAGACATTTTATGCAAGCCAACTTGATGGTATTTACTATCACTCAAACATGAACCACCCAACAATTTCTTTTACGTAAACCCACAGGAGGTGTCTCAAATTAACCACTTCTTACAAACATAAACCGACTAGTGGTGTCTCAAATGAACCACTCCTTACATATCCCCACTGGTGGTGTCTCAAATGAACCACTCTAATGTTTTGAACGGTTCCGGGATCATATGTTTAGGGGGAGAGGTGGTTTTTAGTGAGGATGATGCACTGTTGTCCGCAGATTTTACCACCTCTCCTTAAAAAAAAAAATGACCACTCCTTACATAAACCCACTGGTGGTGTCTCAAACGCCCCACTCCTTACATAAACCCACTGGTGGTGTCTCAGATGAACCACTCCTTCTTCTTCTGCACATGGTGGCCTCGAGAGGACCGCATGACGGCAGAGTCCGGATCGAAGGCGGTGTCCGCCCCCACATCCTCCTGGGTCAAGTATTCCCCCTTGTGGCGCGCCACCACGCGACCTATCACCAGCGCTAGCACCACCAGGACTATGAGCAGGATGGAGAGAACACCTGAGGGAAGATAGCATATCTTTTAGTTCCTATGAGGTAAAAATTTAGATACTTTGGAACAGGAAAATCTGTTCCCTCCGAACATGTGAGGCTGGCAATTCCGGCCCTACCCAGGCTGGGTGAGGTTAATGTGGCTAGCTGGTACGATTCCCAGCGAATGGAGGGCAAAACCCCCGTCCTGTCTACCTCAAGGCAGGACGTTAAAACCAAATAGAATCAATGGACATGAACGGAGCCTAGACGTTGGATCTGGGCGTCCATATAATCCTCTCACCACCGTGATTTAGGTATCAATACCTATCTCACGGACACGGAATTATTATAATAAAAAAATCAATAATAATACAATAATATGGATATAAGAGAAAAAAATTCCGGTCCCTTGAGTTCTCTTATATCCAGGCTCGACTGACATAATATATGTATATTATATCTTAACAACAAAGCGAGCTTATTGCCTCAGGGCCATCTCTTCCACCCGGCCCTGCTGACAAGCCCCCCCCGCCCCCCTCACCTCCGAGTATGGCTGAGTCTGTGTGGTTATAGGCAGCGTCCACCTTGTCCTTGTCCAGATGCAGGGGCGGGCGAGTCTCCACGGGCTCAGGGGGGTGGGTCACCGGCTCCACACCGCAGAAGTCTTCGTTCACCGGGCCTGGCGAGAAAGAAGGAAAAAAATTGAATAATAATAATTCCGTGTCCGTGAGATAGGTATTGATACTTAAATCAGGGTGGTGAGAGGATTGTGTGGACGCCCAGATCCAATGTCTAGGCTCCTTTCATGTCCATTGATTCTATTTGGTTTTAACGTCCTGACATGAGGTAGATAGGACGGGGGTTTTACCCTCCATTCGCTGGGAATCGTACCAGCTACCCACATTAACCTCACCGGAATCGCCAGCCTCACATGTTCGGAGGGAACAGAATTTTCTGTGCGAAAAGTCTGCTCCAACCGGGAATCGAACTCAGGATTTCTGGACTACGGGCAGTAGTCACAACCGTTACGCCACGGAGAGAAAAATTGAATGAGAACACCATCTCTTACAGCGCACAGAACAACATCAAAAACCTACTATTTACGTACAAAATATGGGCTCTTACGGGCTCAGATTATTATTATTTTTTTTTTTCAAAGTAATTATTTAGAAGCAACCGTCCTCAGTAGCTTGATTGATAAAACGGCGGACTTGTAATTTGGAGGTCGGTGGTTCGAGTTCAAAGTTAAACGAATATTTGGTAAAGCTGATTTCAGATATTTGGGGTCAGCACAAATAATTATGATAATTAACTGATCATTTAGCAGCATTTTTAATCATAATGCCAAATTCGTAATCAGCACCTCAAAGGTCTACCTACATAGCAAAATTAATAAGATAAAATTATGCATATGAAAGTAGAGGATCCCCAACACATGTCTCTTGACACAATGGGACATCCAATACTAATATAGAATACCAAACAATATTTTTTTATTATTCCACTATTAGATTATATTTATCTACATATATTTATATTCAACTATGTCTTTTTATAATTTTATATTTATATTGTTTGTGAATAATTTTGTAAATAAATAATATATATTCAATAGTATCTAAAAAAAAAAAAAAAAAAAAAAAAAAAACTTGGTATGAGGTCTACATGCCAAATTTCAATTATCTAGCTCTTAACGTTCTTGAGATAACTTGTTTACAAACACAAACACGGACCAATGGCTGAAACTTTGGCTTTAGGCGCTGGGGACCCTAAAACGTGTTTTGGCACTGAAAACTGACAGTTAATTTTTTTTGGGTGATTCCATTACTTTCCTTTCTAAAGCATAAGTAAAGTAAAAACCCAACTGATCCATTGGTCACATTCATGTACGAAATCCTAGATCCTATACAGTTAATTAGTGAATCTAATACATGGAATAACTTACCCCTTAAGAGACGTAACATTAGCAAGTTCCGGGACAGACACCCTATGAAGTTGTATGTGCAACTTACCTCCTATGAAGTCCTATGTACAACAAACCTCCTAGAGACAAAGGAAGCCCTATGTATAACATACCTCCTAGAGACATATGAAGCCCTATGTACTACTTACCTCCTAGAGACATATGAAGCCCTATGTACTACTTACCTCCTAGAGACATATGAAGCCCTATGTACTACTTACCTCCTAGAGACATATGAAGCCCTATGTACTACTTACCTCCTAGAGCCCTAACATTAGCGGGTCCGTCCTCCTGGAACAGCAGCTAGAGCGGATAGATGTCGTCAAACCTAGATCCTAGACAGTTAATTAGTGAATCTAATACACGGAATAACTTACCTCCAAGGGCCCTAACATTAGCAGGTCCGTCCTCTTGGAACAGCAGCTTGAGCGGATAGATGTCGTCAAACTCCACCCGCGACACACAACCTATGAAGCCCTCAGTCATGGACTCGTTGCGGCCTATGTACATATACTGAATGTTGTTGAACTGGGCGTCTGCCGAGTCCTTGATGTTGAAGTGGAACTCCTTGGGCTCGTAGCTGTCCACCTGGCGAGTAAGAAACAAAATATAGAACTCGCTTGCGACTAGTTTTTAATATTATTATTATTATACAAATCTTTATTAGGTATAATATGGACATTATGTACATATAAATAATTATTTTAACAATAAAAAAACAATATATACAATAAAAATGAAAAAGAATAGAAAATATATAAAAACATAAGTCCTAACTAAAGGGCGGGGTTATTGCCTATGGGAATCTCTTCCACTCAACCCTTATTTTGATAGCATTGAGGCAGGCACTTGCTTTTGGTTAGAAAGTACACCTTCCAATTTCATATAAGCCAAGCATCTGACTAGCCAAATAAAATTGGCTTAGGATGGGTCTTCTGTATACAAAAAAAAACACAACAACAAGTGTCTTGTCTAGGCTGTGAAAGACTATTAAGTGGATTTCATCAATTTTCATTACAGTGAAAAAGCAACAAAAAATAAAATAAATAAAAACTAAAACAAATGTCTTGTCTTCCTACCTGCATGAGCAGTGTAGCCCCCGAGTTCTTCCTCCTGATGCGAATGTCATGGTACTGCCCCAGGCCGAAGTGTTTGTTCGGGAATATCAACTCCTGTCGCTCGAAACCGAAGTCGAACACCACACGAAGATGACCTGGAACAGATGGACATTTGAATTCACTTTCAAGTTTAAGGAACAAATAAATTAAAAGAGAAAAAGAGAGAGAGAAAAGAAAGAAATCACTGTTGTTGTTGTAGTAGTGACATGAGCTGCGTCAAATTAATCTGATGGTCCCTAGCCCAGTCAGTAAAAAAAGAAAACCGGTGACATGAGGGCCCAAACATACATAATACGAAGAATAAGTCTCATCATACAGCGTGGTAATGCTGCAAGTATAATGGCAGCATTACCAGCACAAGAAAAAATTGATACCATTTATTACCTTTAAATGTTATGTTATAAAATATAATCTATTTTATAACATAACATTTTAAGGTAGTAAATGGTATCCTGGTTTTTTTTTCTATTTCAAGCCTCTTTAAACCCTTTAGAAATTGGCCAGCTAGTTAAGCGTTTGTTCCTGTGATGAAAGTGTTTCAAGTCCCGGATTCAGCGTGGATCTAGTAAAGCGAGTTTGAGTATTTGTGATATCACGAAAGTGTTTGAAACAAATGTAATGTAGCCTTTCTTTGTACAATTAAATTTACACACAACATAAATACATAGTATATGGGCATCTTGTACAATATCAGATTAATATCTGAGAAACAAATATGATAGTTTAAAAAAAAAAAAAAAAAAATTCTCTCACGTACCACTGTTGGATATCATGATGGTCAGATTAATATCTAAGAAACAAATGTGATGGCTTAAAAAAAAAAAAAAAATACTCCCACGTACCACTGTTGGATATCATGATGGTCAGATTAATATCTAAGAAACAAATGTGATAGCTTAAAAAAAAAAATACTCCCACGTACCACTGTTGGATATCATGATGGTCAGATTAATATCTAAGAAAAAAATGTGATAGCTTAAAAAAAAAAAAATACTCCCACGTACCACTGTTGGATATCATGATGGTCAGATTAATATCTAAGAAACAAATGTGATAGCTTAAAAAAAAAAAAAAATACTCCCACGTACCACTGTTGGATATCATGATGGTCAGATTAATATCTAAGAAACAAATGTGATAGCTTAAAAAAAAAAATACTCCCACGTACCACTGTTGGATATCATGATGGTCAGATTAATATCTAAGAAACAAATGTGATAGCTTAAAAAAGAAAATACTCCCACGTACCACTGTTGGATATCATGATGGTCAGATTAATATCTCAGAAACAAATGTGATAGCTTAAAAAAGAAAATACTCCCACGTACCACTGTTGGATATCATGATGGTCAGATTAATATCTAAGAAACAAATGTGATAGCTTAAAAAAGAAAATACTCCCACGTACCACTGTTGGATATCATGATGGTCAGATTAATATCTAAGAAACAAATGTGATAGCTTAAAAAAGAAAATACTCCCACGTACCACTGTTGGATATCATGATGGTCAGATTAATATCTAAGAAACAAATGTGATAGCTTAAAAAAGAAAATACTCCCACGTACCACTGTTGGATATCATGATGGTCATGTACTCTCCCGACACATTGGAGAAGAGGCCGAGTAGGAAACCCTTGGGGTTGGTGGTGGTGAATCCGATCCTGATGTTCTCGGCAATGGTAGACCTCCAGGAGCCCATGAAATCGTACTTGATTATCGAGGCGGGTCGCAGGTTCACTCCAATCTCTGAAAATAGAAAGAAAAAAAATCTCTCTTAAAACGACGGTTCATGTATTTATATTGTCAAGTCTAGCTGGGGGACTATAAACAGGGAGTAGACCAGCATTGGCTTGGTTCTGGGGCCTTTGTCAACTATTAGCCTCCTTGTAAAGACAGTGGTAGAAGTGCTGAGTCATTCCTCCACTGTCTGGCTACCATCGTTCACAATGACGCCACCCTATGATGATGAGGACCATTATGTCAACAAAAAAAAAAACAACAAACAAACATTACATGAACAGAAGAGTTCATCCCCAGGATACAAATCGAAGGATTTCATCATGAACTTGAATGGTCATCAGCCATTTGATTGTGTATAAAGTTGTCTTTTAAGTTCACAATTCATTTACTTACCGCGCTCAGTAGCTTGATCGGTAATGCGGCGAACTTGTAATCTGGAGGTCGATGGTTCAAGTCCCAAGTTCACGCAAATATTTAGTAAAGCAAGTTCAAGTAATTGTGATATCAAATCGTGATTAATACGAATATAATTAATTTTATTTTTTAATTAAACAACAAGACAGGGGCGAGGGTAAGGGTGCGTTCATCAATCATTGTGTAAAAACGTTGTGTAACTACGCTGTGGGTAGTGTTACCCAAGAGGTAAAGTGAAATATTTACAAAAGGGTGTTTATCAATTCCTTTTTATCTCCTGTGTAGATACCCAAGTCAAGTATGGGTGTGAAGTTAGCAATCCTTTATTTTGGATAAATTTTGTGCCTCACAGAGAAAAAAAAAACGAACACAATACTTCCGATTTCTAATATTAGAAATTTCTCGGAAGTAAAATATGTATTCTGATTAGCGGTAAATTTCAAATAATTTTTAACTTTTTTATTACTCATCGTAGATGGGGGTTGTGACATATCAAAATATGTTTTTAAGGTGCTGAGCACGATTTTTTTGCTAACTATCACCGTTGAGTCACCAGTGGCGGATTTGGTGGAATTAGTGACCGACTTTTTTTGTGGGATGAGGAAAGTCGTGTGATGTTCACACCAGTTTATTTCAAAAGGAATTTAATTTTTTGGCAGGACAGTTCAAAAATCCCAATTTTTGATTTAAAAAATAATAATTGAAAAAGTAATTGATAATCATTATGATTAGTAGGTAGTTAGGTAAAGAGGATAAATTTTTATATTTTATTTTCAGGTGGTCCACCCAGAGATAGGTAGGTAGGTAGATACAAATGCAATGATTTAAATTCTCTGGAGTTCACTGAATATAAAATTTGATTTTTCGATGCTCACAGTTCAATGATCCATACTCGGTACCTAATTTACAAATTTATGAAGATTTTACCCACTGGGTAAAACTTTACACAGCCCAGAGAGAATGGTGTAAATTTACCCAACGTGTAAGGTTACCCAAGAGATAATTTTGAATTGATAAACGGTATTTTGAAGTTTACACACTGAGTAGCTTACACAGAGTTTTTACACACTGGGTAAACACGTTACATAATGATTGATGAACGCACCCTAAGAATATTAATGTTCTGTGTACCTCTTTTCTGTCCCGGTAGCTCAGTGGTAAAGGCGGCACTCTGTGAATCCAGCGATTCCAGAGGTCGCGGATTCGAAACCCAGCCGTGACATGACAAGTTATCTCCCATTTGGGATTTTTACCACATAACATTACGTTTTGGGCTTACTGCTGGAATAATTGGACTTAATAGTCCTAATCGGGCAGTATAAATAAGGCGATTTTATTATTACTTTCCCATTACATGCTTGTCATGTAGAAGGGCGTTATCAACTTACCGTCAGCACAGATAGGACCTTTGAAAGCGGTCCAGCGACAATCACACGTGTAGCCGTCATATCTCTCGTGACACGTCCCATTGTTCAGACAGGGATTGGACGCGCACTTGCCAACACAACCGGGCGAGATTCCTGTGGAATAGAATATTAATTTTAATCCGATGGTATTTATATTTTGCAAAAAAAAAAAAAAAAAAAAAAAAAAAAAATGAAAACGAATAAATATATTTTTTTTTCTGAATATTACAGACCTCTCTTTAAATAAATATTCATTAAAAATATATATTTTGATTTGATCAGATTTGAACTAGTTAAGGTACACCGAGATACTATATTTTTTCATCATTATTAAATATTAGTGTTTCACAACCGTTTTTATTTCATAGCTATGAAAAAGCATCAATTGTAGACGCTTGTGGTATGTGTTGTAGCTTGCCTATCCCGTAGTATGCCTCCCCTCTGATGGACGAGAAGTGACACAATACTTTCCATTTAGGTGCTGGCTCAACACGAGCGCACCGGAAGGTATCCGTTTCAAACAAGTATAACCAAATTTTGAATACAATTTTTTTCGGTTCTGGGATTCGAAACCGAGACCTTCCACATGGTAACCGAGTTCCATAATTATTTTGTTTCATACTCTCCAGCTATTGCTTCGTCCGTCAAAGTCCTACTGCAACAATGGTTGAATACAGTTGTAATAATAATAATAAATCATTTGTTTTATTTTTTGTATACAGAAGACCCGTCCTAAGCCATTTTTATTTGGCTTCGAAGATGCTTGGCTTGTATGAAATTGGAAGGTGTGCTTTCTAACCAAAATCAATCGTCAGCCTCAATGCTATCAAAATTAGTACAGACGAATGAAGGGGATGATGAAGAACAACAACCACAACTAAACAAGTAAAATGCTTAATTCCAACTTCGGGTCTCTTCTACTGCAATTTAAATAACATAAAACAATTTTAAGCATTTTATCTATGTATATAATGTTATTTTATTTTAATTTATGTTTCTGTGCTTGTTAATTTTTATATGTTTATAAAAAATAAATGATGAAAAAGTATTAAAAAAAAGCATAGTTTTAGGAAGATGTACGTACAGAAATAGAGCTAAAAAGAAACGATAGTTTACCATAGATTCCATTGTTGGCGTAGGATAACAAATCCACAGGTTGTCCGTTGAGCAGGAGAGCTCGGATACACCCGAGCTCTCCTGCTCAACGGACTATAAAAAATAAATGATGAAAAAGTATTAAAAAAAAGCATAGTTTTAGGAAGATGTACGTACAGAAATAGAGCTAAAAAGAAACGATAGTTTACCATAGATTCCATTGTTGGCGTAGGATAACAAATCCACAGGTTGTCCGTTGAGCAGGAGAGCTCGGATACACCCTGTATATCCGTCATGGTTGTCCACACTGGACCCTGTAATAGAAAAAACAATGTTATTATAATGTTATTGTGTCTAGCAAAAATATGAAAATATTTATTTTTTGTTTTTAATACAATAACAAATACTTTTTTTAAATACCGAGGTAGCTGGTTCAAGTCTCAAGTTAAGCAAATATTATTAAAACTAGTTTGAGTAGTTGTGATATATCACATTGCTTTTCTAATTAAAGGGTAAGCCAAACATGTTGGTTTTTCGTCAAGCTTCATTAATTTCATAATACTTTAAAGGCAATTCCTTTTTCGCGGAGGATGCCTAAAAGACGGCATCCTCCTCAGTGCAACATTTTGTCTCGCAACGTTGCGCGCTCCACTCTTTCTGTAGGTTCAAATGAGATTAAACCCCACTGATTTCGCAATGCTTTGCAACACTGCTCCTATATAATTCAAGACAGAATAATAATAATAATATCGCCTTATTTATACTGCCCGAT
Organism: Bactericera cockerelli; assembly: GCA_024516035.1. Lineage (NCBI taxonomy): Eukaryota > Metazoa > Arthropoda > Insecta > Hemiptera > Triozidae > Bactericera > Bactericera cockerelli. The sequence goes on along the minus strand of CM044961.1, from coordinate 24,458,571 downwards.
AAGGACTATTAAAGTCCCATTATTCCAGCAGTAAGCCCAAGACATATTATTATGTGGTAAAAATCCCAAATGGGAGGATAACTTGTCATGTCCCGGCTGGGTTTCGAACCCACGACCTCTGGAACCTCTGGATTCACAGAGTGCCGCCTTTACCACTGAGCTACCGGGACAGAATGTTGCGCAGCGTTGCACAAACAAAATACTGCACGCAGTGGGATCTTGGCATTAGTAAAGCGCTAGTGGGTAGGACTAAGAGGTTAAGCTACAAGCTACAAATCCAGAATAGATCCAGCAATACAAGACCTTTGCCCGCTATGCAGGAACTCAACACATGATGTGCCTCACCTCTTTAAATGTCCAGCAAATCCAACAAGCCTGGACCCCGCCTCCTTATGGACAGACCCCAGAGCAGCAGCGACTTTCCTTGACATAGAAACTGACTGAATGAAGTTCAATAGCGTTAACAACAACAAAAACAACTGCACGCAGTGGGATCCCGTCTTTAGTAAAGCGCTAGCGGGTAGGGGACCAAGAGGTTGACTTACCAATTACCAGCGGTGAGGTAAGATGCAAGCAGAGGTTCACTTACCAATTACCAGAGGTGAGGTAAGATGCAAGGCTCTCACAGGACCAGGGGGCTCCCTCACCTCGGACTTCAGGGCTCCGTCAACCACGATACGTCCCTCCTTCCTGTAAGCAAAACACGAACATTGACATTTTATAATAATAATAGTATTTCATAGGGTGGCGTCATCGTGATCGATGGTAGCCAGACAGTGGAGTAATGACTTAGCACTTCTACCACTGTCTATACAAGGAGGCTAATAATTGACAAGGGCCCCCAGAACCAAGCCAATGCTGGTCTACTCCCTGTTTATAGTCCCCCAGCCAGAATAGTATTTACAACAATAATAAAAATAACAATACAAAACTATAAACAGGGAGTAGACCATTAGTCTGGCTGGGGGACTATAAACAGGAATAGACCAGCATTGGCTTGGTTCTGGGGGCCCATGTCAATTATTAGCCTCCTTGTAAAGACAGTGCTAGAAGTGCTGAATCATTCCTCCACTGTCTGGCTACCATCGTTCACGATGACGCCACCCTATGATGATGATGACCATTGTGTCAAAAAAAAACAATTGTATCATTTAACAGGCTCCTTTTGAGTATTGGATTTTTTTTTATATAAGATTATGCAATGGTTTCATAGTCATAAAGTTTGTTCGCCTATGTGCGCTTTCCCTTTCACTTTCAACATGATCCAAGGCAAGAGGAACGAACGTAAGGTATGCGCTATCGCATGCATCTTTAGAGTTCCAAAAACATGTTTTCGAGAGGCATGCGCGAAAGGCATGCCCTATTTGCGAGTTGAAAGTGAATGGGTAGCGCACATGTGCGAGCATGGCTCTAGTAAACTACTATCTCGTAGTTTACTGGTAAAAAAATCTGTAGTAAACTACTATCTCGAAAAGTTACCTGTTTCAAAAAAACCTAGCGGAGGTACAATACAATACACTAGACTAGACTTACCTGTTTCGTTCTACTGACACCGAGTGCCACTTGTCATCATTCAGCTTGTAGCTAGTCTCCACACTCACACCTAGCGGAGGTACAATACACTAGACTAGACTTACCTGTTTCGTTCTACTGACACCGAGTGCCACTTGTCATCATTCAGCTTGTAGCTAGTCTGCACACTGACGCCTAGCGGAGGTACAATACACTAGACTAGACTTACCTGTTTCGTTCTACTGACACCGAGTGCCACTTGTCATCATTCAGCTTGTAGCTAGTCTCCACACTGACACCTAGCGGAGGTACAATATACTAGACTAGACTAGACTTACCTGTTTCGTTCTACTGACACCGAGTGCCACTTGTCGTCATTCAGCTTGTAGCTAGTCTCCACACTGACGACTAGCGGAGGTACACTAGACTAGACTAGACTTACCTGTTTCGTTCTACTGACACCGAGTGCCACTTGTCATCATTCAGCTTGTAGCTAGTCTCCACACTCACGCCTAGCGGAGGTACACTACACTAGACTAGACTTACCTGTTTCGTTCTACTGACACCGAGTGCCACTTGTCGTCATTCAGCTTGTAGCTAGTCTCCACACTGACACCTAGCGGAGGTACAATACACTAGACTAGACTAGACTTACCTGTTTCGTTCTACTGACACCGAGTGCCACTTGTCATCATTCAGCTTGTAGCTAGTCTCCACACTGAAGCCTAGCGGAGGTACAATGCAATACACTGGACTAGACTTACCTGTTTCGTTCTACTGACACCGAGTGCCACTTGTCATCATTCAGCTTGTAGCTAGTCTCCACACTGACACCTAGCGGAGGTACAATACACTAGACTAGACTAGACTTACCTGTTTCGTTCTACTGACACCGAGTGCCACTTGTCATCATTCAGCTTGTAGCTAGTCTCCACACTGACACCTAGCGGAGGTACACTACACTAGACTAGACTTACCTGTTTCGTTCTACTGACACCGAGTGCCACTTGTCATCATTCAGCTTGTAGCTAGTCTCCACACTGACGACTAGCGGAGGTACAATACACTAGACTAGACTTACCTGTTTCGTTCTACTGACACCGAGTGCCACTTGTCATCATTCAGCTTGTAGCTAGTCTCCACACTCACGCCTAGCGGAGGTACAATACACTAGACTAGACTTACCTGTTTCGTTCTACTGACACCGAGTGCCACTTGTCATCATTCAGCTTGTAGCTAGTCTCCACACTGACACCTAGCGGAGGTACAATACACTAGACTAGACTTACCTGTTTCGTTCTACTGACACCGAGTGCCACTTGTCATCATTCAGCTTGTAGCTAGTCTCCACACTCACGCCTAGCGGACCACTGCCGGCCTGGTAGAGGAAGTGAAGCGCATGCCCGTTTATGATAGACACCTGGAGAGAGAACACAATAGACACACGTAAATTAAAGAGATAAAAAATCAGATTTAATTGAGGAGAGAACCATATTGTTAGACCACATCTTTATGATATTTTATGTATGTTCTTGTCTTACTAGCACACGTTTTAACCCTTTGACGCCGGAATTAATTTGGCCGGGGGAAAAAAATCGCAACCAACTTTTCTTTCATCCTGATGGTTTTCTAAGACTTTTGGCGTTGGTTTCAGCTTTCTAGCTTTTACCGGTAAAAAGTTATGAATCCGTGTCGAAAACGACACACCGGGCTTTAAAGGAACAAGAATGTAGAAAATTATTACAATTTTCTTTAAAACTATATGTTAATAAGCATATTAGCTACCTCTATTAATTTTTTCATTTTTTCATCGTAAAATAATCGACCAGGAAACACAAGAAATAACTTGCCAAAGTCGGCAAAACTCCATGCGATGATGCACTCTCGAAATCTCAGCAACAAATGAAAATTTAGAAATGTAAACAAAACAATTCAAAAATCGCGCTGGATAGATTTGAAGATAAGAAGTCAAGGAACTGTTTCACACTGAAACGATAATGATACTGTATTCTAGTGAATAATTATTGAATGTCAAAGTACCTGTGTCGAAAACAACACGCTCGGCGTCAAAGGGTTAAAGAGGAATTTTCTTTAAGTCTATCCAAACATTTACATTTTTTTTTTTCAGAGAACGATATGTGGTGGTATTGAAAGCAATATAATACTAAAAATAAAATAAAAATATACTCATTTAGAGCATTACTTCTCAGATTGCTCAGCCAAGAACCTTTCTTTTTCAAAAGTCATATACATATTTCTCTTTAGCTTCATCGATAAGGCGGCGGACTTGTACCCCGGAAGTCGGTGGTTCAAGTCTCAATTTCGGTAAATATTTAGCAGCGTGAGTTTGAGTAGTTGCGACATCATGAAAATGATTAACACAAACATGTGTTAAAATTTATTTTTTTAAAAAATATACATGTTTTTTTTACGTCATTAATATGTAAAATATTTATCCCATAAAATATATAAGACCTGTTTGACTGCTGGAGTAAAGGGACTTTTTAGTCTTACCTCGGCAGTATAAACAAGGTATATTCTATTTTATTCTATATTTCTATGAAGCTCCTTGTGAAAACACAGTGTCTACCCGGTTACCGTAAAGTCATTCGTCACAGGTGGTCTCCGACGTTCTCACCTTGATGAAATCAGACGGTCCTTTCGCGTGAACAATCACGGCGTTCTCGGTGGTGGTCTTGAACTCAAAGTAGATGTCGCCCGAGTGGCCCATGTCAAACGGGGCCAGATTGATGGACGCGTCCGATATGCGGAAGGTGACCACATTGGAGAAGAGCCCGTCGCCCTCGCACCGCAGGGGGCCCAGCGTGTACGCCCCTGACTTGTCGTCCAGGGGCGTCCCCGTGTCTCCGAAGCGGAGCTGTTTGACGGGCAGGTGGGCTTTCTCCCGCAGCTCCCCGCCGTCCTCCTGGTAGCTTTCCAGACCTGGCGGAGGGGGGGATTACAGTGAGGGTTGCATAGAAGAGAAACCTATTCTTCAACATATATTATTATTATTTAACACTTTATTGGTCAACTAAATAATACATTCAACAAAATACGACATGAAAAAAAGAACACAATAGAATACTCGTATGTAGTGAACCAACGGACGAGGTTAAAGCCTGCGGCTTTCTCTTCCACCGAACCCCATATACACCGAATTTATATACTGTAATAAAATATCCAACATTCTTTATACGTTCCATCTTGGGCCCTGTTTCTCGACGTGATGGAAAAATGGATGGTAAGACTTTTGGAAGGAAAACTTGAATTTTTTTTTAAGATGATGTTTCTCGAAAGCGTGCTGTTACACTACTTTTAAATTACAAGTCCAACCACTGTAGTGTACTAATCACAGCTCCTTTTAGTCCAACTTGAGAGACAGTCTGGCTTATCATAAATTTAATCCTGTTTTATAATTTGGCCCTTAGTATTTACGAAGATTTTTTCCACAGAGAAAAAAAGCTTGGATTGAAGAGTTTCATAAGGAAAACCCTGCCACTTTAATTTTTTTTTTTTATTTATTAGATAATAATATACTCAAATTGAGGATAGTTTACAGTACATAAGAGAAAAACATCGAGATACAATTATAATATTTTAATAAACTAAAGGACAAAAAATAAATGTCTCACCAGCGTCGCAGTTGCACCACTTGGTGGGGTCGATGCAGGTGCCCAGGATGCCGCACTCACACTTGCGAGTGCCATACACTGAGCCGCCCCAGTAGTCCATCTTATGATTGTTGCGAGACACCCACCACGAGAACGGGTGGAAGTCATTCTCCACCGCTGTGAACGGGAGAGACATAGATGAGAAATTAGAGGTGATTATTTTAGTAGTAGTATCTATGAATTATGATTGGGCACTAAGTTCTTCGAGTTCTTTGAACTGAAGATAGCTATTTTAGCCTTTATCTTGGTATTATTTGCCCTCTCATTCGCAGGGAACTTACAAACCTGCTACCCACATTGGCCTCACCCAGCCTGGGTTGGGCCGGAATGCCAGCCTTCACCTCGCTCGACGTTGCTTAACTTCGGTGTTCCTACGAGAACCGGTGCATTCAACGCGCCATCGCAGGCTTGATTATTTTAAACTCTCTTAATTACACTAAATTTTATATTTCCCCCCTGTAAGTGCTTAAACCTTGTTATAATACAGGTCGTTCGCGCTGATTCCCTAAATTGATCAGATCGTACTGTACAGTCGGATAATTCTTAGGTATTGGAACAGAGAATCCCTTCCTTCTTATCTCCATAATTTAAATCTCATTGATGTTTTAAAAAAATTCTCTCTCTTGAAAGTTGGATTACTAGTTTTTTTCATTTTATTTTATGAACATTTATTTAAAGAGAGGTCTATAACAATCGAAGGAGCTCTCTCGTTTTTAATAGCATATTTCAAAAATCTGTTCCAAGCAATTGTAACGTATCCAATTGGTTTGGCTGTGTACCTTATCAAAGCAAAGTTTTTTGGCAACACCATTGGTCAAGTTTTGTTTGGATAAATTATGAATTGTATGCAAATATCAATGTGTGCTGCACACTGGCGTAGATATAAATTTCGGATTGGGGGGTGTTTATGATCAAAAACCGGGGAAGAAGTTATACATTCCTTCTTTAAACGCCCCCTTTCTCCCCTAATCTACTAACTCATTGGATTTAATCTCGAAAAATTCTTCCCATGTTTTTTTCTTTGTCAGTTCTTTCAATTTTTTGTTTGTTTGATTTTTTATTATTCTTGCTGATACGAGGAAAAATTTCATTTAATGAAATTTGATGAAAATTAACAATACTAAGTATGTAATTTATTATTATTATTATTTTATTTTCTTATTGTGTATAATTGTCTGTAAATATTTTCATGTAGTTTTGTATTGTTGGGTTTCTGACCCGTCAAATAAATAATTAATTTTTTTTAAAAAAGATTAAATTTTTTTTTTATTATTAAAAAATTAATTTTTTTTTGTTTTTTTTTTTAATTATTTAAAAAAAATTAAAATTAAATTAATTAAATTAAAAAAAATACAGTTTTTTGTTAATGAGTTTGGAAATGGTTTGGGTCGAGGCCACCACGAATGAGACTCACAGGGAGAGTTGAAGAGCCGCGCCTGGCGACAGCGATACTGCAGCCGCTGCGAGCAGGACAGGGAGCGGTTGACCAGGGCCTCGATCTGGCGAGGCTCAGCCTCGTACTGGATGTTTTTTGTTTGTTTGATTTTTTATTATTCTTGCTGATAGGGGGTTAATTTCATTTAATGAAATTTGATGAAAATTAATAATACTAAGTATGTAATTTATTATTATTTTATTTTCTTATTGTGTATAATTGTCTGTAAATATTTCATGTAATTTTGTATTCTTGGGTTTCTGACCCGTCAAATAAATAATAATAATAAAAAAAATAATTATTAAAAAAATTAAAAATTTTTTTTATTTTTTTTAATTATTTTTTTTAATTGAATTTTTTTTTTTTAATTAAAAAAATACAGTTTTTTGTTAATGAGTTTGAAATTCTTTGGGTCTAGGCCACACGAATGAGACTCACAGGGAGAATTGAAGAGCCGCGCCTGGCGACAGCGATACTGCAGCCGCTGCGAGCAGGACAGGGAGCGGTTGACCAGGGCCTCGATCTGGCGAGGCTCAGCCTCGTACTGGATGTCCTGCGAGAAGCTGCCCGCCTCCTGGAACCCGTCCACCTGGGTGGTCTCCTCGCTCGAGTGGTGCAGAATCGTGATGGACCGGCCGTCCGCTGGGGACAGAACAGAAAGATTGAAATAAGGGTTGGGTGGAAGAGATTGCCACAGATGATTTGAGATCTGAATCACAGCAGGTCAATGATAATAATAATAAAAGGATTGGGTGGAAGAGATTGCCACAGATGATTTGAGATCTGGATCGCAGCAGGTCAATGATAATAATAATAAAAGGGTTGGGTGGAAGAGATTGTCACAGACAATAACCCCGCCCTTTAGGTAGGACATTATTGTTATTTTCTTGTTTACTTATTTATTTTGTCATTTGTTTGTTTTTTTTCTTTCTTTTCTTAATTTTATACTGTTACCATTTTGTACCTACTTTGTCCTCCTAATAAAGCTTAAAAAAAAGTCGGTAATTTCAAGTTTTACGCCCTGTTGAACTTGAACTGAAAGTCAGTTATTCGATGGCCTGTAGTAATTGGAGAAAAAAATACTGCCGGCCTAACCCAGACTGCCCAGACAAATTCCAGTTAATTTTTAAAATGAAAATATTCACAACTTAGGTAGGTAGTTAAGTTGTAGTTTTATTTTTATAAGTATGAACAAGAAAATGATATGCGGTTACATAAGGAGGTTTTTATGGGATAGAAAAACTGTTAAAGAAGTTGTCAAATGCATAATTCAAAAACTTGATATCCACATGAGATTCAAATTTATGTGTAGTGAAAATGACCTACGTTGGTGAAACACTAGTTTTAATACGTCAGTTAATAGTGACGTTAAGTCCAGAGAAACAAAAAATTGAGAAATATTTACAATTTACTGTAAGCATAGGACCAAAAAGTTCCCCTTCAAATAAAATCCCAAAATAATGCGTGATATTTATGAACTGTAAAATACAACTCGTCTGGCTGGGGGACTTTAAACAGGGAGTAGACCAGCAGTCTGGCTGGGGGACTATAAACAGGGAGTAGACCAGCATTGATTTGGTTCTGGGGGCCCTTGTCAATTATTAGCCTCCTTGTATAGACAGTGGTAGAAGTGCTTAGTCATTACTCTACTGTCTGGCTACCATCGTTTACGATGACGCCACCCTATGATGCTATGATGACGATTTCATAGGGTGGCATCATCGTGAACGATGGTAGCCAGACAGTGGAGGAATGACTCAGCACTTCTACCACTGTCTATACAAGGAGGCTAATAATTGACAAGGGCCCCCAGAACCAAGCCAATGCTGGTCTACTCCCTGTTTATAGTCCCCCAGCCAGACTGCTGGTCTACTCCCTGTTTATAGTCCCCCAGCCAGACTGATGGTCTACACCCTGTTTATAGTCCCTCAGCCAGACTGCTGGTCTACTCCCTGTTTATAGTCCCCCAGCCAGACTACTGGTCTACTCCCTGTTTATAGTCCCCCAGCTAGACTGCTGGTCTACTCCCGGTTTATAGTCCCCCAGCCAGACTAATATTCAAATCAAATCCCAAAATAATGGGTGATATTTATGAACTGTAAAAAAAAAAAAAAAAAAAAAAAAAAAACAACTCACCGTAGAATTCGCAAGTCACGGGGAAAGGTTTCAAGGGCCCACTGCCGTCCACATCAATGTGAATGTTGGAGTGGGTGCCCACGGGGTTCACGTTGCGGTACGCCTCGCAGGAGAGAGGATTGAGCGATGTGTGGCACACAGCTCCCGAGTAGCCTGAGGAGGACAGATTGAGGAAGTAATATAATAATAATAATGCTTTTTCTTTGTGTTATTATGTCACAATTTTAGTGGGTAGCGCAGAATCATAGGACTTTACCACTTTAATATTACAATATCTTGTATTCTTTTTTTGCCTATGATTCTGCCACTGGTCGCTGCTTCACATCAAAGCAGCTACTCATTTTTCCTTACGAGGTATGAGTGGACCCCGAACATCCATGTACAGAGCAGAAAAAATCCTCCCCCGCTGGGAATCGAACCCAGGTCACCATGTGTGCAATGCCTAGCGCGCTAACTCACTCTGCCACAGTGACTACTAATTGAGGAAGTATAAATACGTGTTTATTACAATCCCCCCAAAAACACCACTTCGTGGTTAAAAAAAGAAGAACGCCTCACTCAAAAGAATGATTATAATTAGCTAAAAATAAATGATATCAAATTGAGAACACCTTACCCCCTCTCTTTCTATATCTCTGCACTCCTCTCTGAATTTATTCCTCTTATGTTTATCTTTCTTTATCCTTTCTAGGGGTCATCCCAAACTTGATTTCTCTTTAAATTTACTTGTTGCACGGCAATAAAAAATGGCGGTCGCAGTATGATTTTTCTGAACTTATTTGATTTGAATCGAGAAAATTACACCGCGACCGCCATTTTTAATTGCCGTGCAACAAGTAAATTTAAAGAGAAATCAAGTTTGGGATGACCCCTAGAAAGGATAAAGAAAGATAAACATAAGAGGAATAAATTCAGAGAGGAGTGCAGAGATATAGAAAGAGAGGGGGTAAGGTGTTCTCAATTTGATATCATTTTTTTTAGCTAATTATAATCATTCTTTTGAGTGAGGCGTTCTTCTTTTTTTAACCACGAAGTGGTGTTTTTGGGGGGATATCAGTTCTTTTTGTACGAAAATATAGGTTCATACACTACTGAAACATTATGAATAACAAAAGTAAATAAGCTGGGAGAATGTGAATGTACCAAGTTGTCTTTTTTTTTTGTAAGATATAGTTTTAACAGTACGTAATTTTTGTAAGGTCAATATGTATTTGGATCACAGATTTGGCCCCCTGAGTCCCCAAAGTGAGTAAATAATATATAAATTTGCAATACAAGACCTTTTGATTCTATACTCCACATGATTAGGTTTATCTTTCAATGCTAAATAGACCTCGGAGCCTCCTATGAGGGACACTAAAACACCTGGATTTACAAATGCCAAAGAAATTAATTTATAATCACCTTATCAAGGTGAGGTAATGAGTTCTCTCCTGTTGAGCTTTTCTTACCCGAATTCTCTCCGGCTTGTTGCAGGGGTCACCACCAATATCTCTCCCGGAAATAAGACCATGCTTTTTTACACTAGGTATTTAAGAAAACGATAACTATAAAATTATCATTTTTATATAAGAATCGGCCTTTTATAGGGAAATCTTTAAAATCTCTAACTAATGAAAGGCAATGCCTTTAGTGTAGTAGAGTTAGGTAAAATACATAGAAGGCCATGCCTCAGGAATATAGTAGGGTTAGGGATACTGCATAGAAGGCCATGCCTTGGGTTTATCATAGGGTTAAGAAAAATACATAGAAGGCCATGCCTCAGGTGTATATCAATGATTCCTAGGTATTTCGATTATAATTTTTATGCTAGGCCTAAACTATGTAGGTATAAAATCAGGTAAAAATGCAAGCGACGCGACGGGAGACAATTTGGTGTTGATAGAACCATGAGCGGGAGAGAATTCGGTGGTGACGTCCCTTATCGATACCTCACGAGGTATGAGTGTACCCCGGACATAATGGACAGAGAAAAAAAACTTCCCTGAAGGGGATCGAACCCAAGTCATCGTGCGCGCAAGCCTAGAATGCTACCCACTTGGCCAAAGTCACTACTTTGTCACAACTTTTAGTTAGTAGCATCGACATTATGAGAGCTAATTCATCATAATTATTTTATCTCCATCCAACCATGATTTTCCAAAATCAATCTCGTAATGCCGCCAGGTCATTGGCCAATTCTGCAACTACTAAAATTTTCCTCGCGAGGGTAATGAGGTCGTCATGAAGATCAAATATAAAGATCGGAAAAACAAAACAACGTTAAGCCCAAATTGAAAATAAAGAGCTAAAAAATTTCGTCCCCGCGAGGATTCGAACCCGTGCTGACTGGGTTGCAGGTCGAGCATGCTACCAATAGACAAAGTTGTCTTCTGTAGAGACGGACGGAAAATGAACTAACTAAATTAATACTTGGAAACTTAAACATTAAAATTTTGCAGTGAGAGAGTGAGGTCATGTCGAAAAATACATACTGGCCAAGATCTGACCACTAAGCTAAAGATTCGGAGGTACCTACCCGCCAAAGAAAATGAAAAGGCCACCAGGTGCCACCCAGTGGACCGGATGAAGGAATAAAATGAATAAATTTGGTATCTGCTCATCAAGATCTTTCATTTGATACCACTTAAGATTAGTATTATCCTTCGATTCCCGATTTGGGCTCCCAAAACCCGAGGCCGCCCAAATGGGCCGCCCGCTTATAATTTAGAATTTTTTTTTGGTCTGGGCTCATCTCCATTATATCTTGATCACTTTAGACACCTCACTTAATCTTCAGTGCCAAGTTAAAGACACGAAGTCGGGTCTCAAAGGATCCGTATGAAAAAAAAAAAACAAAAAAAAAAAATTATGAATCTTTTCATGTCTTTCACGATTGTTGGGGGGTCTCGAAAATAGGGTTCCCGTTGGCCTAGGAAGTCAAACAAAAAGTCAAATCAATTTATTTTTCAACGTAGAGTCCATTTTTGCAATAAAAATCGCAATTTTTGAATTTCATGTTGCACTTTTCGCTGGCTGAAAGTACATGAAATGCATGGGAAACTATGTTTTCCGTAACCTTACACTCTGCCGGGCTGTCTCTTTCTTTGTATAGGCGTTCTTCACACCTCGGCCGAGGTGTTTGATAAATATTGTGTAGCGCACAATTATAGGAATTGTACCTTTTTTATGAATATAATATATTATTTTTGGCCATAATTCCACCACTGGTCGGTGCTCACATTACAGCACTTACGGGGTCCACTCACACGAGGTATGAGTGTAACCCGTAACATCCAAAGTACAGAGCTGAAAAATTCCAACTCCGCTGGGATTCGAACTCCGCCTAACGGGCTATCCACTTGGCCATGGTGACTACTGTATTGGTTATTATCGAGTGGTTAGTGTGCTAGATTGGTAATCTAGATAACGTAGGGGATGCTGGGTTCGGATTCCGCACAAACATAGATATTGAGCACATACAGTTGGAATGAAGAGCCTTATAAGTTCTTATTGAGCAGTATTATATATTACGGCCTATTATGATTATTTTTTGACAAAGCTAAAGCAACGACCAGCGAGTTTAAGACTAGTATGAATGAACATTCAAATAGGAACCCTCGCTCGTGATGCTGACTATTCCCGGCTCTACTCAGGCTGGGTATGATTAATTTCAGACATTAATTTGAGTAGCTGGTTTGTTAGTTTCCAGCGAATAAAGTTTTCCTAATTTTGAGATGTCTTTCAACTGCATGGTAGTAATATCAAGTCGCCGTCGATGGATTTACCCTCCAATCCACCGACGTGATATGGCCATGCAGTTGAAAGACAACTCAAACTTAGGAAAACTTTTTCCATCTATCGTAAAAATAATAATAGTTAATAATGCTTCTTGCATTCTCGGCTCCCTCCTAGAAGGACTGTCCCTGTATGGTTTTATTTGTGGTGAAGCACAAGGCCTCTTCACAATTTTTGTGGGTAGCGCAGTATTACTAAGAGCCTCCTTAACATTTCGAATTATTCTATTATATTCATTTCTTTTTACTCTGGTAATGCCGCCACTGGTCGATACTTATACAACTACTCAATTTTCCTCACGAGGTATGAGTGGACCCCGAACATCCAAGTACAGAGCAGAAAAATTCCTCCCCCGCTGTGGATCGAACCCAGGTCACCATGCGTGCAATGCCTAGCGCGCTAACTCACTCTGCCACGGTGACTACTCCCTAAAAGAAGTATTTTATATTAAAAAAATAAAATATTAATTAAAAATAACATTAGTTAACAATACCTGAGGTGGTGCAGTCACAGGTGAACTCCAAGGAGTTCTGCTTGCACGTGCCGCCATGCTCGCAAGGGTTGGGGTTGCACCTGTCAATCATCTGACACGCGTCGAACACGACCTGGTCCTTGCAGCAGTATTCCTGTGGATAGAGTCGAGACATGGGATACCAAAATATCTAACAATAAATAAATAAAATTCAAATTGGAGCCCAATTTTTTTTATATACAAAATCGAACAAAATACTTACTTTTTTTTTTTTTTTTACAAGTCAACGGGACAATGCCCCAAGTGTACAATTTATTAAAACTAAGATTAATATTAATCCTATTTCTAACATTAGTAATTATCTGAAGTAAAAATTGCATGCGTAGACGTTTGCTGTGGCATTACCACAGCCTATATGTAAGAAAAACATAAATAGACGAGGATAATAAAAGGATAATACTATTCATATTTACCATCAGTTTGCCCTGGATTTTATTTACAAATGGTTCATAAATACAGACTTTCCCAAAAGAAGTCAAATTCTTGCAATGGAGAAATCATTCCTATTATTGAATGTTTTTTTTTTTAATATAAGAAGAGTTAAAGTGCTTTATTTAGATATTCAGACTGTCAGTGCAAGACAGGCAGTCCCATTATTCCAACAAAGCTTATCAAAGCACCTTTTTATTTATTTTATTAATTTGATACAATGAGTGAACCTAGAAACTATATCAGAATAGGTTGCACTCGGAGCTAGATTTGAAAAGACTTACGTTCTCGTTCCAATCAGTGGGCAGGCGATAGTTTCCATCTACTGTGATCATCCGCATACACCCCACAAAGCCAATGGTTCCATGCACTCCACCTGAAATATTGGAAATAAATCAGTATTCACTCAACGGAAAACTGACAGTAAATATACAAATTTACTCGATTTACGTGCAATTCGCATTAATATCGTTACAGTCACGTCACGATCAAATTACCATCTGAGTTATCATATTTGTGTTAATCACTCTTGTGATATCATAAGTACTGAAACTCGCTTTACTAAATCTACGCTGAAACCGGGACTTGAACCACCGACCTCCAGGTTACAAGTCAGCCACCTTATCGATGAAGCTACTGAGGTCGGTATTACCCTCTATTGATCGAAAGAGGTTTACATTGACTGAAACCGCAAGTGCGATCATTCCTAGCAATCTACCTGCGATCATTCCTAGCAAAGACTTATCTTTACACTTTGGATCATGCTATGACTGGAGTGACATCGGCTAGGTAACACTGTAGTGTGAATCACACAATATGGTGTAGTACAGAATGACAAAACTCTCACTTCTCCATCCATACTGCTGTCTAGAACTAATAATTCCAATTATTCCAACAGGAAGCCTAAGGCATATTATTATGTGATCAAAATCCCAAATGGGAAAATAGCTTGTCATATCTCTTCTGGGTTTCGAACCCGCGACCTCTGGATTAACAGATCGACGCATTGACCACTGAGTTTCAGGGACTGACTTTTATCTTTAGTAGAATTATTATAAAAAACCTTATTAGGAGGACAATGTAATGTACAATATTTACAGTATAAAATTAAGAGTAAATAAATAATGAAATAGATGGAAAAATAAATAAATTAAGAAGAAAATAATACTAATCTCCTAACTAAAGGGCGGGGTTATTGCCTGTGGTTATCTCTTCCACCCAACCCTTAAAGCAGCGGTTCCCAACCGGTGGGCCGCGGATACTGGACAAAACTCAAGAAATAATGTTGAAATAGTGCAAAATAAGTACGGGATGGGCCGCAAAATTGTTTAAACACATTGTGTACGGCGTCATACATATTTGTATGACTGTCACACCGCACAATAGACGGCGTCATTCATATTTGTATGACATTCATATTTGTAAATTCATATTTGTCATACTAAAATGAATAACATTGGGGAGTATCCACGGGGACGGGGTGTCATACACATATGTATGACATTGACATAGTAGTAAGCCACTTTGAGCGGCGTCATTCAGATGTGTATGACAGTGGAAATCGCCCAAATCAGGTTCCGTCCCTAGAGCTAATTTACATTTTTATTATTATTAAACATTTTGGATCAAGTTTTATTTACAAATAACATAGAATATATACATACATAGAAATTAAAATTAACAAAACAAAACTTGATCAAGGGCGGTGCTAATGCCAACGGCATTCTCTTCCAATTTTTTTCCCCGTACACAATGTGTTAAAAATATTATAGGGCCCCCAAGCTAAGAAGGTTGGGAACCGCTGCCTTGAAGCTTTCTCTCACCGGCTATCATGTAGATGCCCCCGGTTGTCATGGCCAGGAGTCGGGTGGTCTTCATGGCTCGTCCGTCCACATTGAGGACCAGCTGGTTGGTGTTGATGGTCAGGATGACCGTGTGCCACTTCCCGTCGTTGAAGCGGTCGTCAAAGTTGTTGAGCAGAGCCTTCGGGTTTCCGCCCGTGATGATCTCCACTTTTATTCTGCCCTGAAAGTTGATGAAATGTAAAGATTATTTAACAGCCAGCGTCAATGGCGCTTTGAATGCACCGGTTCTTCTAGGATCACTTTCCAGCGAGGTGAAGACTTCGTGATGGTGGCATTCCAGCCCGTTAAACCAACAAAAAAAAAATCATTGTGGTGAAGCACAAGGCCTATTAACATTTCTTCTGGGTAGAAAGCATTACGAAGAGCCTCCTTTATTTTTTCTCGCTTAATTTTAAGTGGTGGGATTCTCCTGATAGAGCTCTTCCATACAACCACTAAATTATTTTGGGTCGAATTATTTTGCAATATCTTATTTATTATTCCACAAATAATTTCTGCAAAAATATTGAAATGACCAGAACTCGAACCCAAACATGGGTCCCGGACCGAACTGCGCTACTGATAATATTACCTTGGTTATACTGCCCAACTAGGACTAATTTGTTCCATTATTCCAGCAGTAAGCCCAAGGCATATTATTATGTGGTCAAAATCTCAAATGGTAGGATGACTTGTCATGCCAGACTGTGAGAGTAAACGGACTCTTTAGTCTCATTCTTGCATGTAAAGAGTATTGTCCCGGCTGGGTTTTGAACCCACGACCTCCGGATTACTAGTCAGACGCCTTGACCACAGAGCTACCGGAACATATTATTATTAAATTCTTTATTAGATAGATAGAAAAGCCATACATAATATGTACATTGTACATTACAAAATTTTACAAAAATTAAAAAAATAGAAACAATAAAAAGGAAAAAATGGACGAATATATAGACACATATGTCCTAACTAAAAGACGGGATTATCGCCTATGGCAATCTCTTCCACCCAACCCTGACATGCATACCTCTTCCAGATACAGCTTCACATGGCCGTCCGACAGGAACTTGTGGAACACCAGCAGACCATTCGACTCGTAGGTGCGGAAGGAGAAGGTGACATTCATCTGCTTCATGCCCTCGTAGCCCTTGAGACGGGCGAATGAGGAGGTGGTGGTGAATGTTACGGGCACTATGGGCGGCTCCTGGAATACGTAAACAATATAGACAGCACATAAGTTACAGACAGACAGTCTTGTAGGAGAGAGTGACATTTATCTGCTTCATGCCCTCGTAGCCCTTGAGACGGGCGAATGAGGAGGTGGTGGTGAATGTTACGGGCACTATGGGCGGCTCCTGCAATACGTAAACAATATAGACAGCACATGAGTTACAGACAGACAGTCTTGTAGGAGAGAGTGACATTTATCTGCTTCATGCCCTCGTAGCCCTTGAGACGGGCGAATGAGGAGGTGGTGGTGAATGTTACGGGCACTATGGGCGGCTCCTGCAATACGTAAACAATATAGACAGCACATGAGTTACAGACAGACAGTCTTGTAGGAGAGAGTGACATTTATCTGCTTCATGCCCTCGTAGCCCTTGAGACGGGCGAATGAGGAGGTGGTGGTGAATGTTACGGGCACTATGGGCGGCTCCTGGAATACGTAAACAATATAGACAACACATAAGTTACAGACAGACAGTCTTGTAGGAGAGAGTGACATTTATCTGCTTCATGCCCTCGTAGCCCTTGAAACGGGCGAATGAGGAGGTGGTGGTGAATGTTACGGGCACTATGGGCGGCTCCTGAAATACGTAAACAATATAGACAGCACATAAGTTACAGTCTTGTAGGAGAGAGTGATATTCATCTGGTCCATGGTGAATGTTACAGGACAGCTCTTGGAATACATAATTAATATACACAAGACATAAGTTACAGACAGACAGTCCTGTAAGAAAAGGTGACAGTCATCTGGTTCATGGTGAATGTTACAGGACAGCTCTTGGAATACATAATCAATATACACAACACATAAGTTACAGACAGACAGTCCTGTAAGAAAAGGTGACATTCATCTGGTTCATGGTGAATGTTACAGGACAGCTCTTGGAATACATAATCAATATACACAACACATAAGTTACAGACAGACAGTCCTGTAAGAAAAGGTGACATTCATCTGGTTCATGGTGAATGTTACAGGACAGCTCTTGGAATACATAATTAATATACACAAGACATAAGTTACAGACATTCCCATATTAATTATGTATTTCCTATGTTAATTAAGTTACAGACATTCCTGTCAGAAAAGGTCACATTCATCTGGTTCATGGTGAATGTTATAGGACGGCTCCTGGAATACACAAAACAATATAGGTAACACATAAGTTACAGACAGTCCTGTAAGAAAAGGTGACATTCATATGGTTCATGGTGAATGTTATAGGACGGCTCCTGGAATACATAAACAATATAGACAACACATAAGTTACAGTCTTGTAGGAGAGAGTGACATTCATCTGCTACATGGTGAATGTTACAGGACAACTCTTGGAATACATAATTAATATACACAACACATAAGTTACAGACATTCCCATATTAATTATGTATTTCCTATATTAATTAAGTTACAGACATTCCTGTCAGAAAAGGTGACATTCATCTAGTTCATGGTGAATGTTATAGGACGGCTCCTGGAATACACAGAACAATAGAGACAGCACATTACAGACAGTCCCGTAAGAAAAGGTGACATTCATATGGTTCATGGTGAATGTTTATGGAAAAAAAAAGACAGCACATTTACCAAGTTATAGATGGTTGAAGTGATGGTCTCCAGTTAGATCGTCCTGAACCACTTATTTTGATGTGCAATCAACCATCGGCATCGTGAGGACCAGTGACTTTTTTTTATAAACCATTAAACCCTTAAAAAGCCATCACCGACCTCTGTAGCTCACCTTATAAGTAATAGAAAGTAACAAGGTAAGGAAAACTGCAAGCAAGAGAGTAATGTCTCATGCATTGATACTCATTTATTACTCACGGGGTTAAGTGGCAGAGAATGCCTCAGGCATTAACTTGGCCCCAGATTACAAGACAGTTGTGAATACAAAAAATAATTTTGTCCTACACATATTTTTTGTATACAAATAATTTTATAGGACTATAAACAGGGAGTAGACCAGCAGTCTGTCTGGGGGACTATAAACAGGGAGTAGACCAGCATTGGCTTGGTTCTGGGGGCCCTTGTCAATTATTAGCCCCCTTGTAAAGACAGTGGTAGAATTGCTGAGTCATTCCTCCACTGTCTGGCTACCATCGTTCACGATGACGCCACCCTATGATATGATGATGAAATAATTTTAAGTTTTCTTTCTCTCTTGTTCTCAATTAATTGTTGATTGTTTTGTATAAAAAAATAAAGGGTAAGTAAACGAACAAAAACTCACCGGACAGTTACTGATGGTGTTCACCTTGTAGTACTTCTGCGTGAGCCAGTAGTCTTCGCTGTCGTAGGCGTACTTGATGTGCTGGAACAGATTGGTGGAGTTGATGTAAAGGTTCTCCATGCAGCCGGTGAAGTTCTGACTCACGATGAGACCCTCCTGCTTGTTGGGCACTCCTCCGATGTAGAACTGGAATGGAGAGGACACATTGGATTAATGACATCTGTTTTCTGTCACTAATATTAAAAAAAAGGGGGAAAAAATGAGTGTTTCACAGCCGTTTCTTTTTCGTAGCCATGTAACAGGAGCTACTGTAGACGGTAGTGGTCTGTGTTGTAGCTTGCCCATCCGTAGTATGCCCCCCTCTGATGAGCGAGAAGTAACACAATACTTAACATTTAGGTGCTGGGTCAACAAGAGCGCACCGGAAGGTATCCCTTACAAACAATTGCAACCAAAATAAGAATACAATTTTTTGTCGGCTTACTGCTTTAGTAATGGGACTTTAATAGTCCTAATGGGGCAGTACAAACAAGACGATATTATTATATTATTACTAACCTCTCTTACTTGAAGTAATGATATTATTCGGTTCCATGTGCGTTTAGCTCTTTGAGAAGGTGGGTTTTTAGTGGGTGGAAATCCCACACCCCAAGTCAGGATGACCTGGGTGTCTTTAAAAGATTTTTTCCTGCCTTCAACCAAAAAAAAAAAAAAAATTACTAACCTCTCGGTTCAGGTTAAGGCGGGAGAACTCCCCCTTGATGAGTCCATGTATGAGCACCCGGTCCACGGAGAGAATGATGTCCTTCTTGTTGCGGCTGATGACCACATCGTGCCAGATGTTGTCATCCAGGAGACTGCCCACTGAGAGGGAGGTCATCACTCCCGAGCCTGGGGGGCAAGCATAATAATAATAATAATGGAAACTGAAGTCAATCAAAATAATACCAATTGTAATATCAAGTGAAGGTGTGACTTCATATAATTTCTCGAAGAACATTGAAATGGTTGTCATCCGGAAATCAGTGAAATGGAAGATCCAGAAAAGTGTCATCTTACAATCCTGCCATTTAGTCCGAAAGTTTTTGAATTCTTAATTATTTTTTTTTTCTCAATATTTTTTAATTCTAATTTTAATACTGATCGTCAAAAGTTTATGTGAGAAAGTATGAATTTACTCCTCACATAAACTAAGAAAAACTGTTAATAAAAGTACAAGTTCATGGTTCATAACAATAATAATAATAATCTTTTGCAGGATATCAGTCCCTATAGTAAAAAAGAATATCTGGATCACATGATTAGAATGTAATTTCTCAGATATATATATAATAAATTAGTTTTAGTTTTATATTTTTAACCTTATTTTTATTTTTGACTGTTGTTATACCCACTGGGTTTTTACAACAAATAAAAGCTTCACTTTACTTTACTTTACTCTTTAGTGGAAGGTAACGTGAGGCTGGCAATTCCGGCCCTACCCAGGCTGGGTGAGGTTAATGTGGGTAGCTGGTACAATTCCCAGCGAATGCAGGGTAAAACCCCCGTCCTAATCCAGGACCTTAAATCAAGTAGAATCGTTGGCGTTAAGAAGGGCATCCAGCCGTAAAAATGTGTCAAAACCAACCAACCTCAACCATGAGGTTGAACAACGTCGACCCTGTTTGAGCGGGATAAGACAGAGTAAAAGAAGAAGAAGAAGAAGAGTGGAAGGTAACCACCAGACGAGGTTAATGCTCAAAGCATTTTCTACCACCTAACTCTCAGAGTCTTATTATTATGTGGTCACAAACTCAAATAAATGAAGAAAAATTCATGCATAGGGTGGGATGCGAACCAACGGATCCCTACGCTACCTGGATTACCAGACTAGCGCCTTGACCACTTGACTACCAATGCATGGTAGTCAAGTGGTTAGATAGATTAACATTAAGTTTCCATCTGTTTTATCTTCGTCAGACATATTAAATTAAATCATAGGAGATTGGGGTTAGGTGGCAGAGAAAGCTACAGACTTTAACCTCATCCCATGGTTCACTACTTATTCAATTAATATTGTAAATATGATCTTTTAGTAATAAAGTATGAAATAATTTTTTTTAGTATGATATTCGTAAGTGTAATTATGAATGTGTATAATTGTGTACCTATTGTGCATTCATCTCTTGTCACTTATTGCATGTTGGCGTACATACTTTGCTATACTAACATGTGTAGACAGTACCATTAAAAAAATAACAGACCGACGGACCGACACAAAACCAAAGTTGCTCAGAAGGTTATGAAACGTCCAGAAATATGAAAAAAAATTAAATCGGAGCATAAAAACATTTTTTTTACAAAAACGAATACAATACGATTTCTAATATTGGAAATTTTTCGGAAGTAATATGTATCTTGTTTGTGTTATATCATCATACAAGAAAATTTGAAAATAAACAATAAGAAAAAGAAATGTAAATGATTATTGATTGTTATGCTGTGTCCTTTTGGCAAATAATGTATTCTGCTATTCAAAGATCAAGACTATTCTATTCTAGAGATTCTAGAATAGAAAAGAATAAGCAGCATCCTACCTCATCCAACGTCTAAGCCTGGGCCATTGAGAGGGGGAATGCAGCCAGCATTGCGGGCTCATTCCCCTTCACAAATTCATTGAATGAAGTCTTTGTGTTATAAATAAATAAATAAACCTTTATTTGGAACATAAATTATTACATACATCAAAATTAATACATATATCAGAACAACTGGTTCCAATTCAGCTTATTTGTGTGTATAAAATATATTAAAAAAGAAAGATTAATTTAAAAAAAAAATCTAGAGAGAATGCTCACCGAGATCCAAGTTGAGCAGGAGCCGGTTGTCTCTGAGCTGCAGAGCGAAGAAGTCCCCCTGGGTGCCCCGGGAGTACATGAGCACCCCATTGTCCACATTGGTCTTGAGCCGGAAGCGAATGCTCTCCCGCGCAGCCGCTATGGGCCACTCGCGCAGGTTCCAGCGAACCAGGGACGTGCCGTTGAAGAAGAGGTTCTCGGAGACTGGAAGGGACGAAGCAGTCAAGCCACATTATAATAATAATAATAATGCTTTTTCTTTGTGTTATTGTGTCAAAATTTTAGTGGGTAGCGCAGAATCATAGGACTTTACCACTTTAATTTACAATATCTTGTATTATTTTTTTTGCCTAAGATTCTGCCACTGGTCGCTGCTTCACATTAAAGCAGCTACTCATTTTTCCTCACGAGGTATGAGTGGACCCCGAACATCCAAGTACAGAGCAGAAAAAATCCTCCCCCGCTGGGAATCGAACCCAGGTCACCATGTGTGCAATGCCAAGCGCGCTAACTCGCTCTGCCACAGTGACTACTATGCTCTCCCGCGCAGCCGCTATGGGCCACTCGCGCAGGTTCCACCGTACCAGGGACGTGCCGTTGAAGAAGAGGTTCTCGGAGACTGGAAGGGACGAAGCAGTCAAGCCACATTATTATTATTATTATTACGTGCCGGTGAAGAAGAGGTTCACTCTATGGGCCACTCGCGCAGGTTCCAGCGAACCAGGGACGTGCCGTTGAAGAAGAGGTTCTCGGAGACTGGAAGGGACGAAGCAGTCAAGCCACATTATTATTATTATTATTACGTGCCGGTGAAGAAGAGGTTCACTCTATGGGCCACTCGCGCAGGTTCCAGCGAACCAGGGACGTGCCGTTGAAGAAGAGGTTCTCGGAGACTGGAAGGGACGAAGCAGTAAAGCCACATTATTATTATTATTATTACGTGTCCAGATTCAGGTTCCAGAGTACCAGGGACGTGCCGTTAAAGAAGAGGTTCTCGGAGACTGGAAGGGACGAAGCAGTAAAGCCACATTATTATTATTATTATTATTATTACGTGTCCAGATTCAGGTTCCAGAGTACCAGGGACGTGCCGTTGAAGAAGAGGTTCTCGGAGACTGGAAGGGACGAAGCAGTAAAGCCACATTATTATTATTATTATTATTACTATTACGTGTCCAGATTTGACGCCTTCATTTTCAAATTAGATCTGTTAAAAAGATTGACAGAAAGATGTAAAAAATAAACAATTTTACAAAGAAATATGGTATATCTGATAGATTATATGTACCTATTTTAAAAAAAACACTTCTAATAATTATTTGTAGTCTCTTGGATTGAGAGGGAAAGTACGAAACAGCCACATTATGAAACAGGATTAAAGTTGTGATAAGCCAGACACGCCCTCAAGTCGTAGTTTCAACGAATCACAGCGCGATACAGCCCGAGTTCAGGGACAGTAAGGCTTATACTAACTTTAATCCTGATCATTTAACCAATTTCCAATTTAAGTAGCAGATGCCTAATTCAATAAAAAGCCATGCATTCAATAAAAAATAATAGCCCCCAGTGTCGATGGCACGTAGAACTTGGCTAGGTGCCCAATCAAATTCGAACTCTCGGTCTGGTTTAGGTTAATTTGGGTAGCTGTTTTGTGAGTTTCCAGCAAATAGAGGTCAAAATCCACGTCATGATATGACCATGTTTAATTATTTACACTTTATTTTTTATACAAAACAATCAACAGTAAATTATTAACAGAGATAAAAAATATTTAACAATTAAAAAAAAAAAAAAAAATATCGAAAAAAATATTTAAATTTTAATGTACAATTGTCTTGTAACCCGGGGCGAAGTTAATGCCTTAGGCATTCTCTGCCACTTAACCCCGGACCATGCAGTTGAAAGAGACGTGAAATCTAAATTAAAACTTGTTCACGCTGAAAACAACTGGCTTTAGTTAAAGCTATTGAAAAAAAAAAAAAAAAAATAGAACACGTCAGTTTCCGACTCACTGTAGTTACACCCGTACAGTTCGACCCTCATGGATATCCTGTCCCGCCATCTGGTGGGGTTGATGCGGATCCACTGAGCAATGACGGGCACCTCGAATATGTTCCGGCGGATGGTGTCTCCATTCACGTTGCCTTTGAACATCTGCGGACGAAAAGTATGGCCATTGTTTTACAAAATATGTTACATTTTTTTTGTCTAATTCGTACGTATCACTATACTATTCACCAGGGCTGCGTTGATTATCTGAGACTTTATAGTAGATGATCTTCTGTAAAGGTTGGGCACCTATGCTATACACAAACTGTTAGCGTAATGGGACTTCCTGTCTCGAGCCGACAGTCTAAATAAAGCACTATCACTTTATAAGAAGATATCGCTAGTTTCCATAATTAGAAACACAGAAGAATATTTTTGGTTCATTGTTGAATAAATAAAATGTATAGTTAATTTATATCTTTCAAATATGACAGAATTCTTATCATTTTTTTTTCGTCTTGAACTCACTCACCTCAATGCAAGTCCTCCTTTGTGACGCTCAGAACACTTTATTTCCTGTTTTATTTGAATTTGACCTTTTAAATTAGTTCCATAACTAACCTTTTAAGTGCAGCTGCATTGTCTGGTATTCAAGAGGTTGTTGGTTCGAAACCCTGCCGACACATGATAGTTTTCCTCCCATTTGGGAACTGGCCACATAATAATACGTCTTGGGCTTACTGCTGGAATAATGAGTCCCCCCCTCCCCCCGGAACCCACCTGAATGTCTCCGTCCTCATTCGTGACGCCCCCCCCCCCCTCCCCTCCCCCGCGCGGAACCCACCTGAATGTCCCCTTCCTCGTTCGTGACGCCCCCCTCCCCTCGGAACTCACCTGAATGTCCCCGTCCTCATTCGTGACGCCCCCTCCCCTCCCCCCTCCCCCCAGAACCCACCTGAATGTCCCCGTCCTCGTTCGTGACGCTGATCCAGGCGAGGCCCTCGTCCGAGTACTGGACCAGATACTCCGTCACGTACTCGTTCGAGCCGTGCCGGCCACGCGTTCCGATCGAGCGGATCTCGCTTTTCTCGGCCAGCTTGATGTACAGGGACTGCGCGTAGGTGGAGTCTTCGGGAGACCACGCCCCGTCACCTGCAGGTGATTGGTTAGTAGGGGTGTGTGTTAGTGAGAGAGAGAGGGATAGACGTGAAGAAGAAGAGGCGCATTTGAAAAAAAGCGAGCGTTAGAACCACCGGAAGAAAAAGGGTGTAGCGTTAGAGCCAGACCAAAAAGTGTTAAGCGTTAGAGCCAGAAGAGAAAGGGTTAAGCGTTAGAACCAGACGAGAAAGGGTTAAGCGTTAGAACCAGAAGAAAAAGGGTTAAGCCTTAGAACCAGACCAAAAAAAGTTAAGCGTTAGAGCCAGAAAAAAAAAGAAAAGATTTACCGGGATCCCATTTCCATTTCACAGAGCTAGCATAGCGTGTATCTACACGCTATGGAGCTACTTTCATTTTGCAAACTTTTGAGAAAAGAGCCCCTTATTATTAACTGATTTGGTAGTAAGGTTTCAGTAGAAAATCTATACAAGTAACACTGCGACCTGATGAGATTTAGGGGCGTATTATGAAACAGGATTAAATATCTAGGAAAATGTGAATCCAAGCCACTATCACTTAACAGCTGATATTAATGCGCAGTGAGAGGTTGAAATTCCCACCAGACAGCGTGTTAAAGAATGGTGTAGGATTAGTTAATCTAATCCTGTTTCATAATTCGGACCATAAAGTTTAAATTCTAGTAGCTACATTTTCATAAAGATAGTGTCATTCACAAAAGGACTGATCATTCCATAATACACATTAGGTCTTTTTAAACAGTCAACAAAAGTAAATGTACTGAAAATTGAGTAATTTTCAGCATGTTGTAAGGTGCTGCCTTTTCAAAAAATTGCAAATTAAAAGTAGGTTTCTGTATGGGGCCTCCCAGGAGGGTTAGTAGGTGAGTTTTATCGAGAAATACAATGGTAAGCCTAGGAACTATTGAAGAACAGGACGTCAAATTGAGTGAGAGCTGTGAATGAGTGACAACCAATTACCAGAACATGAAAATGATTTCGTGAAAAATGAGGGGTTGCAAAGAGGTAGTTAATAAGAAGAGCAAATTCATAAAGTAAGTGTAAAAGAAAAGTTGAGGTTATTAAAAGAACCCGGATACGTCATCATACGAGATATGGCTTCCTCGCATGACATGGCCAAATTTGATTGCACAATATGAAAAGATTTATTTTAATTGCAAAATATGACAAGATCAAGTTTAATCGCGATCGCGAAAGTAAGTATCGTCATGTTATGCGATAATTACCTACTT
Organism: Bactericera cockerelli; assembly: GCA_024516035.1. Taxonomy (NCBI): domain Eukaryota; kingdom Metazoa; phylum Arthropoda; class Insecta; order Hemiptera; family Triozidae; genus Bactericera; species Bactericera cockerelli. Next base: position 24,432,571 of record CM044961.1, on the reverse strand, counting down.
ACTTTCTTACATAACATAAAAGTAAGTAGGTGATTATCGAAAGTCAACGCATAACAGTGTTCACCCAGCACCTAAATGGGAAGTAATGTGTCACTTCTCGCCCATCAGATGGGAGGCAAACTACGGGATGGGCAGCCTACAACACAGACCACAAGCGTCTACCGTAGCTCCTGTTTCATGGCTACGAAATAAAAACGGCAGTGAAACACTCATCTTAAAAAAAAAAATGACTTTATCATGTCTAAATAGCTTAATGCAACCTGGTCAAATCTTATTGCATAATGTTACAAGCTAGGTGAGCCGTTTGTGGTTTTTCTAACTGCCAATTATCCTCGAAATCAGTAAAACAATACTGAGTCACACGCATTACAGAGCACAGACAAGACTCTACGGCTTCCTCATATCCAGTCAATGATGGCAACTCAACGTAGCGGAAAATATAGCAGACAAATTGCTTATTCATTGTACTTTGCTTAGATTCGCTCAGTATTCTCCAATATTTCTCCTATAAAATATAGAAGACCTGTTTGACTGCTGGAGTAAAGGGACTTTTCAGTCTTACCTCGGCAGTATAAACAAGGTATATTTTATTCTATATGTGGGTGCCCTTATTTACTTCTAGCAAAAATTACCCTCATTTATTTCACATTGCAAAATGCTAAGGGCCTCACATAGAAAAAAAAGGTGCTCGGATTTTCTCCTGCATGCAGTATGGTATGAATCATGAATGTATTCTCACTTAACCTGTCATTGTTATGTCTCTTTCTTTGTATGGGGCGTTCTTCACACCTCGGCCCAGGTGTTTGAGCTCTCTTAAGACTAGATGAAGAAGGGCTGAAGTCAATTTTAATTGTTCTCACAATCAATCTTGCGTATAATTTTCATGTAAATCACAAGATTTTAAGTATAAGATTTAACTCATTAATATACATACCTACTCTTAGAAATGATATACATAGTACTATATAAAAAAAACATGTACCTATATATTAAAAAAAAATTGTGTAATACTGAAATCCGGATGCGAACATGATCCACACTATGTGAAGTTTTTCATCTCATGCATTCCAATTAAAAAACCCCACCTCTTGGAAATGAAATCCGATCTAGCTCCATTCAACACGTAAGATACAACTCATACAACCCATGGGGGGGGACAGGATCAACTTACATGCTGGCTACACTTCCCTATCTGCTAAGTCCTATCTCATATTGTGTAAATTCGTAGCTAAGTCCTATCTCATATTGAGCGCGCGATTAACTCAGTGGTTAAGCACTCGCTTGCCATGCGGAAGGTCAAGGTTTCGATCCCCCGTGCCGACAAAAATTTGTATTCTTAATTTGGTTACAGTTGTTTGTAAGGGATACCTTTCGGTGCGCTCGTGTTGACCCAGCACCTAATTGGGAAGTATTGTGTCACTTCTCGCCCATCAGAGGGGAGGCATACTACGGGATGAGCAGGCTGCAACACAGACCACAAGCGTCTACAGTAGCTTCTGTTTCATGGCTACGAAATAAAAAAGGCTGTGAAACACTCATCTTAAAAAAAAAAAATATTGTGAAAATTCGTACCTAGCTAAGACCTATCTCATATTGTGTAAATTCGTAGAGCTGTGTCAGGTCCACTCCGCGATGCAGGTATTGTCGTACACCTTTCAGAACATGCCCCTCGTTCAAGATGGGATTTCACTTCCGAGTAAATCAATAGATATCGGACGAAGTGTATTCGTTGTAAAAAAAAAATGATTAGTTTTCAACAACAAAAAAAATCATATTTTTTTTTTCTTGCCTAATTTATTTGAGAAACAAATACTGCAGCTTTCAAAAGATACCATTACTATCAACGAGTAAGTTAGATAATATACTATCACCCAGTTTTATGTTTTACAAGTACATCATAATAATAACACTCTTTAATGGAAGGTAACCACCAGGCAAGGTTAATGCTCAAAGCATTTTCTACCACCTAACCCTCAGAGTCTTATTATTATGTGGTCACAAACGGAAATTATTGATGAAAAATTCAGACACTGGATGAGATTCGAACCAACGGATCCCTACGCTACCTGGATTACCAGACTAGCGCGTTTTTGGACAACTCTTCTACTGTCTCTAACATGTAAGGTTATTTAATTTTCTAACTCTTCCACTGACAGCGTATTACGTAAAATACCGCCTAAATAAAACCATAATCCTTTTAAAGCTTACATGGATATTTATTTCAGTAAACGAGGGAGTGAAAATGAATTAAGGAGGGGGTATTTAGGTTAATATATGATAGGATGTGCAAATACACGATTTATTATAGGATTGAAACAGGAAAGACAGGGTGATTTTTTTACTCGAACTTCACAATCACATGTACGGATTTGTTATCTTGGATAGGGAGAGTACATTCAATTTTTTATAACAAAAATATCAATAATAATTATATCGCATTATTTGTACTGCCCGATTAGGACTATTTAGTCCTATTATTCCGGGAGAGACTATCAAGGTATTTTTTTTACCGAGCAGCTGAGTGTTGGGACCCAAGTTTTATAATTTAAATTGAGCATAATTATGAGAAAAGTGATTCGCCTCATTATAAACAAGAGTTCCAAGTTGTCTCGCTGGGGGAGACGTTTAATAGATATTGAACCAGCCATATCCGGCCAAAAGACAATAGAACAAATCAGGTCTTGTAACTTATTACAAGACTACCCGTCAAAACGGATCTTTAATTGGCTGAATACACATATCAAGGGTGGCTGTTTCTAATCTTACAAATATGTATTATCTTACGTGTTTATACGGTGCAATGCAATACCATCATATTTTCGATTTACGTAGTTCGAAGTTTAGTTTCAAAATGTTAATATTTCTATCACCTAACAGAAGTTTTTGTGCTTACCTTATTCCTGAACGAGAAAAAAAAATGTTATTTGAAATTTGCAACGTAGGTTAAAGGTACTACAGAAAAAAAAAACATCGCCCGTTCGTAAATATCATCCGTTCGTAAATTTTCCCTCTTACGCCCCCCAACATACATATGCACATAAACTATCTACTTGTAAATTCACAGATTAGAATAGAAAGGATCGTAACGAAACCTACTGTAAAAAATACTGAAATAGCAAAGATAAATTGGGGTTAGTTATCATGCAATTTTCCACTAAGTGCTTTTACTCATGCAAGCTTCTACATTGCATTAGAAAGTACTACATAAAGTACATGCATACATTTCTTCTTTCTGATCCAAAGAGAAGAAGGAAATATCGAGTAACTGAAAATTTGCATTGTTGGATCAACAAGGCAAAATTTATTATTTTGTATCTATGAAACTGGTAGTCGAGTGGTTAACGCACTAGTCTGGTAATCGAATCCCACCCAGTGCATGAATTTTTCCTCATTAATTTGAGTTCGTGACCACATAATAATATGACTCTGAGGGTTGGGTGGCAGAAAATGCTTTGAGCATTAATCTCGCATGGTGGTTAACTTCCACAAAAGAGTGTTGTTATTATTATTATTATTATTATGGAACGTATATTAGGAACGTATATTTTTATATGTATACAATTATATGCTGCTACTGAAATAGCAGCTATTACTTCAAAAGAAGAATTACTTCCCCACCAATCATAGGCTGGCTTAGAGACCTTCTTCCATCATATTGTTTGTTTTTTTTTTTTTTAATCATATCACGACGGGGGTTTTAAGCTACATTCGCTGAAAACTCACAAACCAGCTCGTCAAATTAACCTCACACAGTCTGAGTGGGGCTGGGATTAGCCAGCATCACGAGGGTTTGAATTTGAATGGTCACCCATATAAGTCCTAGCCTCGCTGGAACTTGCCTAACTTCATTGACTGAATGAGAACTGGTGTGTACAACGTGTCACTGACGCGACGCTGGCTCATCACATTGTTGAAAGCTACGAAAAGTTTATTCGGTCCTGAATTTTTTAGTCACCCGTTTTCGAGACAGAACTGATGGAATAAGATAAGAAAGAAAGTTCAAAAATTGATACTGTGAGACAAACAAAGCCAGGGAAAAGTTTCTCAAGCAAAACAAGCAAAGTTAATTGAAAAGTAAACAAACTTCCAACTTACCTGTTAGTTATCTTCAGGAAAACAAGCGAATAATAATAAAATTAGTAAATATGAGTCAACCCTGTTATATTAAGCCGACACGTGCCGGGAAAACAATCTCTATTGCAAGAAAGTGGATCATAGTGAAATTAATTGACAGGGAAGTAAATCTCACATTCATACCAACCTCTGTAGTGAAGTACTGAGCTCCTTTTCCTCTGGACCGACCTCAGTAGCTCGGTCGATAGGGCGGCTTACTTTTCCTTTTGATTCAAAAGATGCGGGTTCAAATCCCGGACGGGGTGGGATTTTACCCAATGAACGACTCCACATAATTACCTTGACACTCCTCGGGGTGAAATTTTTCCTAAGAGGTGAAATTTTCACATGTCCTCCGCCTTACCTTGACATTGCCCCCGGCGTCCTTGTAGTCTGCATAGTCGAGCCCGTTGCTCCCGTAGCTGATGGCGTACTCCAGGACATACTCTGTCCCGTGGGCCCGGCCCTGGGTGGCCAGGCCCGTCACGTTCATGGCCTGGCCCAGGTCAATGATCAGGTACTGGTCAAAGTCCGAGCTCTGGGCACTCCATGCGTTCACGCCTGATAATAGCGCACACACACACAAGGGAGGGGGGGGGGGCATGCGAGAAAGTCGAGAGATCAGTAACTACAACTACTACTGGGGTAGCGGAAAATTAAGGGCGAAATGAATAGACAACATCAATCACTTAAGTCGTTGCTAAGCGTCGATTTTCCCTATCTTATGCCGGGTCCACACTAAGCGAACATTGTTAGCTAACAATGTTCGCAGTGTGGACCCGGCATTAGAAAATGTTTTTACGACTTGTTTGAAATGTACTTAGTGTGGACCCGGCATTACACAGTACGCAATCCGTGACTTAGCGCCACAGAGGTATTACAAACACGTCTATTAATTCCACCCTAAATTAATGAAAAACGAAGAAATCTAATAATGATAATAATAAAATAAATGAAGGTAGAACATTCAAGGAAAAGATAAGTATAAAACATACCTACAGCAAAGAAATAAATAATTTATTAATTAATAACGTAACACACTAAATATAATATGTAGCAACTATGGCAACTAATTACTAGAAAGAAAAAAAAATGTAGAAAGGCAGTTAACTAAAATTGATGAAAATTGCTACATAAAAATGTATTTTGTACATAGTTACAATTATGTATAAAAAAGGCGGCAGAAAGCAATCTATTAATATTTATAGTAAACCTTTTAAAACACCAACAAAAACTAGAAAAAGTTAGCTCTTTGACGATGAAATAATTACTAAAATTAATAGGTACACTGGGACATACAAGGTTAAATAATTAAAAATCTATATTGAAACTTTAATAATAGGTAAAATGGCGGGACGGAATTCACAGAAATATTTGTTTGGTACGGGCATTGAACACACGACTCAAATATAGGTCAAGGAAGTGCTTAGTTTGACTTATTTGGAATACGTACATTGTATGTACATTGTACATAGACAGCCAGCCTAATTGCCCTGACGAATTAATATCTGACCTCTAGATTACGGGTTCGATTCTTGTTCCTCCTCTTGTCTTATGTAAAAAAAATCATATGATTCCTAATTGGAACTAAGCATGTCTTTTATATCTCTTAAATTTTGGAAAACTATGAACTCCGAAGTACGATTCGATGTCTAAAATAGAGAAATTCTCAAACAATAATCATTTAATTGGAAGAAACTTTTAATTTCGATTATATCTATATTTATATCGAAGCATTGGTTTATTTTATTTATATCTTTAATTCTTCTTCATTACAGTTATTACAGACTGCTCATGACTGAAATTCTGTTCCCATAGATCAGGTTTGATTTACATCATTCATTTCCAAAACGAGTATTCGGTAGCTATACTTGGATAACTCCTCAGTTTTTAGAACCTTCCTCTCATATCACATCATTTTTTAGAATCTCCTCTCACCCACATGTAATCCTATCGATCTTCGTATCATTGATACAGGCAGGGAGGAAACCTCTTTTTTTTGGGTCATATAAATACGAAGAAATACAAAATTTCAGGATCTCCACACAGCTGCATGTTTGAAATAGGCAGAGCACAGGGCGAAAGGGGTATTTTCTATTGGTACCTACCCATACCTAATTGTTATGACAATTATCATCAGTATGTTTTATTATTGCTCCAGGAACAAAGGACGAAGAGAGAGGCAGAGAGAGAGAGAAAACACACACATTGCATGCCTAGAGCTATAACGTGATTCCGTCTCTCTCTCTTTCTACCATCAGGCGATGTCACAAAAAGGACCCCCTCACCCCTTTTAGTCACCATAAATATGCTAATATCTATTTTCGATATCCCGTCGTCCTACCCCCTCCCGTAAGTTCACTAACCTCCACTCACTAGCATCATTCTTTGTTTAGGCTTTCTGAAATGTGTATACCTAAAAACAAAAGCTGACTATCGAAAAATTTCGGTGATCACGTTACTTTTCTTTCCTATAGGACAAGGAAAAGGAAAGTGAAGTCTTCTCGACTGAAATAAAGCACGTTTCTCATAGGGAGAATATTTCGAAGGGATGGAAAATACTCCCCAAGACAGCAGACATGTGCCGAATACCCCAGGTCCCAAGAGAAACGCAGAATGTGAATAATAATAATAGATTCTTGAGCAGAAGGCAACCCGAGAGTAGGTCAGATAAATGCTGGAAAGCTTTTTCTAATTCCTGGAGTGCTATTGTAACGAAAAAAGAAAGCAAAGTTACAAGAATCTTTTATCATCATAGGGTGGCGTCATCGTGAACGATGGTAGCCAGACAGTAGAGGAATGACTCAGCACTTCTACCACTGTCTTTACAAGGAGGCTAATAATTGACAAGGGCCCCCAGAACCAAGCCAATGCTGGTCTACTCCCTGTTTATAGTCCCCCAGCCAGACTCTTTATTTATTTTTTATTTAAACTAAAATACAAAACTCCAAAAGTCATGTTTTAGCTATAGGTATTGTCTTTTTTTAAGAGGTAAGTGTGCCCCGGAACCGCTTTCGCATTACTTCAGGGTACTTTACCTTTACATCCATGCCATTCCGGAAACGTAAAATTTCGGTCAGAAATTTCCGCTCCGGCCGGGATTTGAACCCGCAACCTCCGGGTCAGTAACCAATGCTCTTAACCACTGAGCCACGGAGGTCGGCATAGGTATTGTCTTACAGTAAGTTATCGTAACATTGAGAAAAATACAAGGAAGATAATTCGTGCAAAAAATGAAAATATTGGCATATTTATTCACTTTATAGATTTATACATATTACCCACAGATAATTTAAGTACAGATTACCTACTGATTGAGGTAGATTTTTACTAGCTTTTCTGTGAAGTCAGTAAAAATTATATTAGTTTACCTCAAATCAGTATGCGACAGTTGATACACCTTCACAAAACTACAGAGTCCACCATAAAGATGATAAAAAAAGATTACCTATTTATTTTCATTCATTATGGTTGAAATTTTGTGACAAACCAGGTTTTTGAACCACCAAGACTTCACCCTACAATACCACATATTCAAGAAAACTAGGGGTACTTAAATCAGTAGATTTATCTCATGAACTCGGAGTGAAAGTAAACAGCGTGCACACAGGCCACAACTTTGCCTAGCGCACTGCCGTAACCCAGCTAGTCAGCATATTGCATTGATTATAATCATGATGAGAACTAAATTTCTATTGGTAACTGAGCATGGCCAAGTATCAACATAAAATTACTCTGAAGTTTTATTTTTAGAAATAATATGTACAATGTACATAGATAACAAAACAAATGATATTTACATAACTTATTTTTTGATTAAGGGTGGTGATAATGCCAACGGTATTTTCTTCCTTACATAAGAGAGAAGAGACTGAGGGTGGAATTTTTAAACGTTTTTGTAACATAATTTACAAATATTAATTCAAGTTGATGAGTTTAATTTAAAAGCTTTTCTTGTGAAAGTACAAGTCCCGTGTTTAATCCCAGGGTCTCAGCTGTTTCTTCACGAAGTCCTGAGCCTGATAGTAGATCTCTTCCTCCTCCTCTTCAGTCCCGCCCAGATCCTCCATGCAGCCCTGCAGATCCCCTAACGTGACCACCTCATAGCCCTCAGGCACAGTGCCCGGGGTGGCCTCATGCAATGCCACCGCAACACAATACTTGTCCATCAGTAGCGTCTCTTCGAATTTCCAATCCTCGCGGATCTGTCCGTGCAGTACCACCCGCGTATCCGTAACACATGTGGATCGGATGTTTCCGCTTACTTTTCGGGGTTTTCCGCTTACATTTTGGGGTTGTGGATCGGGTGTTTCCGCTTTACTTTCGGGGTTTTCTTTTTGATCACGTTCGGGACTATTTACGAAGTCCAGTTTTTGGCTGTTTTCAGTATCTACTTCTTTTGCACAATTTTCAGTATTTTTACTTTGCCTACGTTCGGGGCTGTTAGTGGAAATGTCGTCTCGCGTGTTTTTGTCATTTTCTTCTCCCACTTCGCTTGCTATGCGGAAACATATCTCATTCAGCGGCACAGATATGCCCGTGCCGGTCGCTTTCACAAAAGCCTCCTTGAGCGACCAGAGTCGGTAGAAGCGACCCAGTTGAGATGATTCCTTGTGCGGGGCGAGAATGTATCGCCATTCATCTTCGTGAAAGTTTCGACGCATGAGTCGGAAAAATTCAGGAATTGGCGTGTTGCGAGGAAGTTCCTGATTGCAAATGTCAATGCCTAGACTCGGCAATGATTTTGTTGATGCCATGTTCTTGCTCATTGTAGATGTATGCAAGACATTTGTACTCAGGGTACCTGTCTTTGATTCATCCCTTCTGTTAGTGATAGTTTTTATTCCACTTTCAATGTTCAATATTCTCGAATCATCAGACATTTGTGACTTTGGTTCTATTTCGACAGAATTGGATAATGATTGATTTGCAATGCTGTTAGATAGATCCAACACATCTTGGTTACTTATTTTCAAGTTATTATCATCTGTACAAACATCTAACCTACTTTTTTCATGCTCACTTATAAAACCAATATCTTTGTTGACACAAACTATTTTCTCCTGCTCAAAAATTTCCCCTGCCAGCACTGTCAGCCTTCCATGATGAGACACTGAAAACACCACATGATCCAGCCCAGACACGTATGGTTTTCCCTTCTCACTTCTAGCAATACGTAAAGTTTTCCATGGGCTCGAAGTAGTTTCCACAAGGAACCTCCTCATGAGAAGCCTCCCTGCCATGGATGACATAGCATCATTGCAAAAAACAAACCGGTTGATTCTGTCCCGCTCCTCCGGTTGAATGGATTTCAAACACTTGAACCACTCAAGAGATGTGGTGGTCCATTCAGAACAGTCAAACACCCATCTGATGGATTTGACAGAGACTTGTGACATTGTATGCTTCACCAGAGAATGCATGGAAAGTATTCAATCAATTTGAACAAAGCTCTATAAGTATAGTATTACTATTATTGAAGATAACCTTTTGAACTCAGTATGTAGAAGGTTGAATATCACAGGATGCTATTAAAAAACGCAATGCCTCCCTCATTCATAGAACTTCGTTATTTTCTCTCTATTTGAGAGTATTTTACTGTGTTCTCAAAGTTAATTTAGACGTTTTTCTTAACTTTTTCAAAAACTCTGAATCTTTGTCAAAGCTAAGTGATAATGTTCCAACGGACAGATATGATGCTGAGACTTGATTGCTCCCAATGAAATATTTTCTGATCACCTCTTTTTTTCTTCACCCTATACTCTTAATCTGTCAAAGACCTGAAGCAAAAGAACGAAGAAAAGAAAGGGGAATCAGAAAATATTCCATATTTTTTTTTCCATCATAAATACACCTTTCAATTTATGTTGATGCTCTATAACTTTATGTCCATGCCAACATGAAAATATTTTTTTCTCTCATTTTTCAGACACAACTGTTTCAAATTTAGTATACAGTACCTTATAACTTGGCACTTTCTGTCTTTTAAACATAGCCTATGCTAAAATGTATTGATAGTGTGATTTATATCTCCAGTATTTCATATCCCTTTATACTTCTAACTTTGCGTAATATTTCACTACAAGAACTCCATAGAAGGACATCTAATTTTCATAAAGGAAAACATATGATGATCTTCTGATTTACCTAAGCTAATTATTTCAAATATAAAATTGTATTTCTAATGAATACACAGAAATGTACATTAATTTTCACTGTTCATTTCATTTGAAAATATATATTTTTATATGTATAAAATTTATATAAATTATAATTTTAGAAATTTCATGTTCCTGACCAGTTAAGTTGTTTGCATTGCTGCTGCTGATAAAACAATCAATTAGTAGATAAGTAACAAAATATTAATTAATTATAATAGAGAAAAAATAATAAAATGAAGCATTCATAGATAGTAATAATAAAAAGAAATTGAAAGCTTACCATTCAACCGGGCATTTTGAGCTTCTCTGTCAGGTAATTGAGATGTAGCTTTGATTGAAGCTCGGTCTAGAAGAGGTTCATTACAATCATAGTAATCAGACTCTGAAAATCAAAAACAAAAAAGCCAAATGAGTTCAGTTCTAAAATTGTGCTAATAACAACAAAAACTTTACATCATAATTAATAAAATTGGAATACTTTATAAATAATGAAAAAACCCTAATGGACCTTGATCCCATCTGTTACAATTCTTCTCAGTTACTTTTACAGAAATTTAAAGGCAATAATGTGATCACAGAAGAACACTAAATGTGTGGTAAGAATATCCTTTTTTATTAATAAAGTAGATATGGAGCACACACAGCACTAGATATCATATGGGAAAAAGGAAACTCTTCCTTAAACAATTAATGTAAAAAATTACTCCCAAGTTCATTTTCTAGATAATATTTTGTTCCTCAATAGTTTGACCCCTCAGAACGTTGATTGTTAATTATCATGAAAGTATGTAAACCATACCAGATATGAAAAAAATCTCAGATTTATATCCCCTAAACATGGTGTAATTAACCCAAAAATAACATTTAAACTTTGGTTTTTGAAATATTTCATTTTTGGATAATATTCCCTTATAAACCCCAAAAGAGGGTGAATTTTTCACAAATTGAAAATATCAGAAATCTTAATATATAAATGTCAAAGTCACTGACTGACTGATCATCGCTTTACAGCCCAAACCGTAATACCTAGAAAGCTGAAATTTTGATTTTTGACACAACATTCCTTGCATACTGAATACGTGCAATAAGAAAGGATTTTGCAAAAGTCCAAACCATCGTGGCGAAGCATGGGTTAACTGCTAGTCAAAGATATAAATGATATTTTTATATTATTTACTCTCTGTTTATGGGGTGTCAACTCAAAGAACTTTTTCAATATAAGTCAAATGTGGACATAAGAGAAAATTATCTTGGGCTCTTCATTTTTGGTCCAAAAACCTGGGATAACAGAGAAAAAAAACCTTGATATAAGAGAAAAAATTTTAAAGTAAAAAGTGGACAATTTATTCCATTACCATGTGAGATGTTTGATATGAACAAAAAACTTAATATGAGAGAAAACCATTCTTCTGAAACTCAATATAAGCGAAACTAGACTGATATAGTAGAAACCTTGGTATAATGGAAAAAAATCTTGGTCCTATGGTTTTTTTTTATTTCCAGGTTTGACTGTAACCCAAAATGTATAATTATGTAATTTCCTCTAATATACACAACACGTTGAATTCTAAAGTGACAATAATATGTTAAAATTATTTCTAAAAAATTCAAACACCTTTCAATTGAGATTCTTCCTTCAGTCTACTAGTAGACTCAAATTTTAGTGTGAAAAAGCTCAACTTCTGTAAATTAAGCAATCTGAATTGTCTGAGTTTTTTTTATAACATCTCTTGACTAACCATTCAAAATTTTGGCTAAATCAGTTCAGTTGAAATCAAATTACAGACAATTTAATGTTTCAGATAGAAATTTGGCCATTAAAAGCTCAGCTAAAATAAAATTGCTTTTTATATACTAAAGCCATCTAGACTTTACCTTGAGCAACAATGCCAATCATAATTATCAGAATGAAATAAAGAATGGTTTAGAAGGGGCTAGTGTACATGGGTAGGTATAAACATTGTGGAGAATCATTATTTTGTAATACATATAAGATGCACTCCTGCTTTAACAATAGAGCACCAAGCTGAAGCCCAATTATGAATCTCTCCAGCTAGGAAATAACTATTGGAGGCACACCCTCAGAACAATGTTTTATCCATGCAGGAGTGTTTGCTGTTAAAATAAAAGGTACTAAGCAATTGAACTATTTCATACATGTATATTAGAGTACATGGCAATCTGTGATTTCTTTGAGTAATTAAATCCAAAGAACCATACATTGTTGGTTGAATTTTGATTTCAACCTGTTATGTTATCATGACTCACCAGAGGTCAGAAAGTTGACCCTCTAAACTTACCTGAATTAACAAGCACCAGTTGTAATATTGAGTATGTACAGAAAAAGAAGTTGGTGTGGAGACTCCACATTATAATTAGAAATTTATTTTGAAAAAAATTAAACAGGGATTTCAATCATTTTCCATTAATTTTTAAAGAGCAAGAGCTAGAACAAAAACTCGCAACCAAACACTCAGGTAATGGAATTTGAAATGATGCCATTGTTGTTTTGTTTTGAAATTTAAATATACAGTGTTGCAGGACTGAAAAAGAAGTTTTACGCTCGATCAAGAGAGTCGAGCAGAAAATATGCTCCTTGAATTTTAAACCTATGTTTTAAAGCGGCAATATTTAAAACTTTTTCTTATCAACAACTCTTGCTTGAAGTCCTGAATTTTTGTAATAGATAATAGTTTTTGGTTTTTTTTTTTTTCTCATTCAGCAATCAGAAACATCATGTTTAAGAAGATCAATACTACTAAGGTTTTCTTCCTGCAGCAGATTCTTTTACACACTACTCCGAAATGTCAGAAAAATTATCAACTTGCAAATGCATTCATTAAAATGGGTGATAAGTTTGGACAGAAAAAATCCAAGTAAGTTGGTTATAAATTATTTATTTGCTGCCTCTGGGTGTAAAACATTCTTATGAGAATTGAATTTTTGAAGTTACTAACATAATTTTATACCTTTACTGTATCTTCTCACAAATAGGAACCTCTTCTATCCTCTTTCACTACCTTTTCCCAAACCTACTTGGGGTCATGATTGTTCATTCTCTTCCTCATGGTTGAGGTTGGTTGCTTCTGGCACTCCTACTTCCACCTTCTGGCTGAATACTCTTCCTAAATCCAACTGTGTTAAGGGTACCACTGATTTGTGTTATCGTCTTTTGGCCTGACAAAGCTGGTTGGTACCATAATTATCTGGAGGATCATTAATAGGCAGTCCAGCCAAGGCACTAATGAAAGGAAGTAGTCATTTAAAATCTTAACTAGCCTTGCTTAATAATTGTACAGATTTCCAAAAGCACGGTTTTGCATATAAAATTGTTAAAAAAATTATCTTCTTTTGTACCAGTGCTAAAGGACAGCTTAGAGAAGAGACTGTGGAATACAAACCTTAATCCTAGGACAATTTTAATGCATGGTTTAGTCAGGTATGAGGTATGACAATAATGTAAACACCTGCTCATTTCTTGACTCTGATTTTTTCAGAGCTAAGCCATATTTTGCTGCAAATGTGTCCCAACCAGATGTAGCTGTAAAATCTGTGATACAAGAAAAGAGAAAGAGATTTGTGAGGAGAGAAAATGTTCTAAATAAAGTTTTCATGAGTCACATCACAGATTTCATGTCAGATGGAAATATTACTGATGCACTTGTTGGTAAAGGAATTGAAATATCAAAAGTAAGAAAATTTCATTATTTTACATTCAGATTTTACAGAGTAAATATCTCAATAACAATGTATTTTAGAGAAAAATTGCACAAGTGTGCTTGTATTAAATTTCACACTATCCCTTGAATAGTCTAAACCTAGCCAACTTGACATCATATGTCAGAACTGTTGCTCAAATTGTTCTAGAGTTATGACCTTGACAGATACCAGGTGGTCACAACAAGGACCCTGGGCCTTTATCCTAGATCCTAGTACCTACACCAAGATATAGATGATTTTCAGAACTCTGTTGAGGCCACTTACGTTTAGTAACATAATTTAAAAAAATTCTATGGTACCGGGGCTACCTTAGGATCTAGGGCTCCATTGTGTTTGCACACCCAGAGCCCACGCTACCAAATATATAGGTACTTTATTATTATTATAAGACCTGGTTGCAGGGTTTCAGATGAAACACCATACAAAAAAAAACTGTGACCTAGTAAGATCTATTGTGACCGATACATTACATTATACTTTAATTGTCACATTAATACTGGGAATTTCATCTTCCTTTTTTAACTAAACTGACAGAAAAGTTTTCTACATTTTAAGTAGATATCAATAAATCACTTGCCCTTTAATTTTTTTGGAATTTTATTCTATGAAGACCATTTTAATGTAAAAGTGGTCTTTTATATGTTTTCAATTTAAAATTGAGATTGATTTTTAAGGCAGTGAACTTGTCACCTGCCCTCATTCCACAAACCAGTCTCACAATCATAATCCCCAAATCTCCTATTTAACCATAACAAAATACACTCTGATTGGTTACTTGATTCAAATTAACAAATATAAGTTTGTTTTGTGACAGTTGAAAAGGAGATAAGGGAATTGTGAGAGTGCTTTCTGGAATGAGGGGCTATAGTTTGGAATTTTGTGTCCCAAAGATTGAAACAGTGGTAAGATATCTTTGAGTAATTGTGCCATCTCTCATATAATTAGCTAAGTCACATATGTAGATTTATGATAGCTCTAACCTAACTTGTATTTTTTTTTCCTCCTTCAAGGTAAAAATAAGTCCAGATTTTACAACCCTCTGTGTATTCTGGGTTGCCAGAGAAGGACAGAATGATGCAGAGATACAAGAATTATTAGACAGCTATGCTTACCCTATTCGAGATATACTATCACAGCTCAGGGTGGTGGGAACAGTACCAAAGATTGCTTTCATCAAAGGTTGGTTTCTTTCACTTTCACACTAATTTGAAATGCACCATTATATATTTTGATTTTTCTCTTTATTTACTTGGTAATGTTGTATAGGTAGGTAGGTACATTGAAATATTTTTTCTCTTCTAATATAACCAGTCATGGATTGTCTTTAATTGGAAGTAAAAATAATGTTCCTTGATTTATTGAGTACCTACTGACTTGGCCATTCTTAAATCAGAAAAAAACATTAATCACAGTATGTATCTCAACTCTACAATATGTATCTATTAAAATCCCACAGTATACAGTATCACTCAATGTCAATGTCAGTTTAAAAAAATCTGCTTGTAATGAATACAGTCAAAAGAGGATATAAGATATATAATTTCTAGGTCAAATTTAACTCTGTAAGTATAAAGGAAGGTGAACTCTCATATTTTACTTCCGAGAAATTTCTAATATTAGAAATCGGAAGTATTTTTTCTTGATATTGTGAACTCTGTAACCAGGGCCGCCAAATTCACGAAAAAGCGGTCAATCTCCGCCACTGGTGACTGAATAATAACAGTTAGCGAGAAATGAATATCAGATACGTATTCTGCACCTCAAAATTATTGGATTTAGAATGTCACAACCTCCATCTGGGATGAATAAACAAATTCTCACAATTTCAGAAGATATTTTTAGATATACCTCTAGATATTTTTCCATTTCATTATTGGCTCTTTTTCTCACTATCTCAGACAAATTCAAAGGACGACTTGCTGAGCTGCACAATATTCTCAATCAGGCTGATTTTGGCGAGGACTTCACACCCATGTACCCTTCCCTCTTGAAGACTGACCACATGAGATTATCAGATCCTGAGACAGTGCAGAATATGGCACTAGATGATATCCATGAGATGCCTCCAATGAGGAATGATGTGTTCCGGCTCAATCATTCGGCCATTATGAGTGAGGTAAGTACTTCAATAATCTTGTGAGATAGGAATATCCAACAAAAATTGATACAATTAAGAATAATAAAAAATCATATTTCTGGCCATTTCGTAATCTCCTGAGCAACTTTAGTTTTGTGTTCTGTTACGTTGGACTTGTAGCAGGTTTTTACTGGAAATTCTAGGCTCGGAATTGAAATGCACCATCAGAAGCTAGGTGCTCAAATTTAATATATTCGATAATTATTTTTAAAATTATATTTTTCAGCTAAATAAAATGAACCTTTATTTAATCCACAGATAGAGAAGGTAGTGCTGAAATCCAAAGCTCTCCACCGGAAGAGCAGCTCACCCCAAGCTACAGTGGGCACGCCACTAATACTGGGAGATGGGGAGAGCGCCAAACTTACCTCTCTTAGCGGTAAGATGATAAATTATTTGAACAAGTAATGTAAAATACAACAGACTATACAACCCCTGTCTTTTATGTCTCTCTTGAATTTGATTTCGTTTTATATAATTTTAGACTCCAATAAAAGCTTAATCCTTCCATTTTTGCTTGTTGAAATGGTATCTTCAACAAATTATTTAATTTCGCAACATTTTACCATTTACAACATTTTTCACTTTTTCTCAATTTATCCTTCTTAAGCTCGTCCACTCGTCTTTCAAATGTCTTGGATTGATGTCAATTTCTTCCTACAATTTTGACTTGAACTTTTGATGCTTAAAAATTTAAAATTCTAGCAGAACTTTATGTAGCCATACCGGCGTGTGCCTGGCTGGCTAAGTATAATAGCAAAATATATTATAGAAAATAATAATGAAAAAATATATTGTAAATATAACTGACCCAATTGAGTTGAGGTCTTTGTTGTAACATGACGATTTTGTAGATAACTAGCGGGCCGAGGCATGGCCGTGAAAGCAAAAAGTCCTTTTTCGCCAATGGCAGGTGTTGTAGTGGGAATTTTGAAAAACCCCGTCTTATTGCACATCTAGACTATAAGACAAAGCTACCTACCAAATTTCAGCTTCCTAGGACTTACCAGTTCGGAGAAGCAGTGATGATCAGTCAGTCAGTGACTTTGACATTTATGTATTAAGATTAGTTTGTGACGCCTCTAATTTAATGAAATTTGATAGTTATACAATACATATTTACTGGCGGTGGCTGTATAGTTTTTGGGTCACACGTTTAAAAATAGGTAATACATTTAATTATTACTTTTTCAGAATCAGACTCTAATACTGAACCGTGCCTCTCCTATGTAGAATACATGCGTTCAAAGAAGATAGCCAAAGCCAAGATGAGGAGGGAGAAACTGGCAGAGTTGGAGGACAGAGAGATGAGTGAGAGGATGCTGGGAGGAGTTGTTGAGGAGAATGAGGAGGAAGATTATCTGGATGAGGAAAGCGAAGAAAGCTCCTCTGATAGTATACGATAACTTTTGTGCAATGGAAAAAACTCATGTCAACCTTAGTTAATTTCCTCTGTCCACTGGACATTATTTTAAGGCTGGTTTTCCAGTGAGCGCGACATTTTGTTTCGCAACGCTTTTTGCACCGCTCTTCCATGAAAATCAAATGACATCATATCCCACTGAGTGATAGCCAGCCTCTGGGGCGTAACGGTTGTGACTACTGACCTTAGTCCAGAGACCTGAGTTCGATTCTCAGTTGAAGCAGACTTTTCACACAGAAAAGTCTGTTCTTTCCAAGCACGCGAGCTGGCATTTCCGGCCCTATCCATGCTGGGTGAGGTTAATGTGGGTACCTGGTACGATTCCCATTGAATGAAGGATGCTGACTTTCACAAATCAGGACGTTCAAACCAAATACATAGAATGAATAGACATGCAAGGTGCCTAGACATTGGATCTGGTGCGTCCATATAATACTCTCACCACTGTGATATAGGTACGTATCTGTACCTATCTCAAGGACACAGATTTTTTTTCGAACAGAAGTATTTAACTTGGGTCATTGAATGGCATGTCATTACTTCTTTTATGAGATTTCTGTTATTATCAAATTGTAGGTATATTATCATTACCTACAATGTATACGTATTTATGTATTTTTTCAGAACTGTAAAAATATTAATATGAATAGTAACACTATTATTGAAATAATAATGTGTTCAATATTATCTAACTGTAGGAGTAATAATTGATTAGCCAGCATCGATGGCGCGTTGAATGCACCGGTTCTTGTGAGATCACCGAAGTTAAGCAATGTTCAGCGAGGTGAAGACTTCGTGATGCTTGCATTCTGGACCAACCCAGGTGGGGTGATGTAAATGATGTTAAGCAGGTTTGTTAGTTTCCTGCAAATGGAGGATAACACCCCCGTCGTGATATGACCGTGCAGTTGAAAGCAACGTTAAACTTAAATTTAAAAAATAAAAATTGATTTTTATTAACACAAGCCTATCAAATAATCTCTTGCACTTTCAATTATTTTCCTTTTGGTCTTTTTTATTTACGATTTAATATTTTCTTTGGTTAAGAAAAGAAACTAGCAACATGAAGATCCAAAGATATTATACGCAGGTCCTAGGTGGCTAAATCATATCTAAAGTGTCAATTACAACAGTACATAAACAAAATCAATAACATAAAAAAGACATGCTGCAGACTGTGCAGACACAAAATTTAGTCCAAGACAAAATTAATTTAAACTCATATTATGTCTAATGCCTTTATGTACTTCTGATAGTTTTCTTATATAGGGTGATCAAATTTCATCAATTGTTTACTAGTCTGCTTCTGTTTTAAAGTTTGCTCAGGCATATAATGATATTTTTATATCAGATTTATATTCTATAGAAATAATGAGGAAAAATCTATGCCTTGTGTGAGAGTCAAACTACACCTAACCTGGGATTTTTTTAAAAGATGAGTGTTTCACAGCCGTTTTTATTTCGTAGCCATGAAACACGAGCTACTGTAGACGCTTGTGGTCTGTGTTATGGCCTGTCCTTCCCGTAGTATGGCTCTCCTCTGATGGGCGAAAAGTGACATAATACTTCCCATTTAGGTGCTGGGTCAACACGATCGCACCGGAAGGTATCCCTTACAAACAATTGTAACCAAATTAAGAATACAAATTTTTGTCGGCACGGGGGATCAAACCCGGGACCTTCCGCATGGCAAGCGAGTGCTTAACCACTGAGCTAATCGCGCGCTCATTTTTCTACGCTCATTAACTAATCGGGATTTTCTACCAATCGCTGGGAGGTTTTTATAGTGGGAGGCTTTTCAACGTATGACAACACTGTGTTATCATTTGATTTAAAAATTCAAATTTAAAAATTAACGATGAAAATTTAAAATTTATTTTGTTTAATTATTTTTTATTCTTTCTACTTTTTTTTACTCTTTTCAGCTTAAATAAATATTTCCACTTAATATTTTTTCATTACCTCGAACCTTCAAGTATTCTATTACCTGACCTACTAAGTACTAACTCGTAGGAACACCAAAGTTTATCAACGTCCAGCAAGGTGAAGACTTCTTGATGCTGGCTATTCCTGGCTCAATCCAGGCTGGGTGAGGTTAATGTGTGTAGCAGTTTTGTAAGTTAAAACCCCCCCTCTTTAGATGATCTCGCTGTTGAATAGGATGTTAAACCCCAGTTAATAATAATTTTGTATTAATATCAGCCTTAAGGATTTTACAGACAAAATAGAAGTGTAACTACCTACTGTGGACCAACCCTTGTTAAGATCACTACTCTATAGTTGAATATTATTAACAGGTAATGTATACAATTACATAGTCTCTGAAAATCATTCATTCAAATCAATCATTTTGGAGTAGCCAAAATTTACCTCTTAAATGTACCTCTAATTCTAATTGCCTTATTGTTTCAGTCTACTGTAAAGAAAATATTCTGGTCATTTGAGTGAGGCCATGGATTCTGGTCATTTGCAAGATTTGAAAACCTACATCGGCTCCTTGGATTCCAGCTATAAACTGGAAAAGTTGGATTCAAATATCATTCTGAAAGAACTGGTTCCTGAGTCACAAGAAGTTCTTTTTATCTACAAAGAGGTGCCTATTTAGATGTTGTATCTATTCGTACAGACTTTCTAATTATACAGATAGATGGATTAGTTATAACTTATAGGTTTAACAAACAGCAAATGTTCACTTGTATTGCTTCAAATAATAGTTTTGAAAAGTATTTTTTAATGCAGATGTTGTCACTGTTTGCTTTTGTTTTATTATATCAAGGTTTGGGAAGGATAAGATATTGAAAAGGATAACATGGTCAATCATCTAGTAAAAACTTCAAGCCACTCATTTGTATTAACATGTTCAATGCCAAGGCATTTTTGGGGTATGGCCCAAATGGGCCATGCTGATTTCAGGCACTGTCAAAATTTGGCCTGAGGCCCAAATATGGGTTCCACAGTACCAACTAAATTTGAGCTGAATGCTGTATTTGTGTTTCACTTTTTAACTTGAACGAAACAGATGAATACCGTATGTGGGTTTCTCTTTCAATCTATTTCTTATGGGACATTGATTTCTGTGGCCAGTGCAAGCACAAATGGATCAGGGTTGTTCGTACCCTGAAAATACATGACCCACAGCAACAAGTAGGTGACACCTAAGTTTGAGTTTCACAGCCTGCCTGAACATTGCCTGAATACCACATATGGGATTTGTGGTGTTGTACATGTTTAAAGTGTGTATTTTATAGATTCTTTTCCAACTCATTATACACCCCTCCACCCCAATTTAGGTTATATTCTATACAAATAATTTTGTTGGTATGATAATAAATATATTTGAAGAAGAAGGTATATTTTATTGATATATGGTACAAATAAAATGGTTAAAGTTTTATATCTGAGGATTTCTAATTTATAAGATGCTAGACAGAGACAGGAAATTAACAAATAGAAATTCAGATTCATGCCCAGCATTTCTCAAACTGGATCTGTCCACAACAATTTGAACAATCCACAGCTTCAAATTAAGTTTTTCCAAGTTTTACAACAATACTTATATGTAATTTTTAACAGTATATGTCTCTTTCCTTTTATTTTACAGCCATTGAAAAGTAATATCAGTAATGGTGATTATGAGATCAAAGTATTGGAGACCCATGTCACAGGTAATTTCAGATTTTGCATGGAAATACTAATTAGAGAGAAAAAATATTGATTTTTACTATGACAATCTCTTCCACTCAACCCCTTAAAGTTGATAAAAGTGTTTTTAAAAATATAGCACTGGCCAACAAAAATTTAACTAGAACTGGTCAAAAATGTCTATAACAAAGAAATCTTTGTGTTCTGTTTATGATTAATAGATATTCTTAACCTGTTGGTGCTTAATATAAGTAGGAACTCACTCATTAATCAAAAAGCTTGAAACTATTTATCTGGTATTAACTAGATTTTTTTACAACTTTCTTTTGAATTTTTGATAAAAACAAATTTTTCTCTAACTTATAGGTAATAGATAGTAAGAAAAATAATTTTAATCAACTTTTATTAACATATATATGACTATTTAGAGCCTGAGAGAACTCTAGATGGCAACCCCCTTCCTGCACCATTCTCTAAGTCAGACCTAACACTAGGAGATGAAGTTATCACCAATGGACACAGTACAATGGCGAGGCAGACAGTCAAATATGCTCCTGTTGATTTGCAACATGCTAGGTAACTGAGGGGACCCGTCTCAAAAAACAAGGTCCCATTTTACTTTCAAGAATATGTAATATTATACATTATATATGTATAAAATAGCCTACGATTTGTGTTTTATCTTTGGCCTTACATGGCTGGTACTGTCTCTTTTGAACGTCTCCTAGCAAGACAAAAATACAAATCTAAACTACATATATTAATTATTTAAAACCATTTTCTCTCCAAGCTCAAGGGATGAAATAAATCACCTATTATTGCAATGTTTGTATGTATAAAAAATCCTTTACATGTACTTTCAAGGTCCATTTATTCCCATCTGTTATTTGTTGATTTGTGCATCAAGGGGAGAAATAAATTAAATGTCCGAATTATTAGTATAATATTAAACTGTACATATTTCTTACCAACTTCAGTAGCTTGATCAATTATGTGGCAGACTTGAAATCGGAGGTCAGTGGTTCAAGTCCCAAGTTAAGCAAATATTTAGTAAAGCGAGTTTGATTGATTGTGATTACCACAAATATGATAGCTAACTAACTACATATTTCTTATTTGTGAGTGATATCTATAGACTCTACAGCTGAGAGAACAAATTTTTTAAAGTAAATAAGGTGTACCAATATAAAGTAAATAAGCTGATTAGTTCAATCATAGAGTACACTGAAGAGTTCAATCATAGAGTTCAACATATTGCTTTCCATTTCAGATCCATCATCTCTCGTCTCAACACGGCCCAGCTCTCTGCTCCCTCTGTCCTACCTGTGTACATCCTCACCACTGGTTCCGACTACCAGAGAACCATACTCATGGGAACTGCTCAAGATTCCAACGGTGCAGTAACCACTCTTACAGCTAACATTACTGATGGTTATGTGGCGGGACAGAACAAAAGCTTTGTTGATCAATTGATCGAGAATCACACCAAAAAATCACACATGTCTCCCTTTGATGTAGGTATCCAATACATAACAAAAGTTTAGGTCGTTTTTTTCCTTTAAGCTTTCCATTATCCAACAATCCAACTGAATGTTTGGAACTTTTGTCAGTAGTTGTTCACAACCCCTTGGAGGTTTCTAATGTGGGCGGGGCCATGTGAGAATGTCATCATTATTACTGCTATGCATGAATGTATGGGTATTTAGAAAAAAGTGCATTTATGAAATACACTGTCGTAATGTTAACAATAAAGTATCTCACTATGAGTCTCTTGCTAGATAGAGAGTGGAATAATGAAGACATACATGTATCTTAGAAAGAAAAAAATCGTTTTAGTAAAGTAATAATAATAATACTCTTTAGTGGAAGGTAACCACCAGGCGAGGTTAATGCTCAAAGCATTTTCTACCACCTAAGCCTCAGAGTCTTATAATTATGTGGTCACAAACTCAAATTAATGAGGAAAAATTCATGCACTGGGTGGGATTCGAACCAACGGATCCCTACACTACCTGGATTACCAGACTAACGCGTTAACCACTTGACTACCAGTGCATGTATCGTAATTATGAAGTACTGTAATTATGTACCCTACATGTGTTCATCTTAGCTTGTTTCAACGCACATGTATGTGGCATGGCACTAATTCATCAATACTTTGTTTTCAGCTCCAGTCCACAGTGAAGAGCATATATCTGATACAGGGTTCACAGGAAAGCAGCTGTGTGGAGCTACATCTGACTTGGGACACACCCACTATGGAAGTTCCAGTTAGTGAAGCCAGCACAGATCTGGTGAGTATCTATAAACTTAACAAATTGATTTTTTAACTTAATTAAATTTATAAGTCTTGCTATAAATAAATCCCGATTTCAATTTATTTATTTAGAAACTCTTTATTAGTAGAACATATATACAGACAGGTAATGGTAAAAATTAAATATAAAAAATGACAATATTAATAATATAAACAAGAAAAAAATAAACAAAATATATACATATGTCCTAACTAAAGGGCGGGGTTATTGCCTATGGCAATCTCTTCAATGTTATCTTAGGGATCCGCTAGTTTGAATCCCACCCAATGAATGAATTTTTTTCTCATTTGAGTTTGTGACCACATAGTAATAAGACTCTGAGGGTTAGGTGGTAGAAAATGCTTTGAGCATTAACCTCACCAGGTGGTTACCTTTCACTAAAGATTGTTATTATTATTAGCAAACAGATTTTTGGTAGAGATGTTATAGGTATGAATAAAAAAAAGGTTTTTCGATTTAATATTATTGTGGAAAAAACCAAGCTAATTCAATGATCTCTATATTTGTAAGTAGATAATAGTTATATTTATATTAGACTGGTTTTAAAAAATCAATATCGGAATTTCTACAACGCTCAGGCAGAAATGAGTTCGGCTTTTGCAGAAATTGAGATAGACAAAATTTCAAGGCAATCAGAGTACGTTAACAGGACCCGCTCTGGCCTCAAAGTTTGGAAATTTGCCAAATTTTCGAGGTTGAGCTGACATTTTCGGCCATAACTAGAGAACGAAAACTCATACGAGCTTTAAAGATATATCAAATGAAAGATCATTTTGTTGGCTTTACTTTGTTGTATAGTACTAGTTCCCGAAATATTAATGGTTACTGACTAAATTAAGAACATGTAGTCGAAAACGGGCCAGGTACCCAAAGTAGAGCATCTAAGGCATGATAGGATAATGGGTGAAAATACTTATGATTTATAAAACTTATACATATAAATGTTAGAAGATTAGTTTTGAATGATTTTTTGACACATTATAAAGCTATAAATACCCCTTTTTACCTACTTGATAGTTCCTGACAGGTTAAGGCATGGCCAGAAAAACAAAATAATAATACAAACATATTACGTCAAAGTCATTCTCATTTTTTTATTGTAGAACTACAAATATCTAAAATTAAAAGTACAAATAGGTATTATTTCGTCAAAAAATTACAAATTAAGCAGGAAAACTTAACTTAGTTAGTTGGGAGAGGGGTAGAGAGGGAACTTTTATAAGAATCAGGATAGAGTCTCCTACATTTACTCACAACTTGTGGGAGAAACTGTTTCTGACATTCCTCTCTAGTTAGTAAGTCGCTGAAGTCACTCCTCAACTTAACGCCTCTCTTGGCTGTGTCGTTTACAACTTTAAGGGATTGTACAATTTGAAGTCCTTTCTGATACTGAGGCTCACCATGCCAGATTTAGGGGTCTACCCTCAAAAAGTCAGTTTTTATGACAAATCGACTGAAGAAAAGAAATGTTTCGTGAGTAATGAACTCTTTAAGGACCCCTCTCACATAAGCTGGTATGTCTTTTATTCGTACGGTAATGTTGACATTTTTTGTCCCCTCTGTATCATCAGAAGAACTGAAAAGCTCTGCAGCCATTCCAGACTTTTCATCATGTGAAAAAGTTGGATCGAAAAATTCCAAGCCAACAGTTTCGGCATTCAAGTGCCACAGGTTATAGCCAAGAAACAGGAGCTACTGTAGACGCTTGTGGTCTGTGTTGTAACCTGCCCATCCCGTCGTATGCCTCCCCTTTGATGGGCGAGAAGTGACACAATACTTCCCATTTAGGTGCTGGGTCAACACGAGCGCACCGGAAGGTATCCCTTACAAACAATTGTAACCAAATTAAGAATACAATTTTTTGTCGGCACGGAGGATCGAACCCAGGACCTTCCGCATGGCAAGCGGTGCTTAACCACTGAGCTAATCGCGTTCTCATATAAATTATCTGGATGAGGTTCAGTTCTACTACCCATTTTACAGACAACTTCTAGAATGTTGTGCCGCTCTAACATTTTTTCTAATAATGTGCAGGGTCCTTTTACTCTACACCTGTGTTTGATGCTGTCGTATCAAAACACATAGTTTAGAGAAAGCACTAAATAAAGTTGTCTATCACCTGTTGTATTTCTCTTTAGTCGCATAAAAACTGACTTTTTGAGGGTAGACCCCTAAATCTGGCATGGTGAGCCTCGGTATCAGAAAGGACTTAAAATTGTACAATCCCTTAAAGTTGTAAACGACATAGCTAAGAGAGGCGTTAAGTTGAGGAGTGACTTCAGCGACTTACTAACTAGAGAGGAATGTCAGAAACAGTTTCTCCCACAAGTTGTGAGTAAATGTAGGAGACTCTATCCTGATTCTCCAAAAAGTTCTCTCTCTACCCCTCTCCCAACTAACTAAGTTAAGTTTTACTGCTTAATTTGTATTTTTTTGACAAAATAATACCTATTTGTACTTTTAATTTTAGATATTTGTAGTTCTACAATAAAAAAATGAGAATTACTTTGACGTAATATGTGTGTATTATTATTTTGTTTTTCTGGCCATGCCTTAACCTGTCAGGAACTATCAAGTAGGTAAAAACGGGTATTTATAGCTTCATAATGTGTCAAAAAATCATTCAAAACTAATCTTCTAACATTTATATGTATAAGTTTTATAAATCATAAGTATTTTCACCCATTATCCTATCATGCCTCAGATGCTCTACTTTGGGTACCTGGCCCGTTTTCGACTACATATTCTTAATTTAGTCAGTAACCATTAATATTTCGGGAACTAGTATTATACAACAAAGTAAAGTCAACAAAATGATCTTTCATTTGATATATCTTTAAAGCTCGTATGAGTTTTCGTTCTCTAGTTATGGCCGAAAATGTCAGCTCAACCTCGAAAATTTGGCAAATTTCCAAACTTTGAGGCCAGAGCGGGTCCTGTTAACGTACTCTGTTTGCCTTGAAATTTTGTCTATCTCAATTTCTGCAAAAGCCGAACTCATTTCTGCCTGAGCGTTGTAAAAATTCTGACATTTTTTTCTTACCTCTATGAGATAAAACCAGTCTAATTTATATATATAAAAAAAAATCTTGTTTGTATTTCAATGTTTTATTTATACCGTAAGCACCTTTGTAACAAAATTTTATTACAAATAGAAATATACTACTACTAGTACTTGGTAATTATAATAGTCATTGAAATGAACCATTTTCATCCTCCAGCATCTCACGTGCAAACTGAACAGTGACGTGAGCCAGGGACTGTGGAGGGATCTGCAGCGTCTGGTGTCCTTCACCCACTTGATCAAAGCCTGGAAGTCTGCGTCCAGCCAAGATGTGTCCTTCGAGCGCATCAATGCAGTCCTGAACCCCAAAACGGAAAACGTAATGTGAAAGTTAAAAAAAAATATATACAAAACAATAATAATACTGTTGCCTTATTTACACTGCCCGATGAGGACCCATTATTCTAGCAGTAAGCCAAATACCTATTATTATGTGGTAAAAATTCCAAATGGGAGAACAACTTGTCATGTCCTGGCTGGGTTTCGAACCCGCGCGACCTCTAGATTCACAGAGTGCCACCTTTTACCATTGAGCTACCGGGATAGACCAATGAAAGATGAAAAAGCAATACTTTTTGTGTTGAAGTAGCAGTGTGGAGTGTATCTTGTCACAATGTTCATTCCCCGCGTTCAATACTTTTACATTTAAAAATTAAATTTTAATACAAGTCTATAGGTAGTATGTTTTTTACTTTATCTATGTTTTTAATTGTACTAATATGTATTTATGTTTTATTTTACACTGGGCTTGACCCGTAAATATAAAATTACAATATTATTGTTTGATAATAATAGAAATATCAAAATCCTCAATCACAGGCAGATTCAAGCAACGAAGACATCCTGTCTCGCCTCGCCCTCACAGTGGAGGAAGACAAGCATACGTACAACGTGGCCGAGACCAGATGGAAGAAGTCAGCGGGCAGTGCGGCGAGCGCCAGTGCCACCGGAACCACAGGAGATGTGTTTGACGTGTCCCTGGCTCAGGTAAGCTATTCACGCTCCGACGCGACGGACGTTTCACTGTGAGGATTTTTTTTTTTTTTTAATAATACATGACAAGTCAATGGTTCAAATATATATAACAATAACAGTTTACATAATTCATAATATTTTTAATTGAACTTATGCTAGTTTCTTTTGGCTGTCGTCATCTGCCACTAAGGGCCACACTTAAGAAGTATGGTCCTTGTGTCGTGGGATGATTCCGAGGAATCTTAGATTAAGTTAGGCACACACTTATCCGGAGCGTACGGATCGTAGTTTTTTGTAAACAAAATAGTTTTCAATGTTTCTGTGGACCCTCCGAATCAAATAAGTGAATATGAATATGAATACTTATTGTAATTATACAAGTTGTATATTTACAAAACAATTAAAAAATATATTTAAGATCTAAAAAAAAACAAAAAAAAATATATAAGTGTGACCAGTTAATACATGACAAGTAAATGGTTCAAATATATATAACAATGACAGTTTACATAATTCATAATATTTTTAATTGAACTTATGCTAGTTTCTTTTGGCTGTCGTCATCTGCCACTAAGGGCCACACTTAAGAAGTATGGTCCTTGTGTCGTGGGATGATTCCGAGGAATCTTAGATTAAGTTAGGCACACACTTATCCGGAGCGTACGGATCGTAGTTTTTTGTAAACAAAATAGTTTTCAATGTTTCTGTGGACCCTCCGAATCAAATAAGTGAATATGAATATGAATACTTATTGTAATTATACAAGTTGTATATTTACAAAACAATTAAAAAATATATTTAAGATCTAAAAAAAAACAAAAAAAAATATATAAGTGTGACCAGTTAATACATGACAAGTAAATGGTTCAAATATATATAACAATGACAGTTTACATAATTCATAATATTTTTAATTGAACTTATGCTAGTTTCTTTTGCCTGTCGTCATCTGCCACTAAGGGCCACATCTATGAAGTATGGTCCTTGTGTCGTGGGATGATTCCGAGGAGTCTTGAGTTAAGTTAGGTGCACAACTGCACACTTATCCGGAGCGTACGGATCTTAGGGCGGAATTAATAGACAACATCAATAACTTAAGTCGTTGGTAAGTGTCGATTTTCCCTATCTTACACAGTACGCAATCCGTGACTTAGCACCACAGAGGTATTACAAAAACGTCTATTAATTCCGCCCTTAGTTTTTTGTAAACAAAAGAGTTTTCAATGGTTCTGCGGACGCTCCGATCCAAATAAGTCTGACCAGACACATTGAAAACTATGTTGTTTTCTAGAAATTACGATCCGTGCGCCTAGATTCATCCACCAAATCTGCAAGACATAGCATAATTCTTATTTATTCGAGAATATAGAGATGGAATTATAAGGTAGGGTAGGGTTGGAAGAGGGAGGAACAAAGACAAGACTAGTGTCTTGCTAAGTGACTATAAACAGAGAACGGACTGGCCAAGACTAACTAGTCAGGCTATCTTTGAGTTTTCCCAAGGATTTAATGACTTATAAAGGAAAAACCCAAGCTCTCACAATGGTTGATATCACTTCAGATGTGTAGTTCAGGACGAGCGAACAAAAGTTGACTGGAGACAATCACTTCTTCCAACTGGTTACCAACAATCAATTTAAAATAATCCATGTTTTGCTCCTACCTAGGTCACAAGTCAAGTGATGCAAGGAAACAGATCCACTCTGGACCTGAGTGACAAATTATGGATCATTCTGTCCGGTAAGTCCTGGATCCTGTTATGGAAAACAGATAAAGGGTTGGGTGGAAGAGATTGCCACAGGCAATAACCCCGCCCTTTAGTTAGGACATTTTCTTATTTTTTTATTTATTTTTCATACTATTTTATTTTTTATTTATATATCTCCCTTGCCTTTATCCCATATTAGCTTATGCTGCCATTGGGTTCGGCATTGTTCAACCTGATGGTTGAGGTTGGTAGTGTGGAACACTTTCTTTATGGCTGGATGCCCTTCCTAACGCCGCTGGATCAATGCTAAGGTTTTTTTTAACGTCGTTTTCAAATGAATTGTCATATGACGACGGTTGTGTTACCCTCCATTCGCTGAAAACTCACAAACCAGCTATTCAGATCTAGCCCCACTGGACGTTTCTTAACTTCAGTGACGAGAACTGGTGTATTCAACGTGCCATCGACGCGCGACGCGACGCTGACTTGCTCACTGTTTTTAACATTGGCTTCATTGCAGAGTGTCACACGTACAGAGATCTCAGTTCGAGTTTCCAGTTGGTGTTTCAGAAGATTCGTGCTAACATTCAAGAAGGCTGCAAAGTCAATGTAAGTTAATAATAATAACTCTCTTCAATGGAAGGTAACCACCAGGCGAGGTTTATGCTCAAAGCATTTTCTACCACCTAACCCTCAGAGTCTTATTATTATGTGGTCACAAACTCAAATTAATGAGGAAAAATTCGTGCACTGAATGGGATTCGAACCAACGGATCCCTACGCTACCTGGATTACGAGACTAGCGCGTTAACCACTTGACTACCAGTGCACAAGTGTGCCGTCTTAACGATCAAGGGTTGGGTGGAAGAGATTGCCACAGGCAATAACCCCGCCCTTTAGGTAGGACATGATTGTTATTTTCTTTTTTACTTATTTATTGTGTCATTTGTTTATTGTTGTTGTTTTTTTTTTTTTTTTTTTTTTTTCTTTTAGGTTCACGGAGAAATTACTCCATTTTTATAATGTAATTTAAAAAAAAACTTAAAAAATACATAGGTACATAAGCTTATTCAATAATAAAATTGAATGTGTCAATCAAATCACTCTCTGTGTAGAGGAAGATGTCAACACCTGCATCGCTAATGATGTTCCCAAGATCCTGAATTCGCCTGATGGGACAATTCTTAATTTTATACTGTTACCATTGTACTCTGTCCTCCTAACTCCTAATAAAGCATACTATAATAATAATAATCAAGCAGTCACTGTGGCAGAGCGAGTTAGCGCGCTAGGCATTGCACACACATGGTGATTTGGGTTCGATTCCCAGCGGGGGAGGATTTTTTCTGCTCTGTACTTGGATGTTCGGGGTCCACTCATACCTCGTGAGGAAAAATGAGTAGTTACTTGTATGAGTAACGACCAGTGGCGGCATTACCAGAGTAAAAAGAAATTAATGTAATAGAATAATTCGAAATGTAAAGGAGGCTCTTAGTAATGCTGCGCTACCCACAAAAATTGTGAAGAGGCCTTGTGCTTCACCACAAAGAAATTCGTACATACATACATACAATAATAATCAAGCTACTGAGGTCGGTTTGTATAATGTATAATTTTAACAACAATGAGTGAATTTTATTTTAATATTTAATATATGTATAATGTACTTCAAATGTATTTTAAATGTAAATCAAATTTATTTTATCTTAATTGTAAACATACATTAATGTATAAAATACAGTAAATTGATTGATTGATTGATCCCCGCTCCTCTCTCCCCCTGGGTTCAGATCCTGAGCAAAAAGTCCGCCCGCTTCGTGTGCGCGGTGAGGAACCTGATGAAGGGGGACTACAGCAACCCCGAGTACTGGGACAAGCTGGAGCTGCTGGTGGAGATGGGGGTGGAGAAGCTCAGGGGCGACCTCAGCTGGGTGTTCCTCAAGACCAGCCTGGTGTACGAGGACCAGCTGCTGCCCCCGCCCGACATTCCCAAGTCAGTTTGTAATTTGTAATTTATTTGCATTAATAATTGTACATAATAGGTATAATAGGTAACATATATTTAATGCGACTACCCCACACTAAGGGGATGCAGTCCTCTTGTTTTGTGGGGTATTTATTTTATTTACACTTTATTTATTTTTACAAAACAATCATCAACAAAGAATTAATAACAATAAATTAAAAAAAAAATTAACAATAAATTTGTAATCCGGGGCGAAGTTAATGCCTTAGGCACTTAAAAAAAAAAAAAAAAAAAAAAAAAAAAAAAAAAAAAACAAAGAAGTATGTACAAAAAAAACAATAATAAAGATCAATATTAATTTTTTTTTTTTTTTCATCAGATAGACTTTTTTTATTTATTAATATAAATAATATAATATGTTACTTTCTAAAAGAATAATTATACATAAAAATGAGGCATCCCCGCTCCATCTTCGTAGGGTAAGCTTCTTATGAGTCTCCTTGCTCCTCTTATTCTTAACCCAACTGCTCTTATTATAGACATTTGCCCTTGTGCTTTCAACCAAGATAGTATTTGGGAATAGTTTTTAATTACAATTGTTTTGTAATCCGGGGCGAAGTTAATGCCTTAGGCATTCTCTGCCACTTAACCCCGGGTTTTATCCTCGTAATTATTACTGTCGAACCTGGATGTATATATATATTTTTTTATTCATTTATTTATTCATTTACAAAAACAATAATATAAAAATATACATGCCCGACATTCCCAAGTCAGTTGTTATTATTATTATTATTATAAAGTCGTTATTTTCCCTTCTACAAATATAAATTTGAGCTGTAAATCATTATTTTATATCCAGGTTCGTCTGTATTTCAATATTAGTTGTTGTTGCCGTGGCATCGCTAATATTGTCACTAGATAGGTCAAGTTAGTATATTTGTGTTAATCACGATGTGATATCACAATTACTCAAACTTCCTTTACTAAATATTTGCTGAACTTGGGACTCGAACCACCGACCTCCGGTTACAAGTCTTCGATCAAGCTACTGAGGTCGGTTTATATTGTCACTAGTTTTACTGTGAACTCTAAATCAGATCCTTAAATCTGATTCAAAATACCATACTGAGTTAAAATACCTAATGAAGGACAGAGAGAAAAAAATAAATGAATATGACTGGAGAGCTACTTTTGAAGCTACAATTTTCACTGTCAAAAGTTCAATAAATTGTACATTCTGAGTGTAGTAGTATAGGTGAGTCTACTCTTGTAAGAAATAAATAAATGAAAAAAATTAAAAATATCTTTATAATCAATTCAGGTTTTCAGAGATGAGTGGAGACGACTGGGTTTCTCATATGCAGAGCTATCTCAACTACCTTGCCCGGCTTCATACCATACTCAGTATCCTTCTGCAGGTTAGTATATTAATATCCCCTTATTTATACTGCACGATTAGGACTATTGAGTCTATTATTTTATCAGTAAACCAAAGACGTTTCATCACGTCAAAATTGCAGGTATGAAGATAACTTGTCATATCCTGGCTGTTTTTCGAACCCGCGACCTCTGGATTACCAGTCCGACGACGCCTTGACCACTAGCATATTTTACTTAACTCGTTATCTATATCTGGTAAAAATTTCGCTCTAAAACTTATCCTGAAATTTTGGCAATATGAATAATGTTCAAGCTAAAAAGTCCTCCTCCCGAATGACGTGTTAGGGTTTAAACTCAGTATTGTTTAAGGTAAATCATTCTATCATCCATTTTTTTTATTTTTGATTACTTTTTTACAAAGTTTTATTTCGATTGTGGTCTGTGTTGTAGATTGCCCATCCTCTAGTATGCCTCCCTTCTGATGGGCGAGAAGTGACACAATACTTCCCGTTTAGGTGCTGGGAACACGAGTTCATCCTAAAGTACTTCAGCGACTGTGACCAAATTCAGGTTACAATTTTTCTGTCCGCTCGGGGATTACCTGAGCTAATCGTGCCGTCTCGTGCGCTCAGATGATTTATGATTAACATTGACTGTCAATTTATGTGTTATGAGAAGATTTTTTTTCTTCTCTTAAGATGAAAATATTTTTATTGTTATTGATCACTACACGAAAGGGCTGAATAGCCGTCGCCTACCATTTCCAAAAAAACTACTTCCAATAAACAATATTAGAATACGTAAAACTGATGATATTAGAAAACAATATTAGAATACGTAAGGGTTGGGTGGAAGAGATTGCCATAGGCAATAACCCGGCCCTTTAGTTAGGACATATGTATATATTTTTTAGTTTTTCTTGTTTATATTATAAATATTGTCAATTTTTATATTTAATTTTTACCATTATTTGTCTGTATATATTATGTTCTACCTACTAATAAAGAGTTTCTAAATAAAAATAAAATAAATGATTCCCAGGTGGATGATTGCATCAAGCTCCCGCACACTGCTCTCTCCCATCTGACCCTGGACACGTTTGATAAGGTCTTCCTCACCTATGAAGAGCTGGAGAACAATGAGTGCCGCTACTCCTTCCACTGTCCCATCCGAACACTTAGCATTAAGAAGTTTGTGACTGGGTGAGAACTATTTTTTTTTTTTTTTTTTTTTTTAAGTTTCCATGTATTTATTGGTTACCCACTGTTGGCGCCAAGATGTACCTATTTCAATATTTGAACCGTGCCAAAACCTTTTCTTTCACTTTAGGTAAATATTGTGCTCGTTGTTAAATATAAAAATTAAAATAAAAATATAACCTCAGAGTATTGTTGTTGGAAAAAATACCAGAGAAGGAAAAATTCGTCGTTTTTCTTTTCTTTTTCGTAGTAGTTTCTCTAAGGTCCCTCAACGGGCCTTTTTAAATAATCCTTAAAATACAGTCCACTTAAGTCCGATCACCCACCTTCAAAAGATAAAAAATCTTGTGCTGAAGGTGGGGAATATTGATGTTATTGATATGGGAATATTATGTATTGATGGTCGAGTGGTTAGGGCGTTAGTAATTCAGGTTTCGCAGGGACCTGTGAGTTCGGAACCCACCCAATGCATGGGTTTTTTCTCATTTATTTTAGAATATGACGACCTTATAATGGCACCGAAAGAAGTTCTTATTAAGCAATATAAATAAGAACTATCTATTATTACATAATTATTATCCCCAAAAAATTTATCTCTTCGCCGTATAAAAATTCCCCACCTAATCTTCTGTCCAGTAAATTTCTGTAATCATTTTCGGACTTTACATATTATAACAATACAATAAATAGTCCTTACCTTCTCTCACAACATCATTTCAGAATACCAGACCCTAGGCTTAGAATAGACAGAACTCAATTTTTTTCCATCCCTAATAAAAACAAGAATATTCTCAAATATAATATCATGCATGAAAAAATTCAACGATATGCCCCAACAACCCGATCTCTTTAAATGAATACATGTGTGTGAATGAATGAGTGAATAAATGAGCATACCAGTTATTGCTTGATTGTTAAAACATAATTATAACTTTCAAGTGTAGGTATTTGGATTAAAAAAATAAATATATTCATTATTCTATCTTTCACTGTGGTTCATTACCGATTATTAACCAGAGTGCCTGGGGAAGCTTTAAATTCTAGGGACACAACACAGGGTCCAAAATAATTATGTCTTTTTTTCACAGATCCAAACTGTTTTCTTCATGGAGTCTTCATTTGTCTCATGAGAATGAGAACCGGAAAATGTCAACGTCATCTCTTCTCACAATGAACCCTCTGGTGATACACCCTGTCTGTGAACAGGATAACAAAGAAGGTGAGTGTTGAACCACCCTGTCTGTAGCCCTTTTCTTTACTACTTCCTTACTTTTTTAAAAAAAAGTTATCATATTTGTGTTAATCACTTTCGTGATATCACAACTACTCAAACTGGCTTTACTAAATCTACGCTGAAAGCGGGACTTGAACCACCGACCTCCAGGTTTCAAGTCCGCCGCCTTATCGATCAAGCTACTGAGGTCGGTCCTTTTCTTTAATATTACCTTACCTTACCTTACCAATTGGCACTACAGCCCGGGGTGGGCCTTGGCCTCCTCAACAATTCGCCTCCATGCGGATCGGTCCTTCACTGTCGTGCCCCAACCAGTCACTCCCATTACTCGCACATCCTCCAGGACCTGATCCTCTCATCTAAGTCGTGGTCTTCCTCTTTTTTGTCTGGCATATATTTTTATATGCCAGACGGAAAATTGTCTATATCAAGCTACCAGGGTCGAGGGTGTAGGGTATAGGTATATATTTTTTTTTTATATCCTATGGGGTTCGGTGGAAGAGAAAGCCACAGGCTTTAACCTCGCCCCTTGGTTCACTACATATTCTATTTTTTTTTTTTTTTTTTTTTTAGCATGTCCTATTTTGTTGAATGTATGTAGTTGACCAATAAAGAGTTAAATAATAATAATATAGGCCAGGGTACTCGATGTGGCCGCCTGCTAACGTACTGATTAAATCGTGAAATTAATTGGCTACTAGCCATGGTGATGTAAACAACTAGACGAGTGAGAGCTCTGGAGGCCTGATGAGGATATGAGTTCCATTTGAACATTATGTAAGAAAAATTAAAAAATGTTGTATATTTAAAAGTTAAAAATGTAATACATATTTTAATGTAAAACTAGGATTCTTCAAAAAAAATCACTCAACTTTTAAAATAAAAAAGTGAAATTTTTAAAGAATCCTAGTTTTACATAAAAATATTACATATAACATTACTTTAGATTTCTAATATGAACCTTGTAACAAATAATTTCCCAAAATGAAAAATGTTTGTTAACTTCATCATTTAATCTGTTCCTTTAGCAATTGGGCCTAAAACTATCACAAAACTCAAAATCTTTCGTTTCTCAAATTAAAAAAAAAAAAATCTGTTCCATTAGCAACTATGCAATTGGGCATAAAACTATCACAAAACTCAAACCCTTCCGTTTCAGATTCAGATATGAACGTCACCCTGTCCCGTTTGTCGCCTTTTCAACATTACACGCTCAGAACCAACTGCATCAAGCTGGGAACCCGCGCTGTGAGCAAAGGATAATGTCGTGCCCGATAAACATATGCAGGCCGTCTTTCATGCCGACCTCCGTGGCTCAGTGGTTAAGAGCATTGGTTGTTGACCCGCAGGTTGCGGGTTCGAATCCCGGCCGGAGCTGAAAATTCTAAACGAGTTTTTCCGTTTCTGGAATGGCATGGATGTAATGGTAAAGTGCTCTGAAGTAACGAGAAAGCGGTTCCGGGGCACAACTATCTTTTCAAAAAAAGGTCGTCTTTCATAAGCGTTTCAAATTATCTAAATAACATAACCCCTTCAATAGTCACCGTGGTCGAGAGGATAGCGCTCTAGGTTTGCACGCAGGTGACCTGGGTTCGATCCCCGGCTTGGAAGAAAATTTTCGCTCTGTACTTGGAATGTCCTGGGTTTATTTTATAAATTGGTCTTCAAAGTAGGGAAAAAGCAGGTTTTATCAGCCAACATTTTTGATTGATAGTTTGATGAAATTTAAATTTTACTTCCGATAATTTCTAATATTATGAGTAAAAAAAATATTATGAGTGAGTGGGGTGGCATTACCAGAGTAAAAAGAAAACAATATAAAGGATTTAAAAAGTTAAAGTGGCTCTTAGTAATAGTGTGCTGTCCACAACAAATTTGATCACTTGCTTTTCCACAAGCAATGCATACTAATAATGAAACCCCTTCACATTGTTTAGTACCACTCTATATTTATGTGATTTTTGCTATGTGCCTACTGTTTTATGTACCAATATTAAGTTACTCGTGCGAGGGTCGCAAATATTGTCCGAGGATTAATTAAAAATATTTGTAATCTTAGTTCTTTTTGTACCTATGTGTTTTCTCTCCAAATTTTTTTACCCAGTATCGAAAAAAACTTACAGGATAAAAATAAATCCAATTCGATAGGTAGTAAAAGTCCCGGTAGCTCAGTGGTAAAGGCGGCACTCTATGAAACCAAAGACTCCAGAGGTCGTGGGTTCGAAACCCAGCTGGGACATGACATGTTATCCTCCCAATTGGAATTCTTACCACATAATAATATGTCTTGGGCTTACTGCTGGAATAATGGGACTTTAATAGTTCTAATCGGGCAGTATAAATAAGGCGATATTATTATTATTACAAAAAAAATAAAATATTTTTCTACGACCTCATGTAAAAAAAACCCTTGTTATTTCTTACAGCGCTGGTAGCGATTATCATAAATAGATCATAGTCAATACCGACACACTACTTAACAAATGATATAAATCCAATTAGCACCAGTGCCTACCGGTACTTACTTGAGATAATGATAAGCTACGCAGAGATTCGTTTAGAAAAGTGCGTGTACTGTGGCTTGTAGCTAATGCTCAGATTAATAATGTCCTAATTTTCGCAAGTGCGGGATGGTGAAGGTGACAATCCGATTAGAATTTCAGGGCTGAATTTCGGAAAGGTAATACAGAGGTAAAACAGGGAGTAGACCAGCAGTCGGGCTGGGGGACTATAAACAGGGAGTAGACCAGCAGTCTGGCTGGAGGACTAAAAACAGGGAGTAAACCAGCATTGGCTTTTGGTTCTGGGGGCCTTGTCAATTATTAGCCTCCTTGTAAAGACAGTGGTAGAAGTGCTGAGTGATTCCTCCACTGTCTGGCTACCATAACCGAGTCACACAATCACCGAGGGGTTAAATTATCGTTGGTTAAATAATTATGTAATATTACTAAGGTATCATTAACCTGAGAGTCAACTTAACACATTGTTTATATTGCAAATCTTTCCTTCTATTTTTTGTTTATAATTTATTTGATGTTTAATACAATGATTACAAACAAAGGATAAACCAGTATACCCAGAAGCAATCTCTTCCATTCAATTACCAATGGTAGAGATTACCCAAAACATCATAACAATATCAAATTGTCGTTCAATTCGCTCTTTCTTATATTCGTTTGGAATAGTGTCTAGATAAGATCAATTTCAGAGTGATCAGGTAGGTGGTTCAGATTAGAGTGTTCGATATATGGTTCAGTTCAGATAGGTGGTTTAGATCAGATTTTTCTGATAGGTGGTTCAGATCTAAGTGTTCAGATAGCTGCTTCCGATCAGAGTGTCAGATAGCTGGTTTAGATCAGATTGTTCAGATAGGTGGTTTAGATCTAAGTATTCAGATAGCTGGTTTAGATCAGAGTGTTCAGATAACTGTTTCCGATCTGAGTTGTCTGATCATTAGTTCAGACCAGAGTATTCAGATCAAAGTGTTCCGTCTCTGAATGAACAACTTGCTTCGTTTCTCATTCATTAACATTCTGGTTTCCTGCGCTCTTGATTCTAGGGAAATTCCTGGAATTGAAAATGAAAGATGTATGACTATTTTTTCATTACCAGAAAATGATGGACCTGGTTTGATGGTACATTAAATTTGTATGCGCGCCTTTAAACTACACTCACCGGAAGAATTAACCGGACACTTCCTGTTTTCCCCTTTAACACCGTGTATTTCCATGCGGCTGCAAAAGGTTGTAACTTCTACTGTAGATAACATTTTCCGATGATTTTTGTTTTGTATAAAAGAAAACAGATTAAGGATTTAAGCTCATTATAAGAAAAAAAATCAGGAAAAATCATTGCAACTCATGGAAAGACAAATGTAAACTTGCAAAACACAGAATTTTAGAGGTGTTTTATTTAGAACACACTCAGTTCACTGTTTTATTTTTATCATTCGATTTTTCTTAAAAATACAAAAACCTAAAGATTTCAATTTCAACATGACCTACTAATACAAGGATTTAAAAAAAACACAATTCATTGAGGATGTTTCAAAAATCTCAAAAATACGGTAAATTGAAATTTTAAATTTTTCTTTCCATGAGTTGCAATGATTTTTCCTGAATTTTTTCTTATAATGAGTGTAAATCCTTAATCTGTTTTCTTTTGTACAAAACAAAAGTCATATAAAAAAGTTATCTACAGTAGAAGTTACAACCTTTTGCAGCCGCATGGAAATACACGGTGTTAAAGGGGAAAACAGGAAGTGTCCGGTTAATTCTTCCGGTGAGTGTATATTATTTATGCAATACGCAAGAAACACGACCTATTTTGTTCCTTTGAATCACCTCATACCACAGAACAGCCTGTTTTCATAGGGAAGCGGCATCGGCAGTAGGAAAGGGCTGGGTAGAAGTGATCGACATAGACAAAAACCCCGCATTAATTTAGGTGAACACGAGTGTACCGGAAGGTATTCCTTCAAAAAAAACTGTAACCAAATTTTGGCTACAAATTATTTGTCGGCTCTGGGTATGGAACCCGGGACCTTTCGCATTGCAAGCGAGTATCTTACGACGGAGCTAGTTGTGCGCTCAAATTTGTTTTACTACTAATAAGTCTGGCTGGGGGACTATAAACAGGGAATAGACCAGCAGGCTGGCTGGGGAACTATGAACAGAGAATAGACCAGAGCAGTCTGGCTGGGGAACTACAAACAGGGAGTAGACCAGCATTGGGTTGGTTCTGGGGGCACTTGTCAAATATTAGTCTCCTTGTAAAGACAGTGGGGGAAATGCTGAGTCATTCTTCCACTGTCTGGCCACCATCGTTCACGATGACGCCACCCTATGATGATGAAAGATTCTTGTAACTTTGCTTTCTTTTTTCGTTACAATAGCACACCAGGAATTAGAAAAAGCTTTCCAGCATTTATCTGACCTACTCTCGGGTTGCCTTCTGCTCAAGAATCTATTATTATTATTCACATTCTGCGTTTTCTTGGGACCTGGGGTGTTGGGTCCCAACACCCCAGGTCCTAATAAATAAAACAATTATATATACTCGTATATCTCCCTTGCCTTTATCCCATATTAGCTTATGTTGCTTTTGGGGTCGGCATTGTTCAACCTCATGGTTGAGGTTGATAGGGTGGAGCACGTTTTTTATGATATTTTTTTATAAAAATAAAACAATTACCGAAGAGTATACTCTCCGCCTCCTGCAAGCTGGAGGCCCGGTGCACGTTAGTGGAATGCAGCTTCCTGAAGTTCTCAGACACGCACTGGGGCAGATTCATCAGGATCAGCTGTTGGTTCTTCTGTTCGAAGTCCCGGGCCAGGGTGCCGATGCACTGGAATTAGATCGATAAAAATTGTTGTATTTAATTTAACACGTAGACGACCGGGTGTACCACCGGTGGTACACGCACGTTTGTACGGAATGGACCGGGTGTACCACCGGTGGTACACGCATGTACTACGCCTGTGAATAGCCTAAACATCGCCGGTCCCACGGGAGAACTTACGAAAAACCATGCCGGTCGTCTAAGTGTTAAAAAAATAGTTACAAGGTTGACAGTTAACAAAACTAAGAAAAAGTACAAAATTAACAAAATAAGTAGAAATTAATCTACATAAAGAAATTAATCTAAAATAATCTGCATATGCACTGGAATTACAAACACCGAGGACATTTTCAGTTGAAGCCGTCAGATTTTATAATAATATCGCCTTATTTATACTGCCCGATTAGGACTATTAAAGTCCCATTTTCCAGCAGTAAGCCCAAGACATATTATTATGTGGTAAAAATTCCAAATGGGAGGATAACTTGAAGGATCCCGGCTGGGTTTATGTTATTCTCGAACCTGGAGAAATAAGGGTTGTTTGGAAGAGATTGCCAAAGGCAATAACTCCGCCCTTTAGTTAGGACATATATTATGTTATATTTATTTATTTATTTCTCCTTTTACTTCTCTTATATTGTATATTAATTTGTAATTATCTGTGTTGTATATAATATCCAATTAATAAAGTGTTAAATAATTATGTTAGAACCTACGCGACAGAGACAAAAGAACAATTTCTTACGTGTGATTTCCCAAAACAACTTGTGCTGAGGTACGGGCAATATTTTTCTGCTTTACAATGTTCTTTTAAGCGGGAAACTTTTAAAAGGACCACTTGTTTTCCCCCAGATTTCAAAGTCCTCCTGCTTACACAAGTCCTGTTTATCCAGATTTGACAAATCTGGATAAGATTTCACTTATCCAGATTTGACTAGTTGTTTTTCTTCTCCAGTGGTCGGATTGGTGTTACGGGGGTCATGATATCTTACCTGGACGCCGGTGTAGTCCAGTACCCCCCAAAAACACCACTTCGTGGTTAAAAAAAGAAGAACGCCCCACTCAATAGAATGGTGTTACGCGGGTCATGATGACTTACCTGCACGCCGGTGTAGTCCAGTATGGTGAAGTGCGTACAGTCCAGCACCACGGGGTAGTTGACTGACTGCTTGCTGATGACATTGTAAAGGTCATCGACCTCGGGGAACGTGAGTCCCACGTCTACCTTCACCATCACGTACGTGCCGTTGCTCGTCTGGAATAAAAGAGAATACTCAGTCAGGCCTATTTTTCTTTTGGATTGAAAAAAAATTCCAGGTTCGATATTTCCAAATATTTCCATTTTCTTCCAAGGTCAACTTCACCACATTCATAAAAGAAAAATGCGTAAATGCGTTTCGGTACTTCTTTTAAAGATAAACAATGGACTTAACCTATAAAAGAAGTGGAAGCAAGAATTTTCTACTTCCATTTTGGTTAACTTTGGAAGAGGAAATTTTTCCTCTTCCAAAAGAAAAATGACTTGCTTCCAGTTTGGTTCATTTTATTCCCGTTTGGTTAGAAAGAAAAATACGGCTAAAGTATGGGGTACATGTACTAATTTTATTGGACAGTGAAAGAAGCGACCATAAACTTTCGGCACTTATTTTTCAACCCTCATATAATTTACTTAGAAGCCAAATAAAAATGGCTTAGGATGGGTTCTCTGTATACAAAAAAAGAAATGAAAAATAAAACAACTGATTTATTAGGTATTATTACACGGAAACATTTAAGAATAAAATTCCTGTTCATATCAGAAGAAAGGTACAAAGGCATACTATCGATTCAGAGATAAGGTTATTAGATAGGAATACTTGCCTTTGTGTTTCTTCTTAGTTTGAAATTTTATGAGGTTTGAAAAAAAAACTGACGAAAATTATGGTCGCTTTTCACCCTACCTTGTTTATACTTAGACATTATTCTTTACCTTGAAACAGTAGCTTAATGGGTAAGGCGGCGGACTTGTATCTTGGAAGTCGGTGATTCGGAGGAAGTTCAGTAACAATTTAGCATTGTAAGTTTGAGCAATTGGGGGCATCACTTTAGTCTGGCTGGGGGACTATAAACAGGGAGTAGACCAGTATTGGCTTGGTTCTGGGGGCCCTTGTCAATTATTAACCTCCTTGTAAAGACAGTGGTAGAAATGCTGAGTTATTCCTCCACTGTCTGGCTACCATCGTTCACGATGACGCCACCCTATGATGATGATTGTGGTTAACAGAAATATGATAGCTTAAACTTTATTATTTACCTTGACGGTTTCGATTTCTATCTTGGGCCTCGCCCAGACGTACACCAGGTAGGTAAGGTTCAGGGACACGCCCACAGCGAGGCCCACTTCCACCCCGAAGTAGAGACACGACGTGAGAGTCACCAGGACTATGGCGAGGTCGAACTCTGGAAGTTCAAAGCATTGTTATTCTCAATGTTTTTTATATACAAAATAATCAACAATAAATTAAATAACATTAAAATAAAATGAAAATATAGAACAAAATTAATGTAATATTTACAAATTAAATTATGGCTGTCGAAAAATACAGACCCCGTTTGGGTCTTAACTTATTTATTTTAGATATGGTAACGAACAATCCGACGAAAGGAAGTAGATATTCCTCATAGGAGAAATAAACATATAAGCCAACGTCGATAGTACGTTGAATAGATCAGTTCTCGTTCTATCACTGAAGTTAAGCAACGTTCAGCAAGGTTAGGATTTGGATGGGTGACCATTCAAATTCGAACCCTTGAGAGGCAGAAATGGTGCATTATGTACGTTTACCCTACGTATGAAGACAATGCAAAAGTTGGAGAACAGTATTATGTATCAAAGCTCGTGCATACGTAACATCTACATACTCACGCATGGGCGCTATTACGTATGTTCGTGATGTGGGGGGCAGATATGTTGGAATACGTTAACCCTACGTAAGAAGACTGTGAAAAATAGCGGATAAGAATTACGTATCCAGCTCGTACATACGTCATACGTAAGATCAACGTACTCAGGCGTTGGCGCTATTACGTATTAACAAGTTCGAGATGTGGCGGCCAGATATGTTGGAATACGTTTACCCTACGTAAGGAGACTGCGAAAAATAGCGGATAAGAATTACGTATCCCAGCTCGTACATACGTCATACGTAAGATGTACGTACTCCGGCGTTGGCGCTATTAAGTATTATATGTATAGTTCGCGATGGTGCGGGCCGAAAAAATAGATTACGTTTACCCTTCGTATGAAGCTGCGAAATATTGTTTACTATTCAAGTGCTCTGTAACTTACTGTAGAACTTCCACAGGGGTTTCACAATCTGGTAGTCCACTAGAAAGATGACAGCACATATCAGGATGGACGACAGAGTGGCTTTCGGTATGAACCGGAAGAAAGGGGTGATCAGCTCCAGAGCTAGAACCACTAGAACTCCTGGAAATCGAAAGATCAGACATGGACACTATAATACTCGTACATATATAAAATATTAAATATAACAATACATACTTGGATTTCTAATATTAATCCTAAAACAAATATTTTAATACATATACTGAAAATTTGAACATAATCGCATTCTCTTTCTTTTTCCTCGCCCATACGGAGTCTGTATTTTTCGACAACCAAAATACAACTTAACGCCTCGAACATTGGAGGTTTCCCAGGCAAGGTTAATGCTTAAAGCATTTTCTACCACCTAACACTCAGAGTCTTATTATTTGGTCACAAACTCAAATTAATGAGGAAAGAATTATGCACTGGGTGGGATTCGAACCAACGGATACCTAAGCTACCTGGATTACCAGACTAGCGCCTTAACCACTTCACTACCAGTGCACTGTACAACCAGGTGAGATAATAATAATAATAATATCACCTTATTTATACTGCCCGAATAGAACTATTCAGCCCCGTTATTCCAGCAGTAAGCCCAAGACGTATTATTATGTGGTAAAAATCCCAAATGGGAGGATAACTTGTCATGTCCTGGCTGGGTTTCGAACCCGGAATCTTTGGATTCACAGAGTGCCGCCTATACCACTGAGCTACCAGAACAGAAAGATAACAACAAACAAAGATAAAAATAGAGAGGTTAGTTGATGGCATGCATAATCAGAACTACCTACCTGCTGATGAGAGCAAATAAGCTCGAAACAGCTGTCCAGGTATGTTCTGATATTCATGTACATCTAGTACAACTTAGGGATGCCGATATCGAATCACAATATCGATATTTTTGATATCGATATTATCGGAAGCAAAGTATCGATATCCGATAATTATCGAAACGAAAATATCGTTATTCCGATATATCGAACTTCGATATTTTTATTTACATATTTCATAATTTCATTAGAACAGATGGGGATATAAGTTTAGTTTAGGTGTAGGTGTCACGCT
This sequence comes from Bactericera cockerelli, assembly GCA_024516035.1. Taxonomy (NCBI): domain Eukaryota; kingdom Metazoa; phylum Arthropoda; class Insecta; order Hemiptera; family Triozidae; genus Bactericera; species Bactericera cockerelli. The sequence goes on along the minus strand of CM044961.1, from coordinate 24,387,749 downwards.
ATTAACTCTATTAAGGCAGTGTCTTAGTCTTAAGTGCATTGTGTTAATGCAATTACCTATAAATCATACATTACAATATTTCAGAAAATCAATACGAACTATACAAAGCAACTTAAGACACGTGTTTTGTTCTTATTGGAACTCATCAGTAATTACAGTATTAAATGATTTTAACTTACAAAACAAGCAAATTTTATATACATTTAGTGTGGGTATTCGATAACGATATTTTTTCCGATATTATCGGAACCTCAGTATCGATACCAAATATCGATAAGATCGGATCCAAAATATCGATATAATATCGACATCCCTAGTACAACTTCTCACTTTTCTATTTATACTGATATACCTGAGTAGAGACTGGCGAGGGGGGTGCGGATCCCGCTGGCGTTGGCGACAGCAGAGCGAGTGAAGGCGCCACAGGTGGGCATGGAGCAGGCGAAGGCGCCAAATATGTTGCAGGCGGACAGGGTGAGCATCTCGTGAGTGGCGTCCACTGGCGGCCCACTGGATCCTGGGGGAGGGAAGTAATAATAATAATAATAATGCTTTTTCTTTGTGTTATTATGTCACAATTTTAGTGGATAGCGCAGAATCATAGGACTTTACCACTTTAATTTACAATATCTTGTATTATTTTTTTGCCTAAGATTCTGCCACTGGTCGCTGCTTCACATTAAAGCAGCTACTCATTTTTCCTCACGAGGTATGAGTGGACCCCGAACATCCAAGTACAGAGCAGAAAAAATCCTCCCCCGCTGGAAATCGAACTCAGGTCACCATGTGTGCAATGCCTAGCGCGCTAACTCGCTCTGCCACAGTGACTACTGAGGGAGGGAAGTAAGATTAATGCGGGACGCCCGCCGTATTCATAAAAAAATACCTTTTGCGATTGCTCTTTTTTACCATCAAACCTAATCATTTCCTTTTTCTCAGCACGAGCAATTTATTGCTCCATAATTATGTATGTTCAATCTATACTTATAAAAGAGAGTTTCACTCACTGACTGACTCACTCACTCACTCACTCACTGATTCATCACTGTTTCTCCGAACTGGTAAGTCCTAGGAAGCTGAAATTTGGTAGGTAGCTTTGTCTTATAGTCTAGATGTGTAATAAGACGGGATTTTTCGAAATTCCCACTACAACACCTGCCATTGGCGAAAAAGATTTTTTGCTTTACGGCCATGCCTCGGCCCGCAAAGCGGGCGACAGCCCGCTAGTTGTACATAGGTACCTGTCTATTTAAAAGATATTACCCTCTTCCTTCCCAAGCGCTTTTATCATTTGTAGTGGTACCTGTCCGATGTGCATCCAAATGCACATTTTCTGAGTAGTGTTATCTTCCCGATCGCAATATAGGGTTTGTAATGGTATCTTCCCAAGGTGCATTCAAATGCACAAACACTTTTCTGAACTCTTGTTGATTTTAATGTGAACGGATCTTTACCACAGAGGTTTTTTCAAAGGAAGGAGAACTCTGTGCGTTATTATAGGCGGGACAATTTTGTCTTGGTATGATAGCATTACCAAAAAAAATGTGCATTCAGATGCACATTGGGAAGGAAGAGGTTACATGCATACTTGCATAGTGTCATGGTATTTTGTTTTGTTGTTGTTTCTTTTTACAAATTGACATGGTTTACTCATGTTTGGTATTTACCTAGTTTCGTGGAAATGAATACACTCAACTCACCGAAGGCTTTGTAAATGGACACATTAGCCAGTATGGCGACAAGGGGTATGACAAACATGGCAGGTTTCTTCATGTTGTTGTTTCTTCTTACAAATTGACATGGTTTACTCTAATAGTTTCGTGTAAATGAGAAATGGATACACTCAACTCACCGAAGGCTTTGTAAATGGACACGTTAGCCAGTATGGCGACAAGGGGTATGACAAACATGGCAGGTTTCTTCATGTTGTTGTTTCTTCTAACAAATTGACATGGTTTACTCTAATAGTTTCGTGGAAATGAGAAATGAATACACTCAACTCACCGAAGGCTTTGTAAATGGACACGTTAGCCAGTATGGCGACCAGGGGTATGACAAACATGGCAGGGGTGAGGTCCCGGAACATCTGGGTGAACTCTACTGTGGTGTTGCCTACCACAGTGGAGAAGGGGGGCGGCTGGAACTTGGGAACCCCTGGAGTCACGTGACCTGGGGGGAGAGAGAGAGAGGAATAGAGAATATAGAGATGAAGATATTAATAATAATGGTTGTTATAAATTATTATTATAGTATGCTTTATTAGGTAAGACAAAAATACAGTAGAAATCGGTTATAACGAACTTCAAGGGACCGGAGAAAATTGTTCGTTATAGCCGATTGTCACTATAACCGATATATCGCTTATAGCGAACTTGTTCGCTATAAGCGATATTTATTGTCTATAAAGAACAATGTTTGTTATAAGAGATTTGTTATAAGAGCTTTTTGTTGAAGTATTGGACCATTAATAGGAATATTATTGGCTCTCTGCTGTTTAAACCACAGTAAAAGTGCGTCATCCAAATCATCAAGACCAGTATTTCTAATTTTTTTTACTGATTCACACTTATCAATTTGGTTAATTATTTTGTCTCTACATTTTAAAAACCCTGCGAGGGTTGATCTCGGAATCTCGAACTCCCTAGCCAAATCGGCACATTTTTCGCCACCGTCAAATCGGCATATTATAGCAAATTTTTCTTCAATCGTAAAAGATTTTCTAATAGACATTTTTTTAAAAACAAAACTTTTACTAAATAAAACACAAATGCAATTCACGATTCACGAAACACTAAAATAAAACAAGAAATGAAAAAAAATTATGTAAAAGATTTTCAGGACCTAGTAAAAAGCAATCAACAAGTTTGTGCAGGATAAAACATGTTTTCTATTTTATTCTTCATAGAAAAAAAAAAAAAAAAAAAAAATGTTTGTTATAACCGATAGGAAGTTGGTCTGGGGACTTCAAAATTTGTTCGCTATAGCCGATTTGTTCATTATAGCCGATGTTCGTTATAATCGATACATATGTTAATTTTCCATAAGACTCCAAGGGACCAAAGATTTTGTTCGTTATAGCCGATTATTCGTTATAACCGGTGTCGTTATAACCGATTTCTACTGTATATACAGTAAAATACAATGAAATTATAAAGAAAAAATAAATATATTGAACAAAGAAACAAAAACAAAAAAGAAGGTGAAGCTAATGTCCTACCTAAAGGGCGGGGTTATTTCCTATGGCAATCTCTTCCACCCAATAAATCCGCCTTGGGTATCAAGAGGTAACCGAACTATACAATATATGATCCGTAAACTCTTATAGAGCGGAATTAACAGACGCTTTTGTGATACCTCCGTGCCGCTAAGTCTCGGATTACGAACTGTCTTAGATGGGGAAAACCGATGCTAATCATTGACTTAAGTTATCGATTTTGTCTATTCTATCTCTATCTATATTCTATTATATTAAAGTGGTGTTTTTCAATTTTATAGTAATTTAGCCCTTAATATGTGGTGTAATCCAAAGCGCGGGGCCGATGGCATCTGCCATATGGTAATCCGATACTATGTATATCACATCCGCCACCTTATCGATCGAGCTACCAAGGTAGTAGTGGTAAACTAGGTTTATATTATTTATTTGACTATGCATATTATATTATTTATCCGAAATTTTGGACAAAAAAGTCAAAAAATAAGGACCACGACTTGCCGATACAGAATATTTTGTGGAATCTAGAATATATAAAAAACGGTATTCTACCATATAAAACAAATTTGAAGAAAATCGGTTAAGTCGTTTTGGAGATATAAGTAATTTTGTATAAAATCTCAAAATTGGCACGTGTTTACAATGTGAAATAATCACGAGGAAGTATTGTGTCCATAATTGGCAGTGTTTTATTTATTAGACTAGGTTTATATTATTTATTTGACAAGGTTTATATTATTTATTTGACTAGGTTTATATTATTTATTTGACAAGGTATTAGGTTTATATTATTTATTAAGGTATCAAGGATGGCTCTCCGTACCAAGCAGAATGAAGGGAGCCTCCAGCCCCGCCGCCTCGTACTGATAGGATATGAAGGAGGTGATGAGAACTATGACGACGTTACGTCCAGTGGAGATGTACCAGAGACAGCTGTAGAGGCCTTTCCTCTTCTCCTTGTCAATGGGGAGGTCCTTCAGTTTCTGGAAGTTAAGTTCAAGTTAGGTATTAGCTCAGTGGTAAGATATTATTATTGAATGCTTTATTAGATACAAAGACATTTATATGTAAACTAGAAATAATAAATTATTTTAAAAAATAAATAAAAAATGGAAACAATATTATAAACAATAAAATAGAAAAAATAGATAAATACGTATGTCCTAACCAAAGGGCGGGGTTATTGCCTATGGTAATCTCTTCCACCCAACCCTTTATAAGATACTCGCTTGCCAAAAAATAAATAAAAAATGTATGTGACGATGTGTGTGTAATGTATACATCTATAAATTATAGTTTCATGAAAGAGATACATTCCGGTCCGCTCGTATATTGACCCATCACCTCATTGGGAAGTATTGTGTCACTTCGCGCCCATCAGAGGGGAGGCATACCACGGGATAGGCAGGCTGCAACACAGACCACAAGCGTCTACAGTAGCTCCTGTTTCATATATGGCTGCGAAATAAAAACGGCTGTGAAACAGTGTGAAACACTCATCTTAAAAACATAATAAAAAGAATGGTTATATGACGATGTATGTGTATAATTGTACCTATATGTATAATACCATACATTATAGTTTTTTGAAAGAGATACCTTCCGGTCCGCTCGTATTGACCCAGTACCTAAATGGGAAGTACTATGTCACTCCTCTCCCATCAGAGGGGAGGCATACTACGGAATACGCAAGCTACAACACAGATCACAAGCTTCTATCGTCCGTCGCTGACTGTGAAACACTTTTAGTTATCATATTTGTAATAATCACTAGGTATTACTGTAACTTGCTTTATGAAAAATTTGCCGCACTTGGAACGCCGCGATCTACCAGTAACGAGTCCTGAGGTACCTACAGTTTCTGTAAAAGTTCAACAGGTACTAATAATTTACGAAGGTGGTTTTAATGACTATCACAAACATTAAAATACGTCATTCCTTCAATATTTCGTCAATAAATCTTTGTTTCTGAAAAAAAAAAAAAAAATATTATTATTATGAACCCTCTAATTTTATTTTGTTTTACAAAATCGCAACGAGGCATGATTATTATTACCTTGGACAATATCTGCCGTGAAAACTATAAAGCATACCGTTATCATTAATTCAAAAATGACGGAAGATTGATATACGGGTTGGCGGACCATTTGCCTGACCTGAGAGTGATGGCAGTCTAAAGTGAGGTACCTACTTCAAATATGCGATGATATACCTTCAACTCAGCTAGGGGACATTGGCACACGGTGTCAGTTACGGCAACAATCTAAATTATACGTATGAAAGCGAAATCCACTGACTGTCTGTTATATACAAAAAATGATAAATTTTTTGGAACTTCCGCATGACAAGCAAGTATCACAAAGGGCCGAATTATAAAACAGGATTAGATTTAATTTAATTTTTCTTTTTTAATTTTTATTTATTAAACGGGAATAACCCAATATACATAAATTACAAAATGTTACAGTTAAAAACATACAAGACATTAAAGAAGACATCATCCCTAAATACGCCCTCAAGTCGGAGTTTCAACCAATCACAGAGCACTATGTATAGCCCGAGTTAAGGGATAGTGTCCACTTAAATTAAATCTAATCCTGTTTCATAATTCGGCCCTTAATAATCGATTGTCCCATAGGTATGACTTTATATTTCCAATATCTACCTAGAGGCTGAAATTTTTTTAGACATTTTTTTATGGCAATTTTTTGGTGTCTTCTAGCCATGGGCGAAATCTCTCCAAGAGGTGCAAAGGGGTCTAGGTTCATCTCTATAAACACGAAATGTTGGTCAGGGTGAAAATTGTTTATTTACTAAGCTCTATGCTGATATAAGTACGTATTGTGTTAGCCAACTCAACTAATATTATGTAATGCAGAGTACGTAATCTATGGAAGAGAATGCCGTTGGCATTAGCGACGCCCTTGATCAAGTTTTGTTTTGTTAATTTTAATTTCTATGTATGTATATATTCTATGTTATTTGTAAATAAAACTTGATCCAAAATGTTTAATAATATGGTAGGCTCGTAAATTTGTTTATTGACAGTTTATTTTAAAAATGATAATAGGTCGTCGTAGCAAGCGCCCCGCCTATCTTCACTACGCAGGTATTAAATTTCCACCACGCTCAACTTGAATGAAATATTATTTTATCAAAGACCTTGAGCTGAAGGTAGATCAAAATTATATGAATAGATTTTATGTTTACATAACTAACAGTCATTGTTGTTAATTTTGATTGTGTTTGTCTGTGTTTACCCCCATTTTAACTTTAATCATCAGATTTTATCACGACGAAGCTTCTACCCTCCGTTCGGTGGACACTATTTAGGTACTAACCTCTTTCGAAACTAAGAGAAAGCCACACGCTTTAACTTCGCCCCTTGGTTCACTACATATTCTATTGTTTTCTTTTTTTCATGTTCTATGTTGCAAAATGTATCATGTAGTTTACCAATAAAGTGTTAAATAATAATAATAATTAACTCGCCCATCTTGAAGTGGGCATGACGAGAAGTTTCTTACAGGAATAATAATTTAGACTGACAGTTCGATAATCTGTTCCAGTCCATTTAAAGGCCTTGTTGTGGATTCAACACCACAATATTTTGATAAAAAAAAATCAAATCATAAATTTGGGAAATTTCTTGGAATTTTTATCTTGACCTCAAGTTTTCAACAGTCCTAATAATACCTCAATGCCAAGGTGGATCGCCACATGTGAATTCTAGAGACTTTGGAACATTAATTTTATCAGGGCTAGAAAACTATAGCTTGTTGTTTGACAACGACTTCATATTGAAGATAAGAGGGATCATGTATTACGAGACAAAGCCATCAGTCTATTCGAAACCTTATCAAATACTCAACAATTTTTTTCTCACTTTTATAACTTTTTGGGTAGTAGAGAGGTATTACGATCTACAGTTACCGTAGATCGCACCGCGAATACAATTTCCTGCGGCTCATTAGTGTTAAGCAAAGTCGAGAATAAAGATGCATTCTAGCGTTAAACTCTATTATTAAAATGGATTTGAATAATGCATTATGTTATGAGAACTATAATAGTAGTACATAGTTAAAAAATATTTACAAAAAACAAAACAAGCAGCACTTACCCTCACAAGCAGCAGGACACATCTAACACTCACAAGCAGCAGGACACATCTAACACTCACAAGCAGCAGGACACATCTAACACTCACAAGCAGCAGGACACATCTAACACTCACAAGCAGCAGGACACATCTAACACTGACAAGCAGCAGGACACATCTAACACTCACAAGCAGCAGGACACATCTAACACTCACAAGCAGCAGGACACATCTAACACTCACAAGCAGCAGGACACATCTAACACTCACAAGCAGCAGGACACATCTAACACTCACAAGCAGCAGGACACATCTAACACTCACAAGCAGCAGGACACATCTAACACTCACAAGCAGCAGGACACATCTAACACTCACAAGCAGCAGGACACATCTAACACTCACAAGCAGCAGGAACACATCTAACACTCACAAGCAGCAGGACACATCTAACACTCACAAGCAGCAGGAACACATCTAACACTCACAAGCAGCAGGACACATCTTACCCTCACAAACAGCAGGACACATCTAACACTCACAAGCAGCAGGACACATCTAACACTCACAAGCAGCAGGACACATCTAACACTGACAAGCAGCAGGAACACATCTAACACTCACAAGCAGCAGGAGCACATCTTACCCTCACAAGTAGCACTTACCCTCACAAGCAGCAGGAACACATCTTACCCTCACAAACAGCAGGACACATCTAACACTCACAAGCAGCAGGACACATCTAACACTCACAAGCAGCAGGAACACATCTTACCCTCACAAGTAGCACTTACCCTCACAAGCAGCAGGAACACATCTTACCCTCACAAACAGCAGGACACATCTAACACTCACAAGCAGCAGGACACATCTAACACTCACAAGCAGCAGGAAACACATCTAACACTCACAAGCAGCAGGAACACATCTTACCCTCACAAGTAGCACTTACCCTCACAAGCAGCAGGAACACATCTTACCCTCACAAACAGCAGGACACATCTAACACTCACAAGCAGCAGGACACATCTAACACTCACAAGCAGCAGGAACACATCTAACACTCACAAGCAGCAGGAACACATCTTACCCTCACAAGTAGCACTTACCCTCACAAGCAGCAGGAACACATCTTACCCTCACAAACAGCAGGACACATCTAACACTCACAAGCAGCAGGACACATCTAACACTCACAAGCAGCAGGAACACATCTTACCCTCACAAGTAGCACTTACCCTCACAAGCAGCAGGAACACATCTTACCCTCACAAACAGCAGGGCACATCTAACACTCACAAGCAGCAGGACACATCTAACACTCACAAGCAGCAGGAACACATCTTACCCTCACAAACAGCAGGACACATCTAACACTCACAAGCAGCAGGACACATCTAACACTCACAAGCAGCAGGACACATCTAACACTGACAAGCAGCAGGACACATCTAACACTCACAAGCAGCAGGAACACATCTTACCCTCACAAACAGCAGGACACATCTAACACTCACAAGCAGCAGGACACATCTAACACTCACAAGCAGCAGGAACACATCTTACCCTCACAAACAGCAGGACACATCTAACACTCACAAGCAGCAGGAACACATCTTACCTCACAAGTAGCACTTACCCTCACAAGCAGCAGGAACACATCTTACCTCACAAACAGCACTTACCCTCACAAGCAGCAGGACACATCTAACACTCACAAGCAGCAGGAACACATCTTACCCTCACAAACAGCAGGACACATCTAACACTCACAAGCAGCAGGAACACATCTTACCCTCACAAGCAGCAGGACACATCTAAACTCACAAGCAGCAGGACACATCTAACACTCACAAGCAGCAGGACACATCTAACACTCACAAGCAGCAGGACACATCTAACACTCACAAGCAGCAGGACACATCTAACACTCACAAGCAGCAGGACACATCTAACACTCACAAGCAGCAGGACACATCTAACACTCACAAGCAGCAGGACACATCTAACACTGACAAGCAGCAGGACACATCTAACACTCACAAGCAGCAGGACACATCTAACACTCACAAGCAACAGGACACATCTAACACTCACAAGCAGCAGGACACATCTTACCTCACAAACAGCAGGACACATCTAACACTCACAAGCAGCAGGACACATCTAACACTCACAAGCAGCAGGACACATCTAACACTCACAAGCAGCAGGAACACATCTAACACTCACAAGCAGCAGGAACACATCTTACCCTCACAAACAGCAGGACACATCTAACACTCACAAGCAGCAGGACACATCTAACACTCACAAGCAGCAGGACACATCTAACACTCACAAGCAGCAGGACACATCTAACACTCACAAGCAGCAGGACACATCTAACACTCACAAGCAGCAGGACACATCTAACACTCACAAGCAGCAGGACACATCTAACACTCACAAGCAGCAGGACACATCTAACACTCACAAGCAGCAGGACACATCTTACCCTCACAAACAGCAGGACACATCTAACACTCACAAGCAGCAGGACACATCTAACACTCACAAGCAGCAGGACACATCTAACACTCACAAGCAGCAGGACACATCTAACACTCACAAGCAGCAGGACACATCTAACACTCACAAGCAGCAGGAACACATCTAACACTCACAAGCAACAGGAACACATCTAACACTGACAAGCAGCAGGAATACATGTTAACATGTTACCCTCACAAACAGCACTTGCCCTCACAAGTAGCAGACTTACCCTCACAAGCAGCAGGAACACATCTAACACTCACAAGTAGCAGGAACACATCTTATCCTCACAAGCAGCAGGAACACATCTTACCCTCACAAGCAGCAGGAACACATCTTACCCTCACAAGTAGCACTTACCCTCACAAGCAGCAGGAACACATCTTACCCTCACAAACAGCACTTACCCTCACAAGCAGCAGGAACACATCTTACCCTCACAAGCAGCACTTGTCCTCGCAATGCAGCACTTACCCTCACAAGCGGCACTTACCCTCACAAGCAGCACTTACCCTCACAAGCAGCACTTACCCTCACAAGCAGCACTTACCCTCACAAGTAGCAGGAACACATGTTACCCTCACAAACAGCACTTACCCTCACAAGTAGCAGGAACACATCTTACCCTCAAAAGCAGCACTTACCTTCACAAAGCAGCACTTACCCTCACAAGCAGCAGGAAGAGAATGCAGGAGACGCCCAACACACAGTCGCCCATGCGGGCCTTGTGGAAGTTCTCGTAGTACTGGACCATGTAGTTCATGCACCCATTGGCCCGGATGCGGAGACCCAGGATGCCCTTGAACTGGGTGATGATTATGATGATGGAGGTGGCGGTGGTGAAGCCAGAGGTCACGGGGGCGGAGATGAGGTTCACCAGGAATCCTGGGGGAGAAGTGGAGGGGATTATAAACAGGTATTACTTCGGGGATTGAGGCTATTGCCAGCAGGTGCCCCCTTTCAATTGCCCAACAGGGGTGGATGGAGGGATCTTACAAAAAAAAAAGGTATTACTAACACAAATTGTTAGGAAAGACATCCAGCCGTAAAATGTGGAAGTAAGAGGTTGGCCAATGCCGACCTCAAGTAAGTTTGAGAAAAGGCAAAGTGAAAGAAGAAGAAGAAGGTAACAGGAATGAAGTAACGCCCAGTTTTGTAAATAATAATAATATCGCCCTTTTTATACTGCCCAACTACGAATATTGAGTCCTTACTCCAGCAGTAAGCCCAAGAGACGTATTGTGTATCTTTTTTGTATAAGGCGTTATTCACACTTCGGCTGATGTATTTGATCAATGTAATCAGTATAAACAGAAGATTGAGAAGTTGTACTAGATGTTCATGAATATCAGAACATACCTGGACAGCTGTTTCAAGCTTTTTTGCTTTCATCAGCAGGTAATAGTTCTGAGTATCCATGCCATCAACTAACCTCTCTCTTTTAATCACTAACCTCTCTATTTTAATCTTTGTGGTCTTTATGTGGTCAAAATAAATTATGTGGTCAAAATCCCAAATACAAGGATAACTTATCATGTCTCGGCTGGGTTCCGAACCCACGTCTTCTAAATACCAGACTGACTTCTTGACCACTGAGCTACCGTAACAGAAATAGTGTGTAAATACCTTCTTAAAAAAGTTCTCGTATTTATGTTAATCTTATTATTCGTGATGTTACGAGAACCGGTGCATTCAACGCGCCATCGACGGTGGCGGTTCTGGTGTTCCATAAGTCGGTGGTTAGTAGTTACCATGGTAAAGCAAAAGTACTTTGGTCTGACTTCAGCTGTGAGAGATTAATTTGAGTAATTTTCCTAGAAAATATTGAGTAAAAGCCCGAACGAAAAATGATCCTTAACCCTAAGCTAAGTTGACATGGTATACCCAATAAATATCTAAAGAAGGGAAACTCTAGCTGGGGTACTGTTATACAAGGGATTAGACTTTTAGGCAAGAAGCAATCTCTTTGAGGTATAAAAGAAGTTTTGACCAGCGAAATCCTAACAGGCGTTCTTATATTCTGGCGGTCAATAAAGGCCGGAAATGGATTCAAGGTTCGAATGGTTTCTTTCAGGGTCAAACTAATCTTTAAAATTGCATAAGCGGGATAATGATTTTATACCGGCCCATTTTTTCCGTACCAGAATTTTCCGAAACTCAGATAAGAAAAAAATCCCTTCCTCTTTGAAATAATTAAAAAGTGCTTGTATTCCCCCTGCCTTCTGAAGTGATGCTTGAGATAGCAATTATAAATTGATAATATTGTACCTATGTACGTAAAGAAACTATCAATTAGCTACTCTCGTATCTGGAGAGGTGAGGGCACCTGAGATAAGCAGAGGTGTTTAGAAGGCTATGGTAAAGCAAAATGTGCTACATGAAGTAGGCAGGTGTTTGCTCAATGTTTTTATGGTATTTTTAAAAGTAAAATACTGTTTTTTCCTCTTTGTTGTTGTAAAGTAGCTGTTTAAGAAAATGGTGTTGTTCCCTTGTCTTAGCCCAAAGGGGTGAAGCAGGAAAGCTCCAATCGACCTCGACGAAACTAACTTTTATCACCTTTTAGGGTCACATTATGAAAGTGGATGAAAGTTAAGCTAAGCTAGACACGCCCCCAAGTCGGAGTTTCAACCAATCACACCGCACTATAGCCCGAGATAAGAGATAATGTCCACTTCGATTAAATCTAATCCTGTTTTATAATTCGGCCCTTAGACACTTGAACGCCCAAAAATAGCCGTATAGTAGGTACCTATGTCCAATTCATGATTTGCTAGTGTTGTCTTTGTTTGTATTTCCCGGTGGAACATTATCATTATGATTTCCTGATTAAGTTTATATATTATAGGTTTATTGTTACTGAAAATGCAAAATACTTAAATTCCGTATACCTACCTTTATCAAAAAATAAATTAAAACAATGTATTTCTCAGGGTCATATTATAAAACAGGATTAGATTTAATCTAAGTGGACACTATCCTTGAACACGTCCTATAGTGGGAACTTCAACCAATCATTTTTAAAAATAAACATGGTTTTTTTTATATATTAATATATAAAATATTTATCCCATAAAATATACAAGACCTGTTTGACTGCTGGAGTAAAGGGACTTTTCAGTCTTACCTCAGCAGTATAAACAAGGTATATTCTATTCTATATTATAATCACAGTGCACTATAGGCTGAGTTAAGTGATAGAGTGTCCACTTTGATTAATCAATTAATCCTGTTTCATAATTCGGCCCTCACAGTTTTTCCTACCCAAATTGAGCAGGCCCATGACGAGCGTGACCACACCGCACAGGAACGTGAGCAGAATGACGTGATCTGTGGTCAGGTCGTGCGTGAACTCGTACGTGAGGAGCGCCATGAGGGAGGTGGGGCCTATCGAGACTTCCCGAATGTTGCCGAAGATCATGTAGATGAAAGCGCCGACGAAGGACGAGTTGAGACCGAACTGAAAGATGGAAAAAGTTTGAAATAAATAAAATTGGCAACAGCGCCTCATTCCAGAAAACACGCTCACTCTCAAAATTCCCAAATCCTGCCCTACGAATGACGAGTTGAGACCAAACTGAAAGATGAAAAAAGTTTGAAATAAATAAAATTGGCAACAGAACCTCATTCTAGAAACCTCTCTCACTCTCAAAATTCCCAAATCCTGCTTTCAACCGTCACACAACGTACTCTGATTGGTTTATTTATTTACACTTTATTAATTGGACATATTATACAGGGTGTCCCGTATACAGATGCAAATATTTTGAGGGTAGATTCAGCCCACCGTGGACTATCATATGAGCGAAACTTGCAGTGGGGCATTTTGCTTCGTTAAAGAGTTATGGCCAAATCCCTGTTTTTCCCACAGGTCTAGAGGTCACTTGGATCGATGCACGTTTTTAAAGAAATGATAGCCAGTAAGTAATTTTTGACTTCATGTATGGGTAGTCATGCATATTTCCCTTCAAATGCAGTTGGTTGCATGAAAAAATATTGAAAGACCAGAGAGATATTTAATCATAAGTTCAATATTTTTCTAAAATTCGATTTTTCCCTTTTTTCCCTTTCGTGAATTTAGAGTACTTCTACAATTGCAGTTCTACGTAACACTAGGTAAAAAAATACCCTTTGCTATTTTGTATCAATAAATACAAAGTTCTTTCAGACGCGTGAAGGAACGAATGAGATACGCCTTAATAAACGGCACCAGAAGGAGAGAAACACATCTTTCAAATTTTGAATCTGGGCGCTATTGCATTTTGAAGAATACTCGATGCCTGAAGCGGTCTGTGTGACCATTTTTGTGCCAACTGCAAGTTATAAATGAAAATTTTCTGAGTACAAATAGTTCTATTAACCAACTCTATCAATCAAATCTAATAACTAAAATAACAAGGCGATCAATTTGGTCGGTGAAAGAGAAAGCCACAAGCTTTAACCTCGCCCTTGGTTCGCTACAAACATATTCTTTTGGGTTCTTTTCATTTCATGTCCTGTGTTTCAGAATGTATCATGTTTATAGTTTATCAATAAATTATTAATAATAATAGTAACCTTAAGGTTGGATGTTCGAGTTTTACCCAAGGTTAATTTTCGGCACTATTTGTGATGTTTTTGATATCATAAAAAAAAGTTATCATATTATTTGTGTTATTCACTTTCGTGATATCACAACTACTCAAACTCGCTTTTACTAAATCTACGCTGAAACCGGGACTTAAACCACCGACCTCCAGGTTACAAGTCCGCTGCCTTATCGATCAAGGCACTGAGGTCGGTTGTTGATATCATGATTGTGATAAACACAAAAATGATATTTTTAATTTTACTTCTAAAAAAAAAAATGACAATTTTTGTTGTTAGCGCAGAGTCTTTCTCCATGTGTATTCTTTGTCCATAATTACACCACTGGTTGCTGCTTTCGTTGCAGCCTCTCTCATTTTTCCTCATGATAACCCTGTGACCCCGTAACCCCATTCACATAAAAGTTCACACCGACCGACCACTGTGAATGATCAATTTCCCTCTGTTAAACATCCCAGAGCAGTGTATTTATACCTCAAATTACGCGCCAATTCTGTTAAAATTCAGCCAACTTTGAATTTTCCATCATGATTCAGAAGTGTTTTTTGAGCTTTGTGTGTACTGCGTTCCATGATCTTTAAAGTAATATAAATGAGCTTTCTTTTTTCTAAAACTAAATATAATAGGGTATTTTTTTAACTAGTGATACGCAGAATTGCAATTGTAGAAGTACTTTAAATTCACGAAAGGGAAAAAAGGGAAAAATCAAATTTTAGAAAAGTATTGAACTTATGATTAAATATCTCTCTGGTCTTTCAATATTTTTTCATGCAACCAACTGCATTCGAAGGGAAATATGCATGACTATCCATACATGAAGTCTAAAATTACTTACTGGCTATCATTTCTTTAAAAACGTGCATCGATCCAAGTGACCTCTAGACCTGTGGGAAAAACAGGGATTTGGCCATAACTCTTCAACGAAGCAAAATGCCCCACTGCAAGTTTCGCTCATATGATAGTCCACGGTTGGCTGAATCTACCCTCAAAATATTTGCATCTGTATACGGGACACCCTGTATACAACACAAATAATTACAAATTAAAATACAATATAAGAGAAGAATAAAGAAAAATAAATAGATTTATACATAATATATGTCCTAACTAAAGGGCGGGGTTATTGCCTTTGGCAATATCTTCCACCCAATCCTTTTCATTGAAATTGGTTATTTCGTTCAACAAAATAACTGTCGTGATACGAACATGCAGTTTAAAGTGACGTTAAACCAAAAAAAAAAAAAAAAAAAAAACCAAAGCCTCACTCACAGTCTCGGGTAGTCCTGCTAGGGAGGCGTACGCCAAGCTCTGAGGGATAAGCGTCATGCCCACCGTCACCCCGGCGATGGCGTCTGCGATGGCGTCCTGCTTGGTGTAGTTACTGATGGTGTTTATGAAGGGGATGTGACGTCGCACCCTCTTCATCACCTTGTCTCTCCTCGTCGGCAGGAGTTTCTTTTGTTGGGCTTCCACATTGTTGATGTTGTTGAACAACTTCGGGTTGTTGTTGACTTCCACATTGTTGTTGTTGCTCATTGTGAAGTTGTTGGTTTTTATGTCTTGCTGGAAAAGCAATTTATTAGACACAAATTAGAGCTAAAGTTAACTCAATATAGTCGATACTGGATTTTTTTTTAATTAAAGATGAGTGTTTCACAGCATTTTTTATTTCGTAACCATGAAACAGGAGCTACTGTAGAAGCTTATGGTCTGTGTTGTAGCCTGCCCATCCCGTAGTATGCCTCCCCTCTGATGGGCGAGAAGTGACACAATACTTCCCATTTAAGTGCTGGGTCAACAAGAGCGCACCGGAAGGTATCCCTTACAAACAATAATACAATTATTGTAACCAAATTAGGAATACAAATTTTTGTCGTCATGGGGGATCGAAAAGAATACAAATAACCTCAGTAGTCTGATTGATAATATGGTGGACTATAACCTGGAGGTTGGTGGTTCCAGTCCCAAGTTGAGAATTTTTTTTAGTAAAGCGAGTTTCAGAAGTTGTGACATCACGAAAGTGATTAACACAAATATGATTAAAAAATAAGTAAAAATGAACTTGGAAATAAGAGAAAAAAATTCCGGCCCCTTGAGTTGTCTTACCTATATTCAGGCCCGATTGTATTATAATTTGTAAACTATTATTAAGTTAATATCATAGTGTGAATGGGATTATTGATAAAATAAAATATTAGTATTGATTTCCTAAACTTTTTATGAGTATATTAAACGTTACCCCGATAAAATCCAAGATCTAAGTTATTCGAAAGTGCCCGGACTAATGACGATACTCTGATTAATGAAATACAGATTTCCGAATATAGCATAAACACTATCAACAACTATCGAAGTCCATATTCTCTATTTTAGAGGGAGAAGAGGGAGGTAAAATTCAGGTACCGTTCTATTTTAAACATAATACATGGAAACTTGCTCAAATCAAAGTGCAAATTTTGGACATTTTTAAACTGTGATAAGCATGTTACATTTTACTCTGTAAGAACTCATCAAGTAGTTATACCAATTGAATAATGTAAGATTACTTATAGATTAGGTACCTATTCATTATTTTGTTTTTGAGCTGCTACCAATTGAATATTGTTTTTATCTCCGATTTCCTGTTATCTAGTCGTAATTCAGATTGTGTTATCAATTTTCAAAGTCAATCAAAAGAATCTCTAGATTTTCAGCAGGTACTTCTCTCGTAATGTAAATCCATGATAGAATATGTGATTGTGACGTATCGTCCATCTATCAGAATTCAATGTTTGAAACAGCAGCTAGTAGCAAAAGTTTAGAATTATTGAGACCAATTTCACAGAATACAATGCTTTTCAATATTATTATCTTTTCCATCACACTTAGCGCATGTCTTTTGTCAGCATAAATCTGCTAGTAAATTCTAGATTGGCGGGCAGCAATGTGACACATAATTTAGGTGTCCAATTCATTTCATTAACTCTCCTTGCCCCTCTCTAGATTCACAATACAACATGCATGGGTTGTCGAGAGGTTAAAAAACTATTTTGGTAATCCAGGTAGCGTAGGGATCCGTTGGTTCGTATTCCAACCAATGCAGGAATATTTTTCCTCATTATTTGAGACTCTGAACATATTATAAGAATTAAGGGACTCTTTAGATCTAATCGGGTAGTATAAAGATGTGTCTATTATTATTATGAATAAATAATACACCACACAGTGTGTTGTGATTACTTCATGCAAATAAGAGAGAAAAAAAAAGATAAGATTGGTAATTCCAAGCTTCAAATACTTGTTTACGACGGAAAAAATGCCCAAATTTATACATATTCTATGCATGGGATTTTCAAGGCATAACTGCTCCTTTTTAGTTGCTCTTGCGAAGTTCTACAAAAAAAGTATGGGATGTCAAAAGGGGTTCATTGTAAGCGTTTAGCGGTTCTTTTTCCAGCCCTGGAAAAGAACCGGAAAACAGTCGCACCTGTCTCAGGGGAGGTCGCGAACTAAATACCGCCCGGCCAATCATTCCATTAGGCGACATTTTATTGTTTTAAATAGTTGACATAATGTCGCGGAGGATTTTGTTCTTACAACTGACATTTCCGGCATGTCGCCTGTTAATTCTATCCGTTTTATCAGGGAATTAGATAGAGAGAGAGACAGAGTGAAGAGAGAAGGAGAGAGACAGAGAGAGGAAGGGACATTCCTAGGATTAGATTTAATGTTTTCCATGTTGAGGTATGTATATGTATGCTCTGCGCCTTACAACACGCGTGTACTCCTTGCTTGATTAGGTCAGCCTTGATGGTCAAGAGGTAAGACCATTAGCCTTTTAAGCTGGAGGTCACGCATTTGAATGTTTGGTAGGTTTTGCCGATAAACGTGTCTGACTGATAGTTTTCTCTGTCAAAATGGAAATTCGAAGTAGTCTCTTTCATGATAAACAGTGCTTCTCATTAATAAAACTCATTTTCTGTCTGTATGTCTAACTGTTTGTAATAAGTTGGCGCGTAAACCGTAAGTGCTGGAGACCTGAAATTTGGCACACAGGTCCGTCTTTCATTGGAGATGATTATAGGATGGGTAACATGTCGCTAATGTTAAACTACACCGAGAAATAACTCAAAAAGGATGGGTGACCGACAACATTTCCTTTTTATTTCAGTACTTTGCTGCAGGACTTATATTGATGGGCGTCTCCCTACATAAAAATGACCAACTCCATTTACTTCACTAGTGAAGAGTAACAGTTATTGTTAATTTCTCTCATAATGATATGAGTATCTATCAAGTCAGAAGATATTTTACCTATGGTGAACCTAGTGAGCCAACATTGTCAGCGTTAATGGCTCTTTGAATTCACCAGTTGAAAAAATATGCTTAGATGACTGAAACTAAGCAACGCTCATCTTGGATGTAAAAACCTAGGAACTAGGTATTTCCGACCACGCTGTGTGAAGTTAATGTGAGTTTCCAGTGCATGAAAGGTAGTAACACCCCCGTATTGAAAAACCTTCCATGTTAAGGCGTAGATACGGAGAAAGAAAGAGACAAAAAAACAGCAAAAAAAAGTAGGCAACAAAATTATTGCTCATTAAAACTATTATTATTAATATTCTTACCTTCAGAAGCTCATAGATCTGTCAGCATATATCAGGATACTGTCAAAGTTTCGAAATGATCTCTTTTGGGTCCTGTGTCTTGGCGTTACCGATTTGACACAGAAAATGTTTATGTAGTGAAGAGTAGTGATTCTGCACTATCATCATACAAGATTCACCTTTTTTGAAAAATTGTTTTACTTTCCACAAAATTACATTAATTTTTATTGATATTACTTATTACAAAACATGATGATACATATTTTGAACTCCAAAAATAAGATTGGGTGGAATTCGAACCAACGGATCCCTACGCTACCTGGATAATCAGGGCTTATCGATCAAGCTACTGAGGTCAGTTTTTTTTAATTAACGATTTGAGAAATAAACAAAGTATTGAGGCCAAATGCATGGGTTACCCTTAAAATCGACCACATAGTCGGGGATTCTAACTTGCAAAAAAAGTTGCCTGCGATGCCGTCAAAAGAACTTTAATTCATGTTTTGGATTGATTTTTAAGAACTTTTATTCATGTTTTGGATTCTTGTATCGATAACAAAGTTTGTTTGGCGCATTTTCAAAAGTTTGTTTGGAGAGTATTTACTTAGGACCTAGACTTTTTGTCTGTTGGTCAAAAAAAGTTTCGTTTAACCCTACTCACATTAAAAAAGTAGTCTTCGTCGGGATATGTGATTAGCTGATTAGGGATCTGTTCTCTAGACATCTTACCCAATAACAAGTTTATACCGGTAGCTCAGTCGTCAAGGCGTCTGACTGCTAATCCAGAGGTCGCGGGTTCGAGACCTAGCCGGGACATGACAAGTTAATCTCCCATTTGGGATTACGACCACATAATAATACGTCTTGGGCTTACTGCTGGAATAATGGGACTCTTTAATCTTAATCGAGCAGTATAAATAAGGAAATATTATATTATATAAGACACCTGCGGCCCTTTCAAAGGGTACATCTTTCCTTTGTACATATTTTAGATCAGTTTCATACTTTTGTAAAAACAAAAAAATAATATAATATAGCTAAGTGTAAACGGAATCGAATTTATTCCAATGATAGCTGTATTCAATAAAACAAAAAGAAACTGAAATTTTTTTAAATTAATGAGTAGATTTAAAAATCACACTTTCTACGGGGAATAAACAGATTGGTTATTTATTTTATAGTAAAGATTTTGAGTTTTATTGACTATTATGGCGGTTATTTGGTTTTAATTATCATGTTAAATTTACTTGTTAAAAATAAAAATGGAAATCTAATTTATTGTAGTACCTATCTTAAAAGTACTGAACCAAGATTTCTTACACAAAATGTATTTTAGAAATTCACGTTTTTTTATCCAATAATGTTGGCATAAAAAAATATAGAACAATTTAAACTTTTCATTTATTTTTCTTTCAATACCTAAAAAAAATTGCCACAAAAAAGCTTCGATTAATTTCTGACGGAAGCAAGTTAGACGATCGAAGGGATTGCA
Organism: Bactericera cockerelli; assembly: GCA_024516035.1. Classification (NCBI taxonomy): domain Eukaryota; kingdom Metazoa; phylum Arthropoda; class Insecta; order Hemiptera; family Triozidae; genus Bactericera; species Bactericera cockerelli. The sequence continues at coordinate 24,367,239 of CM044961.1, read as the reverse complement.
ATTTGCTGTTTAATATAACGAGCTGAGTGCAGCCTGCTTCAGCCTCAAACTAAGTTTGATACCTAGTAAAGGAGGTACCTAATAAATGAATATATCAAATGCCCGCCGCGATAATAAGGCCCTAGGGATCAGACGTGACTAGATCCAGATGCCGTGGGTTCGATTCTTGAGCGAGGCAAATTTTATAGATTGTTTTTACTTTTGTACTACTTCATGTAGATTATTGTAGATTCCATTTTTACTTTCCATTACATAAAAATTAGATATGGATAGTATTGTTTTTGGTCAGTTCTCTATTAAGCGATTTAGGTTTGAACCTCGAATTAATTTCGTCTCATTTTATTTTTTCAATGTACTGTACATAATCCTTCATTGGTGATGAAAGTGGGGACTTTAGACCGTGAAGGGCCATGCCTCAACCTAACGAAACGCGTTTCCTTCTCCATTACTAATGAACTAGATAACTGCTAGTTAATTATATACAAAGAAAAAAGAAGAAAATACTTGTGTCACTTGTATAAAATAAGATAACGAACCAACACGTTTTCAACACGAATATTTTTTCTTTGTTTTTAACGTTTCTTTAACATCTAAATAATAGGTCATTCTAAACGGGGGTTTTACCATCCATTTTCTGAAAACTCAAAAATCAGCTGCCCAAATTAACCTCACAAAGCGTGAGGTCCCAGGAGTAGCCAGCATTACGAGGCGAGAGTTCGAACTTTATTGGTCTACAAATTCTAACCACGCTGAACGTAGCTTAACTTCAGTGAAAGAATGAGAACTGGTTCAATACACCGTTTCATCAACTCTGGCTTAATTTATTTTGTAAATTAGCTGGTTAATCGTAGGGGTATTATGAACTTTAACTATTTTGTGTACTATATTCATCCCACATTGCATAACCAAATTTAATTTCAGGCGCGCATAGAAATGCTCTAATAAATTTCTCAAGAAGGAATAAATTGGATACTGATTCAGCTGATTCTAGGAACGGATTGAAATCTGACCAATAGAAAATAATTATAGGAGATAAACTAATATAAAATAGAGAAAAACAACAAAGATCTATCTTTTCATTCAATAATGTTCACTCTTGTAATAATAATATTTTGTCTTGAAATTGCATTATTGGTTGTTGTTATACGTCTACATAATATGAAGAAAATATTTCAATTCAAGCTTTAATGTTCTAAAATCGAAATCATACATGCACAAGAGTACAAATTGTCAGAATGTCACAAAGATCCCAAGAGAAAGAGAGAGAGAGAGAGAGAGAGAGAGAGAGAGAGAGAGAGAGAGAGAAAAGGGGAGAGGTGACCTCACCGTCTTATTGAAGAAAAAGATAAGATTTTCACTTCAGTAGGTAGTGAGGAAAAGGAAATAATCCTTCATCGAAAGGAGGACACAACGTATGATAGCCGGGTAAAGAAAAGAGAAGATGAGCTCCTTTCACAGGTTTCATCTTAAGGAGGACTAGGGTAAGGGGTTGACAGGAGAGTCTCATTAACACCCACAGTGTGACAGTGCCCTAGCCTCTCAGTTAATCCCCTGTCACCACTTTCTTTTCCTATGACCTACCTCTTTCTTCTCTACCTCTTGCTCCTATTTCCTCCTTAATCTTCCTCTACATCCTCTTTCTTCGAAGGATCCCCTCGCTTTCTTTTCCTTCTCTTCCTTTTCCTCTTTTCCAACCTAATCTCTTCTATCTTTTCCACTTTCGCTGCTCCTAGAACCTCACTATATCCTAGATTTTTTAGTGTTTCACAGAGTTTTTTTTCCGTAGCTATTAAACAGACGCTTGTGGTCTGTGTTGTAGCTCTTTTCCAACCTAATCTCTTCTCTCTTTTCCACTTTCGTTGTTCCTAGAACCTTACTGTATCCTATGTAGATTTTTTAGAGTTTTACAGCCTTTTTTTATTTCGTAGCCATGAATCAGACGCTTGTGATCTGTGTTGTAGCTCGCCCATATCCTATAGTATGACCCCCTTCTGATATAAGACAAGAGTGACACAATATTTCCCATTTAGGTGCAGAGTCAACACGAGCTCACCGAAAGTTGTCCAACTGTATCCAAATTACGAATTCAAAGTTCTGACAGCTCTGGGGTTCGAACCCGTGATCTTCCGTATCTCGTGCTCACTCTCATTCACTTTCCTCTCACTTTTCCTTCCCTCTTTTATCATCTAGTCTTTCGTCTAGTCCAAGAACCTTTGTTATTATACCTTTTTTGTCTGCTCTCTCTCTCTTTCTTTTCATTCCTAGTAATTCTTCCCCTAACCTATCGTCAAAGTTCCCCTCTCTCTCTCTGAACGTTGCCTCTCTATTTCTACTTTATCTTTTCTCCCCTTTCCACCCTCATCTTCCCCTTCTACTCTTACTGCTAGTCTTCCACCCCTAAACCCTTTTCTTTTGTCACCCTCTTTGTCTTGTGTTACATTTCCTCTCTCTCCCCCGGTTGTATGTTTACCTCCTCTCTTCACCACCCCCTCACCCCAACTCATTCATCCCCCCTCTCACCTAAGCCCAGCTTTCTATCGATTTCCTTGAGAGCCTTTTAGTATAAGCTTTACAGCTTTTCGCTCTATTTTTATCAACAGGGGGTGACATGGCACCACAAGAACATTAAGTTTATTCCAGACTTCGGCGGAGCTCAGGTTTTTTGTTTATCATTATTTTGTCGTCAGTTTTTATTATCTTTCGTTTCTTCAACAAAAAAAATTGCCTTGCTTTTTTGTGTTTGTGTTTCTAAAGGAAAATATTTAGAGTGTTTTTTTTTTTTATTGAAGTAGAACTTTGTGTCATTTTAAATTACCAAAAGCTATTTTTCAATCAAAATTTAGAGAAATATTTTTTGAGGTATCGAATAAATTTTAATTTCATTTTGGAATAAAAAGTAGAAAAAAAAGGTATTCGAACTTTTATATTTTTGGTATTGTCTCTGCATGGATACAAAATGATAGACCAAGAAAAGGACTTGTATGAATGTTTCAAGTGTTCAGAACATGTTTTATGTTTCAACATTTTTTTTTTTAGTTAGGTTCTAGTTTTTGCTCTGGATTACATTATCAGTTATGTTTCACCCTTGAATGAACTCTCCCAGTGCAATCTTCACAATATTACTTCATAGTTATATTTCTTTAAAAGTTCGTTACAGTCACGGAATTCTTTGCCTTCATAGTTTATGTACATAACAGTACAACTTCTCACTTTCTGTTTATACTGACTGACTGACTCACAGTGTCCACTCTCACCACCACAATATATTGAGGAACGATGCAGATCATGTTCAAGAAAGCACCCCTCGAGTCCTGCTGTGGACTTCTCCCTCTGAGACTGGCCTCCTTGATTTTCGGTTTCCTACAGTTGGTGAGTTTTTACGATTTCAGAAAAGTGTTACAAACCCATTTCAAATCTTTAGATAGGTACGTATCTGGGACCCAAAAGATCGACCTGAAATCGACCTCAACGTAACTGCCATCTGATCGATGGAACTACTGAGGTTGGCTATTTTTTCATTTATTATTTTTTTAATGTGACGTTAGTGTTTTTATTTCTTAGCCATGAAACAGGAGCTACTGCAGACTTTTGTGATTTGTGTTTTAGCTTGCCCATGCCGTAGTATGCCTCCCGTCTGATGGGCGAGAAGTGACACAATTCCTATTTAGATACTGGGTCAATTTTGAATACAATTTTTAACCATCGAGATCTGGTGATCGAACGTATGACATTCCGTATGAAGGTGATTATCTTATCACTGAGCTAATCATAATATGTAATTAGTATTTTTCATGCCAACTTCCCTGGTGTAACGATTTTGACTAATGCCAGTGGTCTTGAGATTCCGAGGTCGATCCCGGGCTGGGCAGTTTTCTTACAAAAATATCTGGTAAGAGGTGAGACTGACATTTCCGGCCCAACCCAGGATGAAGTTTCAATGACTTAGGATCATCGAGCGACAAGTTATTGAACTTTCCTACTTGGTGCGTAGTCTGATAGACGACGCGATCTTATGAATCTAGAGTTAAATATTATTATTATTATAGTAAGCTTTATTAGGTAGAAAAAAAATATATACAGTAAAATACAATGAAATTATAAAGAAAAAACAAAAAGATTGAGCAAAGATACAAGAACAAAAACTCTGGTGTAAACATCACACGACTTTCCTTATCCCCTAAAAAGAAGTCGAATTCCGCCACTGGGGACTCAACAGTAACAGATAGCTAAATATCAATGCCAAATTCGTAATCAGCACCTCAAAATCATTTGATTTGATATGTCGCAACCCCCATCTAAGGTGAATAATAAAAAAGTTAGTCCAAAGAGAATGAAGTTAATGTCCTACCTAAAGGGCGAGGTTATTGCCTGTGGCAATCCCTTCCACCCAATTATTGTAAGGAGTTTCCTCTAAAGTCCTACAACCAGATCAGATAATGATTTTTTTTTTATGATTTTATTTGTGGTGAAGCACAAGGCCTCTTCACAATTTTTTGTGGGTAGCGCAGCATTACTAAGAGCCTCCTTCACATTTCGAATTATTCAATTACATTAATTTCTTTTTACTCTGGTAATGCCGCCACTGGTCGTTACTCATACAAGTGACTACTCATTTTTCCTCACGAGGTATGAGTGGACCCCGAACATCCAAGTACAGAGCAGAAAAATTCCTGCCTCGCTGGGGATCGAACCCAGGTCACCATGCGTGCAATGCCTAGCGCGCTAACTCACTCTGCCACGGTGACTACTACCAGGTCAGATAATGTTTGTTCCTCCGTTTTCTCCCCACCCAGGTGATCACCCTCGCTCTCCTACTGATCATGACCACCCTCCTGTTCGCGGACGCCCGGGAGATCTCCCGCCGGCTAGAGGATGACCTGACGGAGGTGGCGGAGAGAGAGGGCATCTCCCTACACCATGCGGACATGAGAGAGATAGAGGTGGACGCCGGGACCCGCAGCAGTAATGTCCTCAAGATGCACACAGGACGACAGATCTTCCAGGGTAAAGTCGGGTGGTTCACGCGTGAAAAGAGTGGAAGTCTGTGTAATGTGTAAATCGCGCGGACTTCTTATTATTGTAGCAAAATATCGTGGCATTTTAGGGACAAAAAAATAAAAATAAAAAGTAATACATTGAAAGTTCCAAAAGCAATAAGTAATAAGGTACATCCTATTTTAATCAAATTAGAATATTAATTATATCCTAAATATGTATAGATATAATATCTTTTTTTTGTATAGGGCTTCTTTTACACCTCGGCCGAGCTGTTTGATAGACCTATTAACTCGGACTCGTACATCGTTAGCGCAAATCTTATTTTTCCATGGTTCTAGTCCACTTAGTAATTATAGAAAAAAATCATTTCCTCTTGCACATAGACAACAAGAAGGACCTACCTTGGTGCAAGATTTCAGCTTCCTTGTATTGGTATTCCGGAGTACAATAATACTCTTCAGTGACAGCTAACCAACAGGCGAGGTTAATGCTCACAGCATTTTCTACCAGCATTTTATTTTTTTAAACGGATAGTGGTATCGTAAAATATTTAACCCTCTCTATTCCAGTGGTCATCGAGATACTGTACGCTGTCACTCTCTGCCTCCTGTTTCTCGTCATTACAATCATGATGATGCTCTATGGGTTAATCACGGTAAGTAAAGTCACGGTAAGCAATTCATTTACCCTAACTCTTCAGTCTTTAAAACAGTTGGTTTTATGAGCTAGGATAAGCCGGTGAAACCACAAATAAAATCGTTTCCGATGTAGGCTACGCCATTTAAAAAAATAACATTTTAAAAGGAGCCACCGTGGCTGAGTGGAGTAGCGAACTAGGCTTGCACGCATGGTGATCTGGGTTCGATCCCTAGTAGAAAAGGATTTTTTTGCTCTATACCTAGTTGGAATACTTGGATGTCCGGGGTCCACTAATATCTCGTGAGGAAAAATGAGTAGTTACTTGTATGAGTAACGACCAGTAGCGACATTACCAGAGTATTAAATTAATTTAGATAAGTAAAGGAGACTCTTAGTAATGCTTGCGCTACCCACAGTAAAAATGTGAAGAGGCTTGGCGCTTCATCACAAAGAAATCATATTTTAACTTTTTACTTCCGATAAATTTCTAATATTAGTAATATTAGAAAATCGGAAGTATTGTGTAGGTTTTTGTAAAAAAATATTTCTTTGCTCCGATTTCAATTTTTTTCATATTTCTGGACGTTTTTTTCAAATTAAATAATAATTTGAATCTAATTTTGTCCTTATATTTTCCTCAGAGGAAGGTCCAGTTCATAGTGCCCTGGATGTATGTGGAGCTGATCATCATTATCATAATTCCCAGCATCATTACTGTCTGCTGTATGATCAATCGGTACCAGCAGAACGCACTAGGAATCACGTATCTGATTCCAATATGCGTTCACGGTAAGATTCTAAACTCGACTTTCTACGAGGTTTGGCTATTAAGTTCGTAGACGCGAGCCGCTACGCAAAAGCTGTCCATGCTAGGAAGATATGATGAACACGTTTAGAAAGCTTGAAGTCTTGTGTTTCGATTGATAGCTGTCACATACCTGTACTGTAATTAGTTCTGTTGTGATAGCCCGACGCGCAAGACACCTTTTTTAATTTTGCCGGAATTATGATTGATACAAACGTTGAGCAACAAGTGATTATTGAATTTTACGTAAAACTTGCTGGTAAAACTTTTTCTTTGTTAAAGACAGTGTACCAGGAGTCATGTTTGAAAAGATCAACGCTTTATCAGTGGTTTAAACGGTTTCAAGGTGGTCAGGAAGCTGTTGAGGACGATCCACGTCCTGGTCGCCCCCAAACCTCAAAAACTGACGAAAACATTGAAAAAATTGGTGTTATGATTTGTTCTGACCGTAGATTAACTCTAGGACTAATGGCTGATACACTTAAAATTAATAGATAATGTGTGAGACAAATTTTGCACGAAAATTTCAACATGACAAAAGTTTGCGCAAAAATGGTGCCATGCGCCAGTCCACAGTGCCTTCTCCGTGAAGACGTTCCTATCCAAGTACAACATCCCAGTGTTGGACCACCCTCTTTAATCACCCGACCTGGCCCCGTGCGACTTTTACTTATTCCCAAAAATCAAATCTACCCTGAAAGGTACCAGATTTGACAGCGTAAATGACGTTAAGAAAAATCCGGCAAAAGTCTTGAAAGGCCTCACACAAAATGACCTCCACCACTGTTTCGATCAATGGAAAATTCGCCTGGAACGTTGTAGGGATAGAGGAGGGGAGTACATTGAAGGGGATAACTACTAAAGTTGGGTAAGTTATACACACATCGTTTTATGGCAAGAGTCTACGAACTTAATAGCCAAACCTCGTAGATCTAGAATCTGGATAGTATACAATGTTTAAAAAGCTATAATTTTTTGAAGGATAGTTGAGGTTTTAATATTTTTTTTTGTAGATAATTAATTAATAAGACAGCTATAATATTAAGTTCCTAGGATAGATTCTAGTGACATTTGCTAAAATGAAGGTCTATTCAATCGAACTTTCATGCGAGGAGCTGGTTTGTGAGACATTTAAAGATATATCAAACAAAAAAAATACATGATAAATAAAATTAATATCTGGTAGTCACCTTGGTCGAGTGGAGTAGTGCACCAGGCTTGCAAGAATGGTGACCTGGGTTCGAAACCTTGCTGGATAGAATTTTTTTTGGATATCCGAGGTCTACTCGGTCATATCTCGTGAGGAAAAATGAATAGTTACTTGTATGAATAACGACCACTGGTGGTTAGGGGAAGAAATATGTAACTTAGGCAAAAGATGATTGAAATTTTCCATTGCTGAGCTGCCACTCAAATTGTGATAATAACACAAAGAAATTACATCATCAGAGTGGCGTCATCGTAAACGATGGTAGCCAGACAGTGGAGGAATAACTCAGCAGTTCTACCACTGTCTTTACAAGGAGGCTAATAATTTACAAGGGCCCCCAGAACCAAGCCAATGCTGGTTTACTCCCTGTTTTTAGTCCCCAGCTAGACTGCTGGTCTATTTCCTGTTTATAGTCCCACAGCCAGACTGCTGGTCTACTCCCTGTTTATAGTACCCCAGCCAGACTGCTGGTCTACTCCCTGTTTATAGTCCCCCAGCCAGACTGCTGGTCTACTCCCTGTTTATACTTACTTACGTAAAATAATGTATGTTGTGTTGCAGTATTCTGCGTGTTCACATGGATAGTCGTGTACAGCTACTATACCAAGCTCCGTCATTGTCTCTCCAGTTACAACACCTACCACAGGACAGAGCCGGCTGACAAGAACTCTGACTCAACGTCAAACGCATCCAACAAGACTCTTATTCAGATATTCGATATTTAATCACATCTTAATTAACTCTCTATAACGGCTATAAAGTTTCATACGAAGGGCTTCTGTAAAAATGTAGATGTCCAATCAGATTTGATTAGTAAAGGAACTATAAGAAGTAAACTTGCATTAAGTGATAAGAGACGTTTACGTCACACAAGTAGTGGTGCGAAAAGTAGGTATAATACAGTAGAACCTGGATATAAGAGAACTCAAGGGACAGGAATTTTTTTCTCTTAAATCCAGGTTTCTCTTATAAAGATGTTATTTTCCCTTATAGAGAGGAAAATCGGACCTGGAAATTGTTCTCTTATATCGAGGTTTCTCTTATAACCAGTTCTCTTATTTCGACTGTATTTATGAATTTATGTTTATGTCTTACGTCCACAATGGTTAGTCCTTTAAACTAGTTGATGAGTAGTAACCTTGGTTTAGCGCTAGCATGCTCGACTTGCACTCCAGTTGACCCGAGTTCGAATCCTGGTGGTGGACACTAGGCGAGGTGAAAATGCTCCAAGTATTTCTACCACCTAACTAACCCAACCCTAATCTAGAGAATTCTTGATCTTTAGCTCGGTTGACTAATTTTGTCATTTTCATCCATATGAATCAATACTTTGACATTTGTTTAACTTGGACGTTTCTTGCCTACTTATTTTCATATAAAAAATAAATTGTTTTTATTTTTAAATATTTTTTATGAGCTTATGATGAATTAGGTTAAGAGGCACACTGACTGGTGTACAGTAGGATGTGTGGTATCTTGGTTGACCAAAATAATTTCTATTTTTATTTGACAAGAAATTGGTACCTTCTACTATTATTTTAATTGTTATTAGAGCTGATATTTATTTTATATTGTAGCCTAGATGTTATGGAATTTGATTTTTATTATTATTTTGTAAGATAGGGTACTCTGCCCAGAGTAAACTCTCTAGGTGATCTCTACCTAGATACACTAAATGGTTGTTTTTATTAGTTTTACTTTACAATTCAGTCACTAGTTACTGTTCACTTTTATTTTAGTAGTTATCACAAGACTGAATGCCTTAAATGTTATTAAAATAATACAATGATTGTTTGCTTTAGTTTGCTGATTATTTCAATGAGTACTTTTACTTGGATTTTTTTTTGTTGAAGAAATTTAAAATAATCATAAAATCACCTGATACATCATCATTCAATATGGTTTGATAAAGTATTTGAAAGAAGAAGAAAAAACAAAAGGAAAAAAAAAAAAAAAAAAATTATGTATAACAAAATAGATGACAAATATAAGAAAAAATCAATATTTGGTGAAATCAATTTTATATGTACCTATTGTGAAATCATTTTATTAGAAATATAATCTTGCACATTTAAAAATGCAAAATGGTGTTTTAATTAGTTACAACCATGGTTACAATTAAAACTTTACATGAGAAGGAAGATGTGTTTGGTTTGGAAAAACCCAAATCTTTCAAAAAACCTACTAACTAACTCAAAGAACTGACCAATTTTTTTTTGAAGGACTGACAACTATAACCTCATTAAAGGATATTCTGACTCTTGAAGGGGCAATTCAATAAATGAATTCTTCAATTTCTAAGGACCAATTATAGTAGCATTGTTGAATAGTAATCAAAATCATTGCGTAATACATAATGGAGTTGTTTTGGTTCTTGAGTTCTAGACAGCGCCCAGATGATGAGGCCCACTAGGCTTAAAAATCTGTTTTGGGATATCTGGAGCTCAGAAAACTAAAGATTTGGTACTGTGAAGGATATGCACTGAATCTTCAGTTTCAGTTCATAACAGAATCTTCAGTTTATATCTCCATATGCTAAATAAAAAATATACTGAATATCTTCTTTTTAATAATTATGTAGCCTATGTATGTTACAAAATGGTTCTTGATAAATTTGTCTTGTAAAACATAATAGAAATTGAGGAGAAATTTGTTTTGAACTTGTCATGTTAGAGTCATTTTCTAAGAGTGCTTACTATATTAATAAGGGCTTATGAGTATAGGGTACCTAATATTGACGTAATATCATTATGTACATTCAAAACTGAAATTTGTTTTCACACAGTTAAACTGATTATTACGTAATATCAACAACAAAAAAATTCTACACACAATTTAGATGAGACTCTTGGATTTTTTCTCTCCTCCTTTGTTCATTTTCTTTATTTTTCCTCTCAGCTCTCTTAATCGTCTCATTTCATCATTGAAGTCAGCATGCTCATCCCGAAAGAGTCCATATGAACGCAAATTTCTGATGAGCAATCCAGTCTCTATGTGTCTTGGGTAGTATCGGATGAATTCAGGATTTTTGTAGGCTGGCAAAACTGAGAATCTTCCAACAATCTGAAATAGTTAAAATAAATATACATTATTATAAGAAACAGTATTTATTAATTTGAGAAAAAGATTGATGAAATTTCTGATTCAGCTGTTGTTTAGTTCATGTCAAAATAAACTCAACTTAAATTTCATGAAAGGATATAATTTTAGCTGTGTAATTATTATAGTAACGAACTAATTACACTACAGGTATATTGACATGCCCACAATAACATTATAACAAAGTGGTCACATGACACTACTCAAATTAACGAGAAAAAATCCAAACATTGTGTGGTATCCAATCCAAAAATCATGGATGCATGTGCTACATTATTTACATTACAAGTCTATCACCATGATCACATAAACTACCATTGCTTGGTAGTTGATCATTCAAATCTCATAAAACCAAACACTTGCATGAGAACTGCTTGTAGTGTTTTAATAGAAATTCCATATAGTTCACATTGGTGCTATTTTTATGGAAAACTTCCATAAAAATAGAACAGAACAGGTTTCATAAAATTATAGGACGGGAATATTTTCACTTACTCGTCTCATTGTTTTCTCATCACGAGGTATAGGAACTTCACCAAATATTCTGTTACTCAGAATTTTCATTCTCTTGGCATAATTAGTGGTGAGTTGAGTCAAGGCAGAGTACTTGAAAAGATTTGCCATGCCGATTTGTAGGAAGAGTTCTTACCTACAAAACTTTAAGAATTATTCAATGCCAGTTTTTTCCAGCTTGGCAGTCATAAAAGGGCACTAGTAATAGTAGCACTATAAAATGACTATCAATCCATTTGCACCCATCTAAACTATCAGAGACATGAGATAACAGAAAGACAGAAACTTCAATTATCTCTTTATCTCTCACCTCTGTATTTTTGAATTTTGAAATTTGATTAGAAACAGTGTTGCGAGATGACATGAGAAATTTATGCTCGGAAGGAGCATAAAAATAATGATACTGCTTCACTTTCCCAATTGAAATATGAAACTATCCTCTTAGCGCTATCCTCCTTGTTTTCTATTTACGTATTAATTTTCAAATCTCACTTTTCTGATAATTTTGTAAATTTTGATAAGAGAAAATTAGTTGAAGCTGATTGTACATTATTTATTTTATTACTTAATTTCAAAAGCCAGGATCAAAGTAAAAGCACTAAAAGCTATAACAGAGAGTTCTTTGAAGAATGTACCATGGAAGGGAGCAATTCTGAGGTACGTAGTACTCCATTCTCAAGAGGGTTTTGTTCAAATAAGCTGAAGAAAGTGGTACCTATCTGAGGACCTTTTGTGATTCTGAAGTTCAAGGAAGTAGTAGTTTTTCTTTGTTTTCATCATCTTATCAAGTTATCAGAGTGTTTTTTTGCCTTAGGATTGAGATTTCATTAGTTCTATGTTGTAAACTCTGTTTTTTCCTGGTGTTAAACTGTTTTGGTTTCTTTTGAGAGAAAAAAATGTTCAAATTGGGACAACAAAAGTCGTATTTTTCTTTCTAACCAGGAAAAATTTCCTGGTTAGGTTTTTTCCAAATATTTCCATTTTATTCCAAGGTCATTCGTAAAAGAAAAATGCGTTTGGTTACTTTTAAAGATAAACAATGGACTTAACCTATAAAAGAACTGGAAGCAAGAATTTTCTACTTCCACTTTGGTTAGCAAACTCTACTGGCGCTATCTTGACGAATCCTTTGGAACTAACATTTTTCGTGTTTTTTATAACTTTGGAAGTGGAAATTTTTCCTATTCCAAAAGAAAAATGACTTGCTTCCAGTTTGGTTCATTTTATTCCCGTTTGGTTAGAAAGAAAAATACGGCAAAATATGTTCAAAATAGGTTATGTTTTTTAAGACAACTTTGGTTGGTAATAAATCAAACAACTGTAGGGCATAACATTTATTTCCATGAAGTTTACTTCACATTTTATAGCTCTAATGTGTTTCAATCATGTTAATGACTATCATTAATCCTGGGGTGTTTCATTAGTATTGAAATAATGTATTGTATTAGGTAAATGGAAAACTCTTTTCTTTTCTTTATTAATAACAAGCAGGCTGTCGCCCGCTTTGCGGGCCGAGGCATGGCCGTGAAAGCAAAAAATCCTTTTTCGCCAATGGCAGGTGTTGTAGTGGGAATTTCGAAAAATCCCGTCTTATTGCACATCTAGACTATAAGACAAAGCTACCTACCAAATTTCAGCTTCCTAGGACTTACGGTTTGGGCTGTAGAGCGATGATCAGTCAGTGGTCAGTGGTCAGTGAGTGTCTTTGACATTTATATTATTAATAATGATGATATTTTTTATAAAACATTTCTTTACAAGCACTACTATCTTCTCTGTTTCTTGAGTCCATCTTCCCAACAATGATTCCCCACTCCTGCATATAGTTCTCTTTTTTTTGACAAATGGTCACATATACCTAATTATAATTATTAATGATCCATCAGAAAAAAAGAATTAAAGAAATGGTTAGAAATTAGATATCAAGGGAAAAAATGAGTTTATGATTATTCAAATTTACTAGGTATGTTATTGTTGTCTTTGTATTAAAAAACATCTGTTCTGCAATTATGGCTTGAGCTTATTATAATAGGATCACATAGGGTTTCTTCCATTTAGGTATCAGATAACTTTTCAGCTAGATAACCATCTAGCTAAAAAGTTATCTAATTCTTAAAGAAAAAGAAATATCTGTCAGTATTTCACATACTGCCAGATGTCATCATGTCACCTTTTCACTAGGATCCCAGAGTTGCAACAGAGAGCATGGTACAAATTGAAGTCACTATCACCACATCCATCATAGGAGGTAGGCATCATGGGAGGTTGTCTATGATACCTAATTGCTAGTGTCACAAAACTTCCCCAGGTGATGGATTAAAGCTTTTACTATTAATATCATTTATTATTATTAATAATAATAATTAAAAAAGAAAAAATGTAACACTTAGTAGAAGAGTGCTGAGTGAGTGTTGGAGTCCTGATCATGTCAACAAAAATATAGTATATAGTGTACTAATTGGATAATGATCATTCCAACAAATATTTGTTTTGAACAAAATTAAATTATATTTTTAAATTAAAATTTACTTTCACACATGATTAGGAAGTTGGTATATTTGTCATCAATTTACAAACAGAAGAGTTTGCCACATTATTATAACATCTCACATTCTCTCTAACTCTTTCAGTCAAGTAAATCAAGCTTCATCCCAATACCAGGATCTTCAAATCTGAATGTGTCAGATAGAACAGTAATAGAAAATTCATACAAAAGATCTGAATGTGTAGATAATGTTGAGAAAGCCCTAGATGATGCTTTCAATGAGTTTCATCTTGGATCTAGTTGTAGTGAAGCTTTTACAAAAAGCTCTCATTGCTTTAATCAAAGAGAAGAGTTCATTGGATTACCAGAAAATAGAATACTAGCTGAAGAACCAAATCTGCCAACAAGAGACAACATAGATGACACAAAACAACCACTGCCCATTGACAAAAGTATTTTTAACAATAATTTTATCTCCTCCAATATTGAACCATTGAACACAATTGAATCTGTCAGTGAACAGTTTACCAAACAAAATATAGTGATTGAGATGAATATGGAAGACAGGAACATTGAGAATCATGCAACTTGTAATTCTGAAGAACATAGATCTGATGATCATAGTTCTTTTATAAATGCAAAGAGTACTACACCCAGTGATCTGAATCAAACGAATTCTCATCCTTTACATGAGTGCAGTGAAACTATATTGAATGAGAAATCTCATCCAAGTGTTACCAAATCTGATATGAAGTTGAAACTGTCAAACTCAAATGAATATTTACAGCTCATATTTTCTCCTTCCCCTGTAAATGAGATTTCAAATAATGGGAAGAGTGAAAACTCTGCTACTTTGTCAAGAGAAACCCCATTTCATTCAAACTCACAGAAACACCCACTAATGCCAGTTGATAATGACATAAATCAATTTATAAATATTGAAAATGAAGATTCCTCTGGTAGTAGTGAGATTTCTAATGATAAAAACATAGAACAAAATACTGAACTGCCCAAAATTGATAATATAGTTAATGAAAAACTAAGACATTTTTCTTTAGGAAACAATAAAAGCAAGTCTAGTGAAAATGACTCAAGACATGGCAGTGATAGTTCCACCTTAGCTGATGAAGATGATAATGGCAATGCCTGTAGCCTAAAACATGAAGACCCTTACGAGATTATCAATCTTACTAAAGAACTGGCAATCAAAAAAAGAAAAAAGCAGAGACTTTTGTCAAGCACTTCTGTAGACAGTTTTAGTGAAACACTCAAAGACTATGTCATTCCAAGCATACCTCAGAGTGACATTGTTGATACTGATGAGAATGATGCACAAGAAAGAATGAAGGACACACTGAAGAATGCACTGGAAGAGTTAGAAGAAGGTATTGACCGCACAGATGCAGTAGATGGAATGCAAGTGACAGCACCTGAGGTTCCAAGTGCAAGTCCAGAAGAACAGGGTAACACAATAAGCAATGAAGAGCAGATGGAAACATTCTCCTCATCTATGCCCTCTGTGCCTTGCTTGGGTGAGTATTAACATGTTCTTACTTGGTTACTGATTTCATTAAAAACCATGGATCTTTCACGATCTTTGTACTTCTAGACAATTCAGATTCTTTGTTGTGAGCTTGCTTCTATGTCCTTTCTAGAGAGATATTACTATCCAACTTGTTATTTAATCTAATTATAAGAATAATTTTTCATAGATGTGTCATAACCATGAAACAGCAGCAACTGTATATACTTGTGGTCTGTGTTATAGCTTGCCCATCCCTTAGTAGGCCTCCCCTCTGATGGGCGAGGAGTGACACAGTACTTCCCATTTAGGTGCTGGGCCAAGGTGTCCCTTACAAACAATTGTAACGAAATTGTGAATACAATTTTTGTTGGCTCTGGATTTGAAGTTTTGAACCTGTGACCTTCCACAACATGTGCTCATTTATCACTCTCTTTCACTTTTCTTTAGCAACTAAATTTCTTACCACTGAGCTAATCATGCGTTCAAACAAGTAATAACCTTGTTTCACTTATAAACCTTGCTTGTTAAAAAGATACTAATCTTACAGATTATTACAAATATTTTTCTCAAGGTACTCTCTCTTAAAAAAATATATACAGGGTGTAACAGACTAAATGTAAAATCTCTTAAGGGGTGGTAGTATAGATCATTTCCAACCATTAATGTTCTATAACACTTTTGATTTAACTCAGTGGTTCTCGAGATATTATTTTTTTGAATTATTTTTACAAGTCCCCTGCCGCTCGACAAAGAATGGCATCTAACTCCGTAAATACAGTAGATGAAGCAATAGATTTAACTTTTTCCATAAGATAACAATATTTCACTATTATTTAGACTAGATTTATTCTTAAAAAGTGCACACGTACTGAAAAAAATCGACAGCAGCGGAAAATTTATCGCGAACATGAAATCCACCTGAAACTTCAGCCGCCATTTTCTCAAAATACTGCCCTCATAAAGTATTGGTTTCATTTATGTAAAAACTTGCTTGAAGTCTTATCTTTCAGAAAATATGACACACTTGATATAAAACTTTAATTTTTTATTGAAACTAAGAGAAATAAAAAAAAAGTCAGTCAGTACTACTAACTGTACCTACTAGGCTACCATCCTACTTTTACCTAGCGAACTAATTTTTTTCTTCAATTTGACAAATTATGGTTGTCATTTACTTTCCAACGACCCAAAAAGTTAGCCTCAGTCGATTCATTGATAAGGCTGCGGACTCTTAACTTGGAGGTCACTGGTTCGAGTCTCAAGTATGGCAAATATTTAGTAAGACGAGTTTGAGCTATTGTGACACCACGATCGTGATTAATTGACCTTAATATTTTAGTATGTATGTATGGTTTTATTTGTGGTGAAGCACAAGGCCTCTTCACAATTTTTGTGGGTAGCGCAGCATTACTAAGAGCCTCCTTTACTTTTCAAATTATTCTATTACATTAATTTCTTTTTACTCTGGTAATGCCGCCACTGGTCGTTACTCATACAAGAAACTACTCATTTTTCCTCACGAGGTATGAGTGGACCCCGAACATCCAAGTACAGAGCAGAAAAATTCCTGTCTCGCTGGGGATCGAACCCAGGTCACCATGCGTGCAACGCCTAGCACGCTAACTCACTCTGCCACGGTGACTACTAATAGACCTTAATATTTTAGTATTCCATGTGTTTTATTAAATTCGGTACCTACTAACATAATAATTTGTACCTCTATGTACCAACCTATGAATGTTCAGTATTTACCGTACCACCTTTACCTGTGGGTGTTAACTATGTAGGTACATTGTTATGTTTCATTTCATTCAAACCATTTTATCATTGAGACCCTTTCCCTCTTATGAACAAATGAACAATTACGATTAATATTGATTTCTGAAGCACCACAGCTAAAAGTATCATACATGGATATTGGATAAGTACATACTAATTTGCCACACTTGAGACTCGAACCAGTTACCTCCAAGTTAAGAGTCTACTGAGGCAAACTTTTGGGCCGTTGGAAAATAAATGGCAACCATAATTTGTCAAATTGAAGAAAAAAATTAGTTCCCTAGGTAAAAGTAGGATGGTAGCATTGGTAGCCTAGTAGGTACAGTTAGTAGTACTGACTGACTTTTTTTTTGTTTCTCTTGGTTTCAATAAAAAATTAAAGAGTTATATCAAGTGTGTCATATTTTCTGAAAGATAAGACTTCAAGCAAGTTTTTACATAAATGAAACCAATACTTTATGAGGGCAGTATTTTGAGAAAATGGCGGCTGAAGTATCAGGTGGATTTCATGGTCGCGATAAATTTTCCGCTGCTGCCGATTTTTTTCAGTACATGTGCACTTTTGAAGAATAAATCTAGTCTAAATAATAGTGAAATATTGTTATCTTATGGAAAAAGTTAAATCTATTGCTTCATCTACTGTATTTACGGAGTTAGATGCCATTCTTTGTCGAGCGGCAGGGGACTTGTAAAAATAATTCAAAAAAATAATATCTCGAGAACCACTGAGTTAAATCAAAAGTGTTATAGAACATTAATGGTTGGAAATGATCTATACTACCACCCCTTAAGAGATTTTACATTTAGTCTGTTACACCCTGTATAAGAGAAGGTAGATTTTTTTTTTATTAATCTTTAATATTTTGTTTCTCAGGAGTGATGGATACTGAGACCCCAGCAGATACAGGAAATATCTATGCACCCAGTGTTCCTGAAGACAACTCAGGCCTTGTGAGTGCTGTTAGTAATGTGAAGATATTGTTTGATGTGATGAGAAATGAAAATGAATTTCAACCTATGTCAGAAGTACAGCGAAATTATCTTTATAGGTAAGACTAATAAAAAACCCAACAACACAAACCATTAAATTCAAGTAAAAACATAAAAAAAAAAAACTAAAAAAAAAACAAAAGATCGAAACAGGTGTAAAAATATTAGTTAGGTATTTGATAAATAAATGAATTATTTTATCTCTTTATGAATTATTTTTAGGGGACTATAAGGATATGGTTAGAAACAATTTTTTTGCATAAGTCTCCCAAAGCCAAAACTGAGTGAAGAAGAACAGGAAAAAAATAAACAAAACTTTGCACACACAAAATAACAGAAACTGACAAATCACGACGTAAGTACTAAAATGCAAGACACGACACTCATCAACACAACAGCACGTCCATTAAATCACACGCTAAGAAACTAGTTGACAAAACACAGGACAATACAAAACTACTCGACACATCGCAATACTGGATACTAAACAACACGCCAGAAAACAAGTTACAACACAAACCTACAAGACTTTTTTTTCTACTTCTAGTATTATTTTTATTCTTATTTTATCATCTCAAAAGTATATATATTATTGCATTTCCTTATATCTTTCACTGTATTCATTATAGTCTGTCCCGGTAGCTCAGTGGTAAAGGCGGCTCTCTGTGAATCCAAAGTTTCCAGAAGTCGTGGGTTTGAAACCCAACCGTGACATGACAAGTTATCCTCCCATTTGGGATAATGGGACTTTAGTTGTCTTAATCGGACAGTATAAATAAGGCGATATTATTATTATTATATTTTATAAAATGCACCCTCTTGACGTTTCATTAATGTACTTCATTTGTATTTAACAATAAAAAAAACCCCACCACATTTCACAGCTTCTAGCAATTCTTGGAATTGTTTTAAAATCTCCCCTAAAAAACTTGTTTTAAAATTATTTTAAATAATGAAATCAAATCTCATTTGTTCCCCAAGGAATATGGAACGAGAACTGGTGCACAAATACCTCACCGAATTCATCGACTATGAGCTCAACTCTGTGCATATACTCAAACATCCCCTGTACAGTCTGCTCAGTGGTTATCTGACCGCCAGGAAACAGGTAGCGGTGAATGCCATTCAACTGGAAGCGTTCAAAGCAGACATGAAAGATTTCGAATCTAAAGTTTGGACGTTCGAGACCGCGAAGTTGACAGAGAGTGGAGAGTGCCAGGTAGGTGAAGCAGTGTTTCAATAATGATGAATAACTTTCGCAACCAGAAGTCGCAGTATATTTACACATAATATAAAACAAACAAACATGTACATAATATAAAAGTAACTTTACATGAAAAACTTACATTAATATAAAAGAGGAGAATGACACAATTTACATAAATGAAGCATGTTAGATTGTAGAATGATGAAGAAGATTACAATTTTAAATAACTGTACATAAACCCCCTTTTTATGTCTCATACATGTATAAGTATATAGTATGCTTTCTCAATTATGTACAATGTACATACGAGGGGGGACCCAAAAGTAACGGGAATTAGGTGGTGGGGGGAACACGGAGGGGGAGATCGGGTTCTCCAGTGATTTCTATTCCAAGCGGCCACTCTCCCAAGTAAGTGTGCAAAGTTCATTTGCTGTGAGTGCATTCGTTCGTCCGTGAGAATTTTTCTAGTGAAACGACTTTTTCCGTTTCGGCGAAAACGTGAAATGGCAACGTGAAATGGCTGAGTGCGGAGAGCAACGACCGGCTGTAAAATTTTCGGGGTCGTAGCCGTAGCACCATGATTCATCGCCAGTTATAACCTTGAGAAAAAAGTCTGGGTCTTCATCCAACTGATTTTGCAGCTCCAGACATGCCTGAAGTCGACGCTCCTTTTGATCGTCGGTGAGAAGGCGAGGAACGAATTTGACTGCAATCCTCTTCATGTTCAAATCTTCAGTTAAAATCCTCTGAATTGAACTCCATGGCAATCCAGACATGTCACAAAGTTGATCGATGGTTCGGCCAGGTCTTCACGGAGAAGAATGTTGATTTGTTCAATGTTTTCGTCCGTTCTTGAAGCCATTTCACGTTTTCGCCGAAACGGAAAAAGTCGTTTTACTAGAAAAATTTTCACGGACGAAAGAATGCACTCACAGCAAATGAACTTTGCACACTTACTTGGGAGAGTAGCCGCTTGGAACAGAATCACTGGAGAACCCGATCCCCCCCTCCGTGTTCCCCCCACCACCTAATTCCCGTTACTTTTGGGTCCCCCCTCGTAATATTATATCTGCATATTCATCTCTGTGTCAATAATAAATGTACTGAAACAAAATATAGAAATGTCACAGTTTCAACAATAATAATAATAATAATGATATTACCTTATTTATAAATGTCGGCGGTTCAAGTCCTGGTTGTTTGTTGTTTATAATAATAATATCGCCTTATTTATACTGCCCGATTAAGACTATTAAAGTCCCATTATTCCAGCAGTAAGCCCAAGACATATTATTATGTGGTAAAAATCCCAAATGGGAGGATAACTTGTCATGTCCCGCATGGTTTTCGAACCCACGACCTCTGGAATCTCTGGATTCACAGAGTGCCGCCTTTACCACTGAGCTACCGGGACAGACTGTTTAACATCACTTTCAACTGCATGGTCATATCACTGGTTGGGGTTTAACTGGTTTTCTTCCGATTCAATTGTTCATAGTGCCCGTAGTTAATTAGTGTAATTGTTCATAGTGCCCGTAGTTAATTAGTGTAATTGTTCATAGTGCCCGTAGTTAATTAGTGTAATTGTTCATAGTGCCCGTAGTTAATTAGTGTAACTGTTCATAGTGCCCGTAGTTTATTAGTGTAATTGTTCATAGTCCCCATAGTTAATAGTGTAACCGATTTCCACAGGACGGGAATCCAGTGAGCGCCAGCCACACATACAGGGTGTGGAAGTTCAATGACACGATGAACAGCAAGCTGTGTCGCACGCTATCCTGTATACAGAAACTCATCACTGAGACCTACACCAACAATACCTATCTCTGTCAACTGGATAAACTCAAGGTGAGTACATTGCACGGTCACTGTTAATTAGTTGTTGTTGTTTTTGTAGCCAGCTTGGCTACAGCTGGAGGGGCGAGTGATGGTCTCCAGACAACTTTATTTCAAAGCTGGCTCGTCCTGAACCACATATTTCTGTGTGCGATCAACCATCATGAGGACTTGGACTTTTCTTTATAAGCCTTTAAACCCATAGGAAACTGCAAGCTAGCCTGGCTTGTAAGGGTTGTCTAGTCTGTTCTCTGTTTATAGTCCTCTAGCGAGACACTGGTCTTCTCCCTGTTTAACATCCCCCAGCCAGACTACTGTTAATTAGTCATTGGGTATAGCGACTTTGACAAACTAAAAAAGTTACAGACCACGATCAATCATATTTTACTTTATTAGGTTCTATGTCCACGTGCTTGTACCCACAGATTCTATACAGGGTTCCATCCATGTCCTGTGCGTGGTGTAATGTATGTTTAAAATATTAGGAGAGATTTTTTTTTTTTAAATGTTTAACAACTTTCAAATATTAACATTCCCGCCCCATCTTCACATTCAACACCCCGCACTTTCTTCCTCATCCCCCTCATTCTTATTGACACTGCTCTAACTATTGACTTTTGGATTTTAACCCTCAACCATAATATTATGTACTTTATTTTTTGATACCAAGCATTGTTAGTCTATGTGGTTTCTACGCTAGACTTGTAAATCTAGCTCGTGTATCCGTGATCTGTTTTTTCTCATAAATTTAAGTTTTTCACCTCATAATAATAAGACTATTAGGGTTAGGTGGTAGCTTTGAGCATTGAACTCGCCTGGTTTTTACCTTCTAGTCCTTCAGCTAAAGAGAATTATATTACGGAAATCTGTATTTAAATTAAAAAAAGTGTATTCAAATTTTACTGTTGTTTGGCCTTTTCTATTTTCTCTTCTCATCATATTGAGGTCGGCTTCTACGAAAAACACCTAACCTAAAAAACACGAAAAACGTCAGTTCCAAAGGATTCGTCAAGATAGCGCCAGTAGAGTTTCCAGGAAAACTCTACTGGCGCTATCTTGACGAATCCTTTGGAACTAACGTTTTTCGTGTTTTTCAGGTGATTTTTAGGTTTGGTGTTTTTCGTAGAACCCGACCTGAATCAATATTTTCATTTTCAGATCGAAGACTTCTTGGCCAGTGTTCGCGAGAGATTCTCCCATCTTCCCCCCGGTCCTCTGGTCGCTCTCACGGATCCTACCTCCCTCCCCCCAGAGCTACACGACGCTACTTCTCATCTCCGCAACGCTATTTCCGTTCTATTCGCGTTCCAGCGACGCTACATAGAGGACGCTGAGTTCCTGGCTCAGTCGAGAGAGTGGCTGGAGCGGCTTGTTCAGATTCTTCTGCGAGTAGCGACCTGGCGCGACCATCTGTTCCTACTCAGTCACGTCATGAGGTATACTGCCTGAAATAGGACTCACAAGTCCCATTAAAACCTTTAATTTAATTAACTAACATTAACTAACATAGTTAAGCACCCGCTTGCCATGCGGAAGGTCCCGGGTTTGATCCTCCGTGCCGACAAAAATTTGTATTCTTAATTTGTTTACAATTGTTTGTAAGGGATAACTTCCGGTACGCTCGTGTTGACCCAGCACCTAAATGGGAAGTATTGTGTCACTTCTCGCCCATCAGAGGGGAGGCATACTACGGGATGGGCAGGCTACAACACAGACCACAAGCGTCTACAGTAGCTCCTGTTTCACGGCTACAAAAAAAAAGGCTGTAAAACACTCATCTTAAAAAAAAAAAAAAAAAAATACCAGGGTTTTTTTATTACAAGTTATTATATCATCTGCCAGAAATGCTACCCTCACGTGTTCGGTGGAAACAATAAAATTCCGCCGTCAAGCGGGAATCGAAATCAGGATCTCTAGACTACGGATAGTAATCACAACAGTTACACCAAGGAGGCTGGCTTTGATTACCTGTACTCAAACCAAAATCTCCTGGCGTGAAGGCCCTATAAGTCTATGCAATGAATAAATACTAAAAAAAAAAAAAATTATCTACTAACTAAAGTTTTTTTTTTATGGTTGGTACATAAAATATGGGTAAAATTGGTTGGACTTTATGACATCCTCCACCCCACGAACGTTTTATGTTGGTTAACGAAAAGAAGTGCATAATTCTTTATGCTTGATTAAATAAAATTATTTCTACTTGCACTGTATCATTTGAATTTCCTTGAATTGACTTATAATTTTAGATTTGTCAAGAATTTCAGTATTAATTACAGTGTCTAGACTCAAGATTTAAGAAATTTGTTAACCTGTTGTAAAGCATATAAATATACAAATAAATGACTGGGGGACGTTAAACAGGAGAAGACCAGTGTCCCGCTAGAGGACTATAAACAGAGAACAGACTAGCCAACCCTTACAAGCCAGGCTAGCTTGAAGTTTCCTAAGGGTTTAATGGCTTATAAAGAAAAGTCCAAGTCCTCATGATGGTTGATCGCACATAGAAATATGTGGTTCAGGACAAGCCAACTTTGAAATAAAGTTGGCTGGAGACCATCACTCACCCCTCCAGCTGTAGCCAATCTGGCTACAACAACAACAACAAATAAATGAGTTACATATTTGCACAGATGTCCCACCGGCATTCACTCGTGGGCCGTGCAGTTTATCCAGGTCCCGTCCACACCTCACAACACCCTACAGAGCCGCGTCCACATCGATCATATTCTCACAGTGCTCTCCATCATCACAAGGCCCGTCCAGCAGAGAGACGCGTTTCTCAGCGCCAGGTCGCATCCAGACAACAACGAAACTTGGGTGAGTATCACTATAGTCAATAAGGTTATTCAAATTCATACCTCGTGAGGAAAAATGAGTAGTTACTTGTATGAGTAACGACCAGTGGCGGCATTACCAGAGTAAAAAGAAATTAATGTAATAGACTCTGGTCTTCTCCCTGTTTAACTTCCTCCAGCCAAACTACCATAAGTCCTGTCTTCTTTCTGTTTTATCAAGAGCATAAATTTTAGTTTTTGACCTCATAATAATAAGACTATTAGGGTTAGGTGGTAGCTTTGAGCATTGAACTCGCCTGGTTTTTACCTTCTAGTCCTTCAGCTAAAGAGAATTATTATTATATTACTTCTTTTCGTTGACCAACATAAAACGTTCGTGGGGTGGAGGATGTCATAAAGAGCACATCTTCATGACATCCTCATCCAAAGGTTGGGTGGAAGAGATTGCCACAGGCAATAACACCCCGCCCTTTAGGTAGGACATTTCTCTCTTTTTTTTCCCTCTTGTATATTTGTTTAATCTTTTTGTTTTTCTTTATATTTCATTGTGTTCTTCTTCTTCTTCTTCTTCTTTTTCTTCTTCTTCTTCTGTGTTCTACTGTATATATTCTTTGTTCTACCTAATAAAGCTTAAAAAAAAAAAAAATCTTCTTTTTCCATCTCGTCCCAGGTGATTATCAATGATGAGGATGACGATGAGGATGATGAGCTAGACGCCGCCTCCTTCGCGCTACTCAAAGAGACAGACCTGATAGCGCTGCTCAACCAAATCCCGGTGGATGGTCTGATGAGGCAGCTGCTGTGTATACGACACGATATGAAAATCCTGCTGGATCAGGTGAGTGATCAATTATTATTATTATACAACACTTTATTAGATATAAATGGACATTATGTACATACAAATAATTATTTTAACAATTAAAAAAAATAGAAACAATATATATTATACAATAAAAATGAAAATATATAAAAACATATGTCCTAACTAAAGGGCGGTGTTATTTTCACACAAGATGACTTGCTCGCCTGTGCTGCTACTTGAATGCGGCGACTTACACTGTCGAATTTATCACGAAATTGCCAACTTGCGTGAAAGGATAAGGGACCTTGATATTTTTTCAATTTAAATTGTACCTACCTATTGAATTTTAATATAAATTTTCATAAAGTGTTTCCCTAAACTAAACTTTTAAATTTAATTTATATTAGACATTAAATACAAACCGAGCTTTCGCGGTATGATATGAAAATTATCATAGTACAAAAACAAAGTTTGTAGGGATTCTAGTTCTCTCCTTTCTGTTATCAAAATGCTAATTTGTATAAAAAAGGGTGCTGCGGAAGAGAATGCCGTTGGCATTAGCACCACCCTTGATCAAGCTTTGTTTCTTAAATTGTAAATATTCCTTGTATGTATATAATCTTACTGTAAATAAAACTTGATCGAATTTGTATAGTAATAATTTTCATTTACTTTTTTCAAACATTGTTCACAGGTATCTACGGAGAGCTTGCTACGTCTCCTGGCCATGTCTCAGCACATCATCGACACCCTGTACTTTGGCATCACAACCTACGCCAAACACAAACAGTTTTCAAAGCGCCTTGCTCGCCTCTACATCCACATCGTTGAATATCTCACCGATTACCTTGACTACCTCATCGAATGCACCGGTGAAATCGCGAACCTTGATCTGCGCCAGGTCAACATCGAATACAACGCTATCATCAAAAAATGCGTTCGACATCTCAGCGGTCGAAACTCCAACACCTGGTTCTTCCTACCACAAATCCCGTTCAAGCTGACGAACATTAACATTTGTTGGAGTATATTAAACTATCTGCTTAGAAATAGTGAAGGGACCAAAAAGTGTTTCCTGAGTGACACCACAATTGATTACCTTGCCCAGTTAAACGACGAACTGTCAATCTATCTCTTGAACACGATCAGTAATTTGATAATCACACGAAATCCAAACGAAAACATGGATCTTGTCTACACGACCGTGCAGTATATTCTACACATAGGATACTTGGAGAGCAAACTCCACGCCAAGTACAATAAGCTTTGTGAAAATCTACTAGTGACGATTATCAACGAACGAAACCACCTGATCTCGTTTATCATCAGTGAAATCAACAACAATATAACAAAAGTACACAACGAGAACGGCAAACTTCTGCTTTATCTGTTCAACTATGTGAACATCTACTCCTATGTGCCGAACAAGGGTGATCTCTCCGTGCTGAACAATTGGTTACTCAACTTCAGCATCACCAACAAGCTGAACAATCTGTCTCGCTTCATCATTTCCAAGTTCAACTGCAGCGAGCTCCCGCACGAGCTACAGGTAGACATAGCGCTGCTCATAGCCGCGGCCTGGCTGCAACACACCCCTGACGCCAGCACCAACCTCGGCGTCACCCTCCTCACTGACAGCATGAGCTACCTCATCAAGCCCGTCACCAACGAGCAGATCTTCAACCAGTGGTGCTGGCAGATCGTGTTCAAGCTCCGTTTACATCTGTTCGACCGACCTCGCCCGGAAGAAATTCTTTCACACTTAAACAATCTACCAGCTTTTCTTCAGAGTCTGCCGGATCTCGATTCTCCATCTAGTTTACGCGACGAGAACTTGAAGCTCCTTTCCAACGCGGTGCAGTCCAACCAAAGTCTCCCTTGCTATATTGTCTTGCTTGTGACCAATCTAGGACACTCTTTGCCGCTTATTAACGAGAAGGCGTGGCAGATCCTGAATATTCTCATCAACTACTACCGGTTTTCAAGCGTGATCAATATCCTGCAACATATACTTCCCCTGTTTGTTCAGAACAAAGATCTCCTAGTGAACAATTACACGTTCCTCAATATTGTTATCAATCTTCTCAACGCGGACCGGACTTACTACAAGTTGGCTAAGAATTTGATCTTCTCGGACTTCCCCGGGCCTGTGCTCAGGAACCTGGCCCATGTCATTCACTTCCAACTCAACAACTTTCACCTGTATGGTCTGGGCAGCTGTCATGAGCTCATTCTCCTGTGGACGGATATCCTGTGCTCTGTGTACAAGCAGGTAAGTTACTCACGTCAAAATAAATATATTTATGGATTTCTTTTTTCAACTACATACATTATTAAAATACTTGGTTTAACGTCGCTTTCAACTGCATGCTTTCACATAAACGTCACCCAGTCTGAGTGGGGCCGGGAATAGCCAGCATCACGAGGGTTCCAACCCATCTATTATAATACTGTTTGTATTGTTCATGTTGCTAGTAATATTTTTTGCTCAATAAGGCAGTTTCCAAGATCCTCTAATTTAAAAAAAATGCTAGCCTTAGATTTTTTGTCCCCTTTTTCACCCAAACTTTTTTCCTCCCCTCTTTTATAGTAAGTGGTTACATGACCTCTGATAAAATCTTTATCTATCATACAAATAAAGCTAAATGAAGGCCTGATTTAGTCTGTTCTGTCTGGTAACACAGAGGTCGCAGGTTAGAAAACCAGCTAGGATATATGATGACAAGTTATTCTCCCATTTGGGAGATTTTCACTACATAATAATACGTCTTGGGCTTACTGCTGGAATAATAGGACTTATTATTTCTAGTTGGGCAGTATAAATAAGGCGATATTATTACTGCCGATAAATTTCTAACATTAGAAATCAGAAGTACTGTGTTTTTACTTTCCTTATCCTATAATAAGAAAAGTATTGTATTTTCATTTGACTTTAGGTATTATCGATCGATATATGTACCTGTACCTGCTCTGATGATCTAATCTCTATCTGCAACCGACCTCAGTAGCTTGATGGATAAGGCGGCGGACTCGTAACCTGGAGGTCGGTGGTTCAAGTCCGCGGGTTTCAGCGTAGATTTAGTAAAACGAGTTTGAGTATTTGTGATATCACGAAAGTGATTAACACAAATATGATAACTTTTCTATCTCTATCTGCAGGATGAGATGAGCTGCACTTACCTCCTGGACTGCATCGCGCAGTACTGTGTCTACGATGAACCTCTCAAGCACAGAGTCAAGGAGAGCCTCGTCAAGTTGATAAACACCATGCCCACCAAGCATGCTAACACAGGTAACATACACCATGCCCACCAAGCATGCTAACACAGGTAACATACACCATTCCCACCAAGCATGCTAACACAGGTAACATACACCATGCCCACCAAGCATGCTAACACAGGTAACATACACCATGCCCACCAAGCATGCTAACACAGGTAACATACACCATGCCCACCAAGCATGCTAACACAGGTAACATACACCATGCCCACCAAGTATGCTAACACAGGTAACATACACCATGCCCACCAAGCATGCTATCACAGGTAACATACACCATGCCCACCAAGCATGCTAACACAGGTAACATACACCATGCCCACCAAGCATGCTAACACAGGTAACATACACCATGCCCACCAAGCATGCTAACACAGGTAACATACACCATGCCCACCAAGCATGCTAACACAGGTAACAAGTAACATACACCATGCCCACCCAGCATGCTAACCCAGGTAACATACACCATGCCCACCAAGCATGCTAACACAGGTAACATACACCATGCCCACCCAGCATGCTAACACAGGTAACATACACCATGCCCACCCAGCATGCTAACACAGGTAACATACACCATGCCCACCAAGCATGCTAACATAGGTAACATACACCATGCCCACCAAGCATGCTAACACAGGTAACATGTATTCAAGTGGTTAACGCGCTAGTCTGGTAATCTAGGTGTAGCGGAGGGATCCGTTGGTTCGAATTCTACCCAGTGCTTGAATTTTTCCTCATTAATTTGAGTTTGTGGCCACATAAAATAATAAAAATCTGAGTGTTCGGTGGTAGAAAATTCTTTGAGCATCAACCTCATACATAATAGTTATGTACCTTTAAAAAAGAAGAAGAAAAAAAAAAAGATGAGTGTTTCACAGCCTTTTTTATTTCCTTGCCATAAACCAGCAGCTGCTAAAGACGCTTGTGATGTGTGCTATAGCTTGCTTATCCCATTATCTTGTGACTTTAACCCGATTTCTTCTCTGCTTGAAGGGATTTCTAGCCTCGTGAGCTGGGTGTCCTCCTCCACCAACATAATCCTGAACCACACACTCCTCACCAAGCCACTCAGTCACTACGCCAACTTTGAGTTCTTCGTGTTGCTCAACTTAGAAATCGAGGAGTATCTCCTGCAGATCAGAACCAACCTGTGGCCACAGCTGCTCGTGGAACTGAACAACACGTCCGGTGAGTTATGCCATTGATCTTTTCAAGGGGGGATAAATAAATAGTAAATATGTATCAGAAATGACCGAGTCAGGATAGGGTAGAAGTTGAAACTCTACATGTGTTCTGAAAAGTTGAATAAATTTAAGATACTCTCATTCATAGATTTAATATCACATGGTCACTAAGAAGCTCTATAGTCTGTCCCGGTAGCTCAGTGGTAAAGGCGGCACTCTGTGAATCCACAGGTTCCAGAGGTCGTGGTTTCGAACCCACGTTATGACATGACAAGTTATCCTCCCATTTGGGATTTTTACCACATAATAATATGTCTTGGGCTTACTGCTGGAATAATGGGACTTTAATAGTCCTAATCGGGCAGTATAAATAAGGCGATATTATTATTATTATGCTTTGCATTATGGGTCCCTTAAACTTGCCATATTTTTATTTGATTAACAAGTTATCTCCTTATATTTAAATATATTTACAAAGATGAAAAGTATTTGTTAAATAAATAAAAATCTTTTGAAAGTAAAAGAAAGCAGTAGTCGCCGAGTGAAGTAGCGCACTAGGTTGCACGCACGGGGAACTGGGTTCGATTCCCAGCAGCATAGGAGTTTTATGATCTGTACTTGGATGTCCGGAATCTACTAATACCTCGTGAGGAAGAATTATTATTATTATTATTTTAAATGATTTTTTTTTGAATTAATATTAAATGCTTTATTAGATACAAAGACATATACATATATGTACACTGTACAGTACAAATAATTATTATAAAAAAATAAAAAATGGAAACAATATAAACAATAAAATGGAAAAAATAGATAAATACATATGTCCTAACTAAAGGGCGGGGGCCTATGGCAATCTCTTCCACCCAACAAGAATAGTTA
Source organism: Bactericera cockerelli (assembly GCA_024516035.1). NCBI lineage: Eukaryota > Metazoa > Arthropoda > Insecta > Hemiptera > Triozidae > Bactericera > Bactericera cockerelli. Next base: position 24,337,190 of record CM044961.1, on the reverse strand, counting down.
CTTCTATGGTCAACAAAGTTGTGGTATAACCAGATTATAAAGAATAATGTAAAAATATTTTGGAAAAGTAAAGGAGTCTCTCAGTAATGCTGCGCTAGTGTACCTACCCAAAAATGCATTGATACTATTGACAGTAGCAGATAGGTATCGAAACACTACCCGACTAAGTTGAATCCTTCTATTATCAGTCTGATAGGTCGGTCTAGTTTTGACATTTGGATGTCAAGTCTTAACTTTTTTAGAGACTAGAAAAATCTGAAAATTACTGTGAATTTATCAAGTCTATCTCTCTACCTATCTATATTCTATTATATTAAAGTGGTGTTTTTCAACTTTTTAGTTATACACACCACTTTTTAGTTATATTTATCAAGTCATCCACCTCATGTCTAACATTTATTTACATTCCAGGCAAAGCCAACATCGACGCCACTCTGAAACGCGTGTGTTCCTCGCTGAAAATGACCTCGCTCACTTCCTCACACCTCTCTCTGTATCGCTACCTCTACTTCATTCTCGAACTGCCCATTGCTTCCTCACATCTGAGCGCGCTCTTCGTTCAGAAATTCTTCTCCCTCTACTTGCAACGCCTGAACAACGTTTGCGTCGGGTTCAAGTTTTTCGAGGGCATCTCGAACAATAGCCTGTCGAAGAAACTGAAAGCTAAGCTGAAGAAGTTCGCCAGTCACTACGAGCAGTTGGTGACCGAGTTGTGTGCGGACAATGAGGCTGAACAGGTAAGCAAACAGTTTTTATCAGTAGTAGTAGTAGTCACCATGGCAGAGTAAGTTAGCGCGCTAGGCATTGCACGCATGGTGACCTGGGTTGGAATCCCAGCGGAGCAGGAATTTTTCTGCTCTAAACTTGTTTGTCCACTCATACCTCGTGAGGAAAAATGAGTAGTTACTTGTATGAGTAACGACCATTGGCGACATTACCAGAGTAAAAAGAAATGAATATAATAGAATAATTCGAAATGTGAAGGAGACCACAAATAAAAGCATACATACACATACAGTTTTTATCTGTACAAAATGCTTCTGAAAAATGTATTTGTAATTATTTTTTGAAAGTTTTTGTCACATTTGTGTTAATCACGATGTGATATCACAATTACTCAGACTCGATTTACTAAATATTTGCTAAATGTGGGACTCGAACCACCGACCTCCGAGTGCACCGGAAGGTATCCCTTACAAATATCTGTAACCAAATTATGAATACATTTTTTTTTGGCTCTCTGGGGATCGAACCTGGGAACCTGGGAACTTCCACATGGCAAGCGAGTATCTTACCACTGAGCTACTCGTTCGCTAAGATTAAAAGATCTAAGTGAGGACTCCAATTCACACAACCACTTGTCTTTTTTTTTGAGGGGGAAAATCTTATAAGATTCCTTCAGCAAAGCTCTAGTGCTGAAGTATATGCGGGACTTGCCGGCAGTGTATGGTGTGTCGCCCCTCTTGAAGGGCACCAATTCTGTCGGCTCACCCGCTAAATACCCCCCCGTTCTTCTTTAGTATTTCCTGGAACAATGTTGGTATTTCTTCAGGAAGCTCTTGTTATTTTTTAATTACCACTTGTCTATTTAATTATTGTCCACAGGATCGACGAGGCTTCGTGTCTTCCCTAGCCAGCCTCTTCCGTTCCTACGTCCTGTGGCTAGATGAGCCTCGTCTGCTCGAGCCTTGCCTCTACTTACCTGCCCTTCCACCCGCCTACGATCCGAACCGTCTCTCGTGTCTCGTTCAAAATACTACCTCGGCCGTGGTGGTTCCCTATTGGTACGAATTCATCGACTATCGGGCAATCAAAGTCAGGCATGCGAATGCGTTGTCGGAGCTGTGCGCGACACAGAATCGAGCTCCTGTGAAGAAAGTTCGACCAGTCGGAGGAAGCAAGGAGGTGGTGGGTGCGAGAGAGAGAATTGTGAAGCGCCTTGCGAGTTATGAGGCGGGGAAGAGACTGCGGAGGCTGGGGACTAAGGACAACAGGATGAGCACTGCTATCAACAAGGAGGCCATTGTCAACAAGGAGATCATGCTGCAGACGATCAAGTCCAACTTCAAACAGATTGTGGAGTATAGCGAGATGTACAGGTGAGGACAAGCTAAACTAAATTGTGGTTGGGTGGAAGAGCTCGGTTGTTGGGCGGAAGAGCTCCCTTGGGAGAATCCTGCCACGTTAAACAAAGCCATTAAATACACCGACCCCAGTACCTTGATCGATAAGGCGGCGGACTTGTAACTTGGAGGTCGGTAGTTCAAGTCCCTTGTTCAGCAAAGATTTAAAGCGAGTTTGAGTAGTTGTGACACCACGAAAGTGATTACCACACAAATATGATAACTTAAATACACTACAACATTTAGGTTAGGTGGAAGAGAGTGCCACAAAGCCAATAACCCCGCTCTTTAGTTTGGACATCTATAAATATTATCCATGTATTTTTTATACTGTTTCCATTTTTGTATTTTAATTTGTCATTATATTTGTATGTACAAATAACAATAACAGCTCCCAGAACTATGATCTAAATATTGGACACGAATAAATAAATAGTAAATATGTATCAGAAATGACCGAGTCAGGATAGGGTAGAAGTTGAAACTCTACATGTGTTCTGAAAAGTTGAATAAATTCAAGATACTCTCATACATAGATTTAATATCACATGATCACTAAGGAGCTCTATAGTCTGTCCCGGTAGCTCAGTGGTAAAGGCGGCACTCTGTGAATCCAGAGTTTCCAGAGGTCGTGGGTTCGAAACCCAACCGGGACATGACAAGTTATCCTCCCATTTGGTATTTTTACCGCATAATAATATGCCTTGGGCTTTCTGCTGGAATAATGGGACTTTGGTAGTATTTATCGGGCAGTATAAATAAGGCGATATTATTATCAAGAAGATCACTTTATTTATTGAATAAAGGTAAGTTAATACATATGTGGGCTTAACAAAGCAACACATAATAAGTACATAAATAGAACTACAACTATCTCTCTCGATCTTCATATTTGGCGGCGCTATTATTCGAGGTGTTCAAGTGAGTAGTGCAGAAGGGCTTATCTCATACTTCTCTCTCTTCTTACATACACAACACTGTCTGTCCCGGTAGCTCAGTGGTAAAGGCGGCACTCTGTGAATCCAGAGTTTCCAGAGGCCGTGGATTCGAAACCCAACCGGGACATGACAAGTTATCCTCCCATTTGGGATTTTGACCACATAATAATATGTCTTGGGCTTACTGCTGGAATAATGGGACTTTAGTAGTCTTTATCGGGTAGTATAAATAAGGCGATATTATTATTATGATTGGTGGAAATTGATCACGTGACCTTAAATCTACATGAGCCGGGATCTGGTAGCCGCATCTCGACTCCGCCATGAACACGAGCTTTGAACTATTCATTCATCAACAGGGGGTGGCGTCATCGTGAACGATGGTAGCCAGACAGTGGAGGAATGACTCAGCACTTCTACCACTGTCTTTACAAGGAGGCTAATAATTGACAAGGGTCCCCAGAACCAAGCCAATGGTGGTCTACTCCCTGTTTATAGTCCCCCAGCCAGACTGTTTGAACTACTAGTATTGCCTTATTTGCTCTACAGGATGCAAATAATGGAGAACCGGGTTCTGAACGAGCAGCTGAAGAGATCCCTGCGCACCCTGTATAAGGACGTGAGCAGTGAGGTGGTGTTGAATGCTGCCTGCGATGTAGAAGCCAGCCAAGACAAGCAGTCCAGCAGCGGCTACTTGAACTGTGCAGGTATGTGCTATAGTCATAACTAAAGCCCGGATTTTATGCAGCAAAAAAAGGCTAAAAAGCCAATAATGCAAAAATGTAAACCCGTAAACTCACTGAGCCAGTACTTAATTTTACTTTTGTCAACTGGCATTGTATCTACCTAAGTCAAAAGTATCTACCTAAGTCAAAAATGCACATTATATTTTAAACTCAAAATAATCTACTTCTTTAACTAGAGTTTCCGTTATGCATACACATTTCTCGAGTAAAAATTAGTAGAAAAGTTAGAAAAGATAGTGTAGATACCTACTTACCGAATTTTCCCCCTAATAAACCCCGAAATATGCAAATTTTGGCCAATATGGTTGAAATATGTAGGATTTTGCTCAAATATGCAAACTCCGAAATAACCGCCAAAATATGCAATTGCATATTTGATATGCAAATATGCAATATGCAAAAATCCGGGCTTTAGTCATAACCATAGCGTGTAGAATTAAGAAGTGTGGAAACCAACCCCCGCCGGCCTACATCGTGGCGTCCTCAGCGCTAGTATCGCAAAGGAGTCTCCTCTCCTCGTCCCTCACAAAATTTCTTCCCGTATCAAATCTAACATAGATAGACCGGGAGAAATATTCTGCTCCTTTGCGATGGTGTCGCGCTATGTGGCGTTTCCATGCAACTGGGGTTCGTTTCCTCACTTCTTAATTCTACACGCTATGGTCATAACTTTGAACCTATTTTCATAAAAAAAATTCCCATGTTACCAAAAAGCCAAACTTTCTTATGCGATAAAAAAGGAAATTTGTAATTTATTGCCAAACTTTTTTTCTATCACGGACGAGGGTTTTTTTCATTTTTTTTTTTTTTTATCAGTGAAAAAATATTGGCACCAGCACTTCTTAGCACAGGAATCCAAGAAGATTGGCAGAGCTTAGCTCAGGATTGAAATGAATGGAAGAGGCTGGTGCAGCAAGTCAATAACCCTCGCGGTCCGTTATGATTGCGGAGTATGTAAGTAAGTAAAAAGTTATTGATTTTTTATGAATTTATTTATTTATTATTACCTCACACGTTTTATTTTTATTAGTATTGTACACTTCATTAATAAGGACACACATATATACAAATAGATAATTACAAATTAATAAACAAAATTGGAAGAAAAAATGCAGAAAAAAATATATACGTGACATGTCTTTAGAGCGTGGTTATTGTCTTATTTATTTATTTAGAAACTCTTTATTAGTAGAACATGTATATGTATACAGACAAATAATGGTAAAAATGAAATATAAAAATTGACAATATTAATAATATAAACAAGAAAATAAATAAATAAAATATATACATATGTCCTAACTAAAGGGCGGGGTTATTGTCTATGGCAATCTCTTCCACTCAACCCTTAATTGTACACTTCATTAATTGTACACAGATAATTACAAATTCATTAACAAAATTGGAAGGAAAAAAATGTAGAAAAAATATATACACATGTCCTGGTTAAAGAGCGCGGTTATTGTCTTTTGCAATCTCTTCCACCCAACCCTTAATTGTACACTTCATTAATTGTAAACAGATAATTACAAATTCATTAACAAAATTGGAAGAAGAAAAAAACGTAGAAAAAATATATACACATGTCCTAGTTAAAGAGCGTGGTTGTTGTCTTTTGCAATCTCTTCCACCCAACCTTTTCAATGTCAACCCCAGGTCCGGCTGTGATTCGCATCCAAATCACCGAGTCTAAGCTAAACCCCTCGGTGGAGACCATCATCAAGCAGAACCGCGCGGACTACGAAGCCCTGCTGAGGAGACTGATGATAGCCCCGCCCAGCAACATATCTCTGTCCACCATACACATTCACAACTTCATCAACGTGCTCATACAGGAGTACTCTGAGGTTAAAGTGATAGGTAAGTTAAGTTTAAGTCCACTCATACCTCGTGAGGAAAAATGAGTAGCTGCTTTAATGTGAAGCAGCGACCAGTGGCAGAATCTTAGGCAAAAAAATAATACAAGATATTGTAAATTAAAGTGGTAAAGTCCTATGATTCTGCTCTACCCACTAAAATTGTGACATAATAACACAAAGAAAAAATATTATTATTATTATTATTAAGTTAAGTTTAAGTTATCATATTCGTGTTAATCACTTTCGTGATATCACAACTACTCAAACTCGCTCTACTAAATCTATGCTGAAACCGGGACTTGAACCACCGACCTCCAGGTTACAAGTCCGCCGCCTTATCGATCAAGCTATTGAGGACGGTTTAAAGTGATAGGTAAGTAAAATTACCTCGATTTTCTTGCTGGGTCGACCTGTCGACCTAGACCAAGCAAACACCTATCATCTTTTAGGACCAAATTATGCCGACCTCCGTGGCTCAGTGGTTAAGAGCATTGGTTGCTGACCCGGAGGTTGCGGGTTTGAATCCCGGCCGGAGCGGAAAATTCTGACCGAGTTTTTCCATTTCCGGAATGGCATGGATGTAAATGCCCTGAAGTAATGCGAAAGCGGTTCCGGGGCACAACTACTTTTAAAAAAAAAGTAAAATTACCTCGATTTTCTTGCTGGGTTTCCAATCGAACTAGACCAAGCAAACACTTATCATCTTATAGGGCCAAATTATAAGTATAAGTATATTTTATTTAGAGTGCAGTACAATACAGGTGTTGGCTGTACAAAAGTTAGGCAGCACCCAATTACATAGTATACACTATATGAAACAGGATTAAAGTTGAGATAAGCCAGACACGCCCTCAAGTCGGAGTTTCAACCAATCACAGCTCACTATAGCCCGAGTTGAGGGACAGTATGGCTTATCTTAACTCCAATCCTCTTTTAATTCAGCACTTACTCTCATTTTATTTTTCTGACCTGGTTGTAAGGTTTCAGTGAAACTCCAAGATATAAGTGGGGATCTCCCACTTGTGTTTTTAAAAAAAGTTTATTTTCCAAAAACTGAAAATGACAAAGTCTTTAAAATACTTAATATCGAAAAAATGAGACTTAATTATATTTTTAAATATGCAATTGACATATCAAAATGAATGAAAGATAATTATTAGAACGTTTAAAAGAAAATAATATAATTATTAAATAATAAAATACTTAATTAATAAAATGTGAATTAAATAGATCGCAAATTTAAATTATCGATCAGCGACAATGCTCGATGCAAGTCCTGGATCAATCTGCCTGTCGGATCCTACCAATGGCTATTGTCAGAAGGACAATAGCTGATTTTTTTAATACAGTCAGCATTTATGGTGGCTGTAACTCCTCCACCCTTAGAACTTTGCATCCCCTGGGAGGGAAGGATTGGGATTGATTCCCAGATTTGTTGAAGAGTTACATGCTAGATTGATTTGTGGAAGAACATTTTCTGGTTCACGTTTCTTAAATAGATGTAGTATCTGTAAATATAGATTAGATTTCCTAACTATCAGTATCAGTGATGAAATGGATACAGTGAGGGTAATACACATTAGTATTTTCCAAGGGTTCAATGAATTGTGTAAAGATTGAACATCTCTATTTGTTGGAGTCAGTTGGTTTAGCTTAATGTCATCTAAATTTAAATCATGAATCCTTATTTTGAAGTCAGATAATTTTTCTGAACCAAATTTGACATTAACATTTTCCAGGATTGTAGGTTTTCCTGAGGTCTTGGATGAAAAGTTTAAGATTTCATTCCTAAATATAAGGTTTCCTTTGTTTGATTCAATTAGAAATATGCCTTTTAATTCTTTTATTTCAATTTCATTTTCTAATTCTAGTTTTATGGTTTCACTGAAAGGAAAAACAATAATAAACATATTTATTTGGGGAATATAATCAACATAGTTTTCTTGAATTTCTAGCGTTATGTGTGTACATGACTCAGGCTTTTCATTTTGAAGTATTTGCCTTTCACACTCTTTCAGATTATTATTGACATTTCTCTGAAAGCACTGATAAGGTTTTCCCAATTCACAGATATTGTTCAAAGGTTTAAGGGATTTTTCTGATTTCAGGAAGTAGTGAACTTTCGGTATAACTGTAGTAAATCCTAATTCACTTGAAGATGGGATAGACTTAAGGTAAATTAGGTCATATTGTTGGTCATAATTAATAGGAAAAGATAGGAAGTAAATAATTTTTGAGTTTTCAATTTTGCAGCTTACTTCTAAGATCTTTTGGAGTTCTAAAATACTACTTATTTCTAAAGGTATAGTGTTATGTACATTCTTTAATTTCTCTAATTCAGTTTTAAGTTCAGATGGTCGTAGTATAGTAGGGTGGTAAAGTCTAGCTCTACAAAAGGTAAGGGAAATTTCGATCTCCTGAAGCACGCTTATGAGGTTATTATAGAGGATTATTAATTGGTGAAATGCGTCTTCGGCAATTACTAGTGTGGGTAAGCCTTCGTTTTGAACATAAGTACCTAGTAGGGAAATTTTTTTGCGTAAGAGCTCTTCATTGTGTTCAATATTTCTAATTGTAGATTCGAATCTTTTAGTTGCTTCACTATTTACTGAGTACTGCAAGTCGAGTTGTTTCTGCAAGTTGTCCTGATTTTTAAAGAGATTATTTATAATTAGATTGTAATGTTCTCCGTCAGTAGAGTCAAGGTTGCCAGTAACAGTCTTGATAATAGATCCTATCTGTGGAAATAAGGCTCTTTTGTTTCTTTTGGGTGAAAAAGAAAAGTGAATTATATCTAGTTTGTCCTGTGCTAATTTCTGTAAGTGAGTAATCATTTTATAGTAATTTCCTAGCTCTTTTTCTAAAATACCAGTAGATTCTGTTTGTCTTGATGTTCTCTCTCTGATGTAGTCTGACTGGTCGTTGAGATTAGTTAGTTCTTCCATAATTGGTATGAGGTCATAGTAATGTACGACTGTATGAGTGCTTCTTTGTAAGTTTGCTTTGCCAAGGTTGATTGGTAGGATTCCGAGATTTTCGGTTACATTGCGGAGTCTGAATTCTGCACTTGTTGCTGTGCAGATGAGGCACCTGAAACATTTTTGGGTGGACGTTTAATGTTTGACAGATGAATTTTCTCTGTAGTGTTGTGGTGGGTGGGTATAATTTTTGCTGTTTTCAGACTTTTATCAATATTTTCAATGTTTTCTTGTTTGTATTTGTTTTGCGTTTTGCTTTGTATTTGCTTGTTTCTGACCCAAACTTCTTGAGGGATTTCAGGAAGAGTTTCTCTTCCCTGATTTTTATGTGAAGTGACTTTCTCTTTGTTTTGAGAGATTTTTTCTCCTATTTCTTTAAACAAAAATTTTGTTTTCTCTTTATGATGTGCCACGTAGTTTGAGGTTATTAGTTGTTCTGTGTCAATATCCGTTATGTCGGACGGTTCAAAATGCCCTGTGACCACTTCTATAGGTTTGTGTTTTGTGACAGAATGACTTGTGTGGTTATAAGCAATGACCGCGTATTTTACTTTTAAGGACAAGGAATCGTTCTTGAATTCTTCGCGATTGTTGAATAATCGTATATGCTCTATTAATGTCGAGTGAAAACGTTCTATTACTCCATTGGACTCAGGATGCTGGGAGGAGGTGAAATGGATATTAATCTTGTGAAGAGAAAGGAGTTCTTTTATTACTGAGTTTTTAAATTCGCCTCCATTATCTGATATAATTAGGCTAGGAACGCCGTGGTGAGCAAAACTTTCCAAGAGTTTACTCGCGATTTCAGTTGCTTGAGCAGAACGAAGCAAGTAGGCTTGTGCAAATTTAGAAAAGGGGTCAATAAGCGTTAGAAATTTGGATTTTTCAAGAGAAATGGTGTCTATGTGTAGGACATCAAACGGTTTTAATGCAGTGGGTGTGATGTTGTATGTCAGTTTCAAGGGGTTGCGGTCGTACTTGGTCTTTTGGCATATTTCACAGTTATTAATATAGTCTTGTACATGTTTAGCAATGTTGGGCCAGTAGTAGTGTTCTTTAATTTGTCTGGTGGTTTCGTCCATACCCCTATGGTTAGTTTTTTCCGTCATGAAACTTTTTTATAATGTCAGTTTTCTTGTTTTCTTCAGTCACGTCAGTTAGCATCTTAGTGCATTTGATAAGATTTATTTGTGAATTTTTAAAGTAAGTCTGTAAAGTTCTCGATAGTTCTTCGTATAAGCTCTCAGTTTTAAAGAATACGTGGTATTTGACTTTTGGTGCAAGTGTGTTTTTAAGAACTCAGTTAGTTGTCCTAAGAGATTTTCAGGTGAAAACTCGTAAATTCGTCTTTCTTTGTCTCTGTGAATGATTTTTAGTGATTTGAGTGGGTTAGGGTGGGCTAAATGTGAAATGGAAAGGATTAATTGATTCTTTCCCAAATTAATTGGACCGTCAAAGATAGGTATACCTATGAGAGGGTGTTCCAGGTTGGAGTGGATAGTATTTATATCTTCTTCTTCTGCCTGTTCGGTGATATCTTGAGGTGCAGGGGCGACATTGGTGGTGTGTTCTGAAGATGTAGCGGCCTCGTAGGTGATGGGGACCGGGGTACAGCGACGTCAACAGTTGGGGGAAGTTCTTGAGTGACAGGATCTTCTCTTAGTAAGTGAGCATATGCGTCTGCAACGAACGCATCAAGGTCTAATATGTCCTGTTCTAAGTCCGGTTCCGGTAACATAGATAGTAAGTCGTCGTCTAGTACTGGTTGTACGGGTGAGTTGGTTTCGTTCATGTTTAGTTCGAAATTTTGAAGAGATAAAGCTTCTACAGGGTGTAACAAAACTTTCGTTTGTAATTCCGTGTCATTAACAAGTGTACATATTGCCTTACTGTCTTTGACTCTAATTATACCTTCAGGTATATAAGCCGAACCAAATATTTTGTGTGGGATCAAACAATCTCCGTTTTGAATATTCATAACATCTATAGTTACAATCTGTTCCTGTCGTGGTTCGAGTATGATGTGGTTTACCTGGGTAACTGTGTCTCTGTGATGGATAGTTATATCGGTCGTTGGTGATCGAAGCAGATTATTTTTCAAGTCAACTACCATACTAAGGGCCATAAGATTGTCCATTCCCAAGAGGCAATCGAAAAAGTCATGAAATTTAAAGAGATGTAGCTTCATTGTGCCCGTCATTTTGAAAATTTTGGGAAACGGAATCGAGATGCTATATTTTTCTCGCGAACGTCCATGAGCAGTATTAATTTCGAATGGATCATATTTTATTTTGTTTTTGAAAAATTTTTGGGCTGTTTCTGGGTTTATAAAAGATTTTGTACTACCAGTGTCAATAAGCATTTTCAAATTAAGTCCCGGTATGATTAAAAATGGTAAGTAATTGTCGTTGTTTGTCAAATTCATAAGAGTTACTGGTCCGAGGCTTCTTCTCGAAAATCCTGGACCTCGTCTGTGTCGTTTGGTTGATTCCCATATTCATTTATGGGGTTTGAGTCTTCGATTGACTCGTAATTTTCTTGGGTCATTTCCAGATTGTTAAATCGGGGATTTGTTGTCATAGCGGACATGGGTGTCGGTCTATAAGAAGGCCCGGGTGTAGATCTGTTCCAAACGTTTGTATTGTTGTTTCCTTGATTCTTGTTCATCCCACTCTGCGGTTTGTTGATATTTTGTTGAGAATTGTTATTACGAAATGGATTGAAAAGTCCACTACCTGAAGTAAAGTTATTGTGATTATTTTTGTTTTGCATGTGAGGGGGTATGTATTTTTCTGTGGTATTTGTAGAATATGGTTTGTTTTTGTTATAGTTCGAATTATAATTGTTGTTGTTTTCATACGGTTTTTTCACCGCGTCAATTTGAAAGTCGTTTGTGAGTATGTTGAGAGCCTCGCCAAGATCTCTCGGATTTTTTGTTCTCATGAGAGCACCTAAGGGCTCCTTTAAACCTCTGAGGAAAGTCCTCAAACCAAGTTTCGAAACGTAATCTCTTACGTCGTTTTGTGTTGACATTTCATGGGTATCCATGAAACTAGAGTGAAGGTTAATGTATTTTTGAATTTTGCTATGAAATTCAAAGGGTGACTCGTTTTTCGTTTGTGTTAAACCACACATTTCGACTGTAAGCGTATAGCAATCACGCTTATCGCCGTATGTACTCAGGAGAGCTGTTTTTAAGTCCCTCCAATTAGTAATATTGTAAGAACTTAAGTTGAGCTTTGCTTCGCCTTTAATTTTAGAGCGAAGCGAAGACATCAAAAAGATGTTTTGAAAATTGTCAGCATTTGCTTCATCATAGAAATGCTTTACCATGGTCTCACATATCGAAATGAATTCCGATAGCAGCTCGACCTCGCCCGAAAATACGGGCACCATTTTTAGGTGTTCAGATTTGAGTTCCGGAGGAGCCATTGTGAGCTTTCTAAAAATACCTAGAAGATCGTCTTCTAACAAGGGATCGTATGAATATTCTGTGTCTGATTCTCTGGTAGATTCAGACAAGGTAGACTCAACGTCTGAGTCCGTTTTGAATAGATAAATTCTATGTAAAAATAATAGATAGTAGGTAATATTATTATGTACCTAGAGTAAGGATTATAGTAAAGAGATAAGAAGGTGAGGATGTGTAGTGTAATTGTAAACAATAGTGAGAAAGATTAAACCCTTGAACAGTAAAAGTGAAAGGAAAAATATTATCTTACAGTGCCAGCAGAATCAACAACATTGAGGTGGGTAGGTACTCGGTAACTGCTCCGTGTGAGGTATGAGAAGCTATTGTTCCAGGTCCTTGCTCTGCTCTGCCCTGCTGACTGAGACTGGTTTCTGCTCTGCTGACTGACTTGGGGTCTGCGGTTCGTGGTTCGATGCGAGAAAATCCGACGATTTTACAGCTACGGGGGTAATCCAATATGTAATCCAAAGGGTAATCCAATAATAGGGCACTGCACTGAGTTCCTCACTATTCCTCGGAAAAGGTTTTTTTTTTTTTTTTTTTTTTTTTATGGGTTTTAGCTTTTTGGGGGTGTAGATTTTTTTGTTTTGGGGGTGAAAACACCCAAAATTTGACTGCGCCAGATATAAGTGGGGATCTCCCACTTGTGTTTTTAAAAAAAGTTTATTTTCCAAAAACTGAAAATGACAAAGTCTTTAAAATACTTAATATCGAAAAAATGAGACTTAATTATATTTTTAAATATGCAATTGACATATCAAAATGAATGAAAGATAATTATTAGAACGTTTAAAAGAAAATAATATAATTATTAAATAATAAAATACTTAATTAATAAAATGTGAATTAAATAGATCGCAAATTTAAATTATCGATCAGCGACAATGCTCGATGCAAGTCCTGGATCAATCTGCCTGTCGGATCCTACCAATGGCTATTGTCAGAAGGACAATAGCTGATTTTTTTAATACAGTCAGCATTTATGGTGGCTGTAACTTCCATACATCCAACAATGGTTCTATTTGGTTTTAATGTCGTGATATGTGTTATTCAGGACGGGGGTCCTACACTCCATTTGCTATCGTACTAGCTACTCACATTAACCTCACCCAGCCTGGGTTGGACCGGAAATACCAGCCTCACGTGTTCTTTACTTTGGATACATTTTTTTTAAAGGTCGCTTTTAACCTGCATAAATACATCACGACGGGGTTTAACTTCATTCTTTGGAAACTCACAAACTAGCTACTCACCCAGCCTGACTGGGGTCAGGAATATCTAGCATCACGAGTTTTCGAATTTGTATGATTGATTTAAAAATATTTGTCCGTGTTCCAGGTGACTACAAACTGCTACAGAGAATCAGGGACTCCAGCATCTGTCTCTTCTACGAGTTCCTCAGCATATTCATACACAACGAGTACATCTATCTACCTATCGTTCGCATTTTCAACCAGTATGTGGACTCCTTGGCCCAGGTAGGTTTTTTTTTCGGTAAAAAAAAATGTGGAATATTTATAGTTAATGTTCTAATTCTCTAAAGGCAAGATTATGATGGCATTATTTATTAGTTTTACCAAAGATACAATCTTCTTTTTCTTCTACTTTGCCTTTTCCTTTATGTATTTGGGGTCATCATTTCCTTTTTTTTTAAAGTCTCTATCTCTAACATTTAAGATTATTCGAGACTGTTCCAAATTGTCATTCAGGTCAATTTTCTTAAGTGACTCGTAAGAGGAACACTATCTTTGATAGTCTAAACGCTGGGACAACTTACCCAAAAAAAGGGTAAAATCTCAAAAAGATAAGAACGGTTCAGAGCCATAATTAAATATGAACAGTATGAAAATGTTCGTCGCAAGCGACGCCCCGCACCTGGGGGGAAATAATGGAATACTATTACTTTCTATTTATTGTTTTCGGTCGGTTTTTTCTCGAAATTGATCTGATAACACTTCTGGACGAAGTCAGACACACCCTCAAGTCGGAGTTTCAACCAATCACAGCTCACTATAGCCCGAGTTGAGGAATAGTATGGCTTATCTTAACTTAGATCCTCTTTTCATTCAGTCCTTAATCATTTTATTTTCCTGACCTGGTGACTCTTCTGGGCAGTATAAATAAGGCGATATTATTACTTGCGATAAATTTCTAACATTAAAATCGTAAGTATTGTGTTTTTTTTCATTTGAATTTAGGTATTATCAATCGATATATCTGTTCTGATGATCTAGACCAGGGGTCGGCAATTAAATCCTGTTAGGGTCCGTATTAACATGAGAAAAATCTCCGCGGTCCGGATTAATAAGAACCATCAGTCTTTTGGAACTTTCTTACACCATAACTGTTCGATCGATACTGTCTCTTTGCACATTTTTAGGACTACTTCTCCTTGCAAATCAATTTTTTTTAAGAAAGAGAAAAAAATATTATTTTTCGAACCTAAAATTTTGTTCGCGGGCCGGACAAATAAGCTTTGCCGTCCGGATTCGTACCGCGGTCCGCTAATTGCCGACCGAGGATCTAGACTCTCCTGATTTCAAAAAAGTGATTTTTTTTTCTCAATCTTTCCTGTCAAACTCCAGGTTTTCATCCGTGACACCGAGGACGAGTGCTACAACGTACTGAAGCTGATTCTGCAGCACCATGAGAGACTCTACCAGATGCTGCACAAACACTTCCACCCGCTACACTCCAGCTCTCGCAAGTACCTGGAGATGTACGACCTGATCGTGTGTATCAACAATCTCAATGAGCAGAAGGTAATAAATATGACTGTGTTTCTTTGTGTTATTTTATCACAATTTTAGTGGGTAGCGCAGAATTATAGGACTTTTCCGTATTTTTTATATCCCAATATCTTATTTTTGCCTATAATTCCGCCACTGGTTGCTGCTAACATTAAAGCAGCTACTCATTTTTCCTCACGAGGTATGAGTGGACCCCAAACACCCATGTACAGAGCAGAAAAAATCCTGCCCCGCTGGGAATCGAACCCAGGTCACCATGTGTGCAATGCCTAGCGCGCTAACTCACTCGGCCACGGTGACTACTAACATAAGGTAATGGACTCCGGATTTTATAATAATTATTTGTACTTTTTATGTGTAATAAAGTATTTAATAGTAATAATATTTCTCAGGTCCCGAGCTCTGTGCTGTACAATCTCCTCAACAAGTTCAACGTGAATGTATGGCTGACTAGCAAGAAACCCAAGCTGAGTGAACGCACCCAGATGATCAACCTTATCGTGAATGCTCTCAGTAACATTCAGACGAGCACAGGAGGTACACAGGTTTTTCTCACGTCATTACAAGTAATAGGGGTCTTCGTGGCGTAACGGTTGTGACTACTGCCCATAGTCCAGAAATCCTGAGTTCGATCCCCGGTCGGAGCAGATTTTTCACACAGAAAATTCTGTTCCCTCCGTACATGTGAGGCTGGCATTTCCGGCCCTACCCAGGCTGGGTGAGGTTAATGTGGGTAGCTGGTACGATACCTAGCGAATGGAGGGTAAAACCCCCGTCCTGATCCAGGACGTTAAATCAAATAGAACCGTTGGCGTTAGGAAGGGCATCTAGCCGTAAAAATGTGCCAAAACCAACCAGCCTCAACCATGAGGTTGAACAACGTCGACCCTGCTTAAGGGGATAAGACGGAGTAAAAGAAGAAGAAGAAGATTACAAATAATAGGGGTTCGGTGGAAGAGAAAGCCAAAGACCTTTACCTCGCCCCTCGGTTCACTACTTATTCTAGGCTATGATATTTAATGTCCTGTGTCGCAATATTTGATGTCGTTTGTCAATAAAGTATTACATAATACAAATATTTATTGGGCAACCTGTGTGATATCCGTGGAAAAATCAAATATCTTGCTCCTCTTGACCCGGTACCTCAGTGGTTAAGGCGGCCGTCTGCTAATCCAGGGGTCTTGGGTTCGAAACCCAGCCGGGAGATGACAAGTTGCCCTCCCATTTAGGATATTTTTTGACCACACATTTTTGGGACCATTTTGGAGGAACACACGATTTTTTTGGACCAAAAATAAATATGTCTTACGCTTACTGCTAGAATAATGGCACTCATTAGTACGACTCAGACAGTATAATTAAGGCGATATTATTATTATTATCCTGGTCGTGTAAAGGTCCCCTGGTGATGTAAAGCACCTGTTCGGAACAAATTCCCTAACAAGCCCAGTCGGCTTGCTGATTTATTTAAATTTCAAGGCTAGTATTTTTTAAGCTCTGGCTTTTTTTCATTTGAGATGGAGATTGACAGTTTAATATCTATTCTCTGGGATATCTGAAATATACAAACTATTATACATTAGTAATTAGTTGTCAAGTGGTTAAGGCGTTAGTCTGGTGATCCAGGTAGCGTAGGGATCTGTTGGTTCGCATCCCACCCAATGCATGAATTTTTCTTAATTAATTTCAGTATATGACCATATAATAATAAGACTGAGGGTTAGGTGGTAGAAAATGCTTTAAGCATTAACTTCGCCTGGTGGTTACCTTTTACTATAGAGTATTATTATTATTTCGAGGTAGATACATTTTTTTTTTTTGCTTCTAAGTTAATAGTGAGGAGACATTTCAGTCTATCTCACTAAAACTATAGCTAGTAGGTATGTTAAAATTAATTGTTTAAAAATTTCCGCACAGGATGACACGTTTTATTATTATTATTCCAAATTATAAACATAAAAAAAAATACTTTTTGTTTGTTTCAGACTTTGGTGAATACTGTTTAGTAGCTATGGACAAAGCCAGGCCTGTCGTAGCCAGCCCTGGCAGTGACAAGCAGTGCATACACTCGACCTACCGCAAGCAGCTCATATATCTCCTGAACCACGACTTCCCCGAGCACTACGGCGAGATACTCAATCTGCTGCTCAAGTTCAGCGAGACGGAATCCCTGCACTGCGCCGTCTGGTGAGACGCAGACAGGAAGCGGTTGGGTGGAAGAGATTGCCGCTGGCAATAACCCCGTCCTTAATTAGGACATTAGTAGTATTTCCCTCTTTGTATAACCGACCTTAGTAGCTTGATCGATAAGGCGGCGGACTTGTAATCAGGAGGTCGGTGGTACAAGTCGCAAGTTAAGCAAAAAATTAGTAAAGCGAGCTTGAGTAGTTGTAGTATCACGATTGTGATTAACACAAATATGATAACTTTTTTCTTCTTTGTTATTTAATTTTTCTAAATTGTATACTCTAAATATTGTACATTACTTTGTCCTCCTTATAAAGATCAATAATAACCGGGTTCAATTCCTGGAATTCACGAAAAATACATCATCAATGGAATGCTATTGGATTGGGATTATCCAATGGGATTGGATTGGGAATCCAAAAGCACCAATGCTATTGGAAACGTTTAAGATGTGGGATTAAAACATATTAACTTAAAAAAAAAAAATTGAGTTTCACAGCCATTTTTTATTTCGTAGCCATGAAACAGCAGCTACTGTAGACACTCGTTTTCTGTGTTGTAGCTTGTCTATCCTGTAGTATGCCTCCACTCTGATGAGTGAGAAATGACCCAATACTACCTACATGCCTAATTCATGGCACTCATGTTTCAAGTCAACTTTTCATGACCCAGATACGAAAAAGTCCCTCTATTTGGGGTATTACTCTGAAAAGAGAGTGTAAAATGTGATTTAATGCTGTCCCGGTAGCTTAGTGGTAAAGGCGGCACTCTGTGAATCCAGATATTCCAGAGGTCGTGGGTTCGAAACCCAGCCGGGACATGACATGTTATCCTGCCATTTGGGATTTTTACCACATAATAATATGTCTTGAGCTTACTGCTGGAATACTGGGACTTTAATAGTCCTAATCGGGCAGTATAAATAAGGCGATATTATTATTACTCTGAAAAGAGAGTATGAAATGTGATTTAATCAATAACTTTTCCATGATCCAACTCTGAAAAGACAGTATAAAATGTGATTTAATAACTTTTCCATGATCCAACTCTGAAAAGAGAGTATAAAATGTGATTTAATCAATATCTTTTCCATGTTCAACTCTGAAAATAGAGTATAAAATGTGATTTAATCAATAACTTTTCCATAATCCAACTCTGAAAAGACAGTATAAAATGTGATTTCATCAATCACTTTTCCCTGATCCAGGTACGATTTCATGAACGTGCTTCTGTACGGGGAGGCGGCCGTGGACAATATAGTGCAGGGGGGGGCTGATGGGGCCTCTCAGTTCCTGAGGCCGGGCTTGCCTGTGTCCCTGCTCAGGGATCTGACGCGGCGCTACGCCCTGGAGCAACACGCGCTGTCCCTCTACGAGGTGAGAGAAGGTGTTTAGTAGTTATTGCTCTGATATATTAATAAGCTGGGGGACTATAAACAGGGAGTAGAACAGCAGTCTGGCTGGAGGACTATAAACAGGGAGTAGACCAGCAGTCTGGCTGGGGGACTATAAACAGGGAGTAGACCAGCAGTCTAGCTGGGGGACTATAAACAGGGAGTAGACCAGCATTGGCTTGGTTCTGGGGGCCCTTGTCAATTATTAGCTTCCTTGTAAAGACAGTGACCGTAGAAGTGCTGAGTCATTCCTCCACTGTCTGGCTACCATCGTTCACGATGACGCCACCCTATGATGATATTGATAATTAAAATAAGGTACTCACTTCTTATACAGCAAGTAGTATTGGCTGTATTAGTTGAATGGTCAGGCTATTTAACTTGTTGATATCAATATTATAATAAAATTTGAAGATTTTTTTTTAAATATTACTGGCGGCCTGAAATTTTGAATGGGAGCTTAACACGTTCAACGCCGAGGCATTTTTGGGTATGACCTGAATGAAGTTTCTTATGGGACATTGATTTCTGTGGCCAGCAATCAAAGCAGAAATCTGTGGCCAGAAAACAAAAGTTCGTACCCTGAAGGTATGTGGCCCACAGCAACAAGTGGCTGATGTCTGAACATTCCCTGAAACTTTTTTTTCCTCAATTTTTTTTTAATGGAAATTTTCTCTAATTTCTCAAGAATTACTGACTTCTTTAGATCCTCTGAATAGGTCTATGTACAATGTACATACATATTTTGTATTTATATTAAAATGAACATTTTTTTCCTCAATTTTTTTTTTTTAATGGAAATTTTCTCTAATTTCTCAAGAATTACTGACTTATTTAGATCCTCACAATAGGTCTATGTGCAATGTACATACATATTTTGTATTTATATGCCTAATCTGTACTTAAATTAACATTCAAATACATGTACGTCCGTTCATATGTCTAAAATTTGCCTATTTTCCCTTTCTTTTACCTATGATTATATGGAACCCCAATATTATGAATTTTTACATTGAACCCCGCTATTATGAACTACCACCGGTCCCAATTAGTTCATAATAACGGGGTTCCACTGTAATCAAAATTACTTTTACTTGGTACATTTGACTAACGAATGTTGTGTTTGGTTCCAGCTGCAAGGCACGGCCAAACTGCTGGACTCTCACTTCACCCAGGAGAGGCTCCAGTACGGTCTGTACGGGCTCTACCCCAAGTACAAGACCTATGGGGAGGTGATGGCCATCTTCCTCGGGCTAGTGAGCCACGCCCTCATCGTGCAGACCCTGTACCAATGTAAAGGTAAGAGAGGAGACCTTGTACCAGTGTTGTTGATGATTGTTTTGTAAAAAATAATAAAGTGTAAATAAATAAAAAATAAATAAATAAAGGTAAGAGAGGAGACCCTACCCTGTACCAGTGTTGTTGATGACATTGTTTTGTAAAAAAAAAGTGTAAATAAATAAAAAATAAATAAATAAAGGTAAGAGAGGAGACCCTGTACCAGTGTAAAGGTAAGAGAGGAGACCCTGTCCAAGTGTAAAGGTAAGAGAGGAGACCCTGTACCAGTGTAAAGGTAAGAGAGGAGACCCTGTACCAGTGTAAAGGTAAGAGAGGAGACCCTGTACCAGTGTAAAGGTAAGAGAGGAGACCCTGTACCAGTGTAAAGGTAAGAGAGGAGACCCTGTACCAGTGTAAAGGTAAGAGAGGAGACCCTGTACCAGTGTAAAGGTAAGAGAGGAGACCCCGTACCAGTGTAAAGGTGAGAGAGGAGACCCTGTACCAGTGTAAAGGTAAGAGAGGAGACCCTGTACCAGTGTAAAGGTGAGAGAGGAGACCCTGTACCAGTGTAAAGGTAAGAGAGGAGACCCTGTACCAGTGTAGAGGTAAGAGAGGAGACCCTGTACCAGTGTAAAGGTAAGAGAGGAGGCCCTGTACCAGTGTAAAGGTAAGAGAGGAGACCCTGTACCAGTGTAAAGGTAAGAGAGGAGACCCTGTACCAGTGTAAAGGTAAGAGAAGAGACCCTGTACCAGTGTAAAGGTAAGACCCTGTACCAGTGTAAAGGTAAGAGAGGAGACCCTGTACCAGTGTAAAGGTAAGAGAGGAGACCCTGTACCAGTGTAAAGGTAAGAGAGGAGACCCTGTACCAGTGTAAAGGTAAGGTATCAGACCCTGTACCAGTGTAAAGGTAAGAATATTCAAAGGAAAGTGTTGCAAAGCGTTGCGAAGTCAGTGGGGGCCAATCTGATTTGATCTTAAAGAAAGAGTGGAGCATGAAACGTTGCGAGACAAAATGTTGCACTGAGTAGGATCCCGACTTAAGAGAACAGACAATCTGCGTCCTTTTGGCTTAACGTATTTTGGACATCATAGGTCATTCGAAACCAGGGTAATTTTTATTAAAATGCTTGCCTTCTTCCAGTATGTAAAGGAATCCATATTTGTGTCCTGTACGTAGTTATTCAGCTACAAAGGCGTCAAATCGGGATTTTGTGCTGTGACGTATAATGTCTATTGGTAGGCTCTCATTTCGAGACGTGGATCTTATCCTCCAGTTCTCACAAGTACCAATAGTTTTAAAAAGTTATCAGATGTGTTAATCAGATGTATGTTAATCACTTTCGTGATGTCACAACTACTCAAGCTTGATTCACCAAATCTTTGCTGAAACCGGGACTTGAACCACCGACCTCCAAGTTACAAGTCCGCCGCCTTATCGATCTAGCTTCTGACGTCGGTTCACAAGTACCAATATATTATTAATTGTAAAGGTTGCCTTTCCAGTAATTACTGGTAACTTTCCAGAAAGATGTTTCTTCAATTTTCTGAGGTAACCAGCTATCAAGCCCGAGGGCCGAATTAAAGAACGCCTCTAACAGAAACTGTAACTATAGCGTTGTTATTACCATGGTAACAGCGGATCACATAACTGAAACAATACTATAGTAACAGTGTCCACTTAAACAGCGTTCATTTAATACGAGCCCGAACCATCCTGGACGCTTACTATGTAAACGCATTTTCGTACACTGTTGACTTCCCATATTATTATTAAACATTTTGAATCAAGTTTTATTTACAAATGACATAGAATATATTACATAAATATTGAAATTAATAAAACAAAACTTGATCAAGGGCGGTGCTAATGCCAACGACAAAAATTATATGATTATTCGATTCCAGGCCTGGTAGCAGACAAGCTGAGCGAACAACTGTGGCCGACCCTGGTCTCTGTGTATTCCCCCTGGATCATACCGTACCTCACCGCTCAGCTCACGGAACCTACCGCCTCCTGGATTGAGCAGCTTACAGACGACAGGAGTATCCTGCAGCCCTGGGTAGAGGCGGACAAGACAGAGGCTAGCCGGATGCTACTGGGCTTTGTAGAGACCATGAAGTTCATGATAGGTTTGTATAGAGTTCATGACGAGTTCATAATAGGTTAGAGTGTAATATTAGGACAGGAGTATCCTCCAGCCCTGGGTAGAAGCGGATAAGACAGAGGCTAGCCGGATGCTACTGGGCTTTGTAGAGACCATTAAGTTCATGATAGGTTTGTATAGAGTTCATTATAGGTAATAATCTGATAATCGCTGATTAATTGATTTCCAATCTGTCCGTTCAGAAATGCTCCCCGCCTCAACCAACATCTACAGTTTCATCTGGCAGTTCTACACAGCTCACTTTACTCACTCCACCATGAGGGAGCATGTCCTGTGCGTTGTGCACTCGCACTTGATCCACCTCCAGTGGAGCAAGTTCCTGCCCAACCTGTATGACCTCGAGCTCATGCTGAAGCTAGTGGACCAGTACCTGCCCTCCTGCCATACGTTTCTCAGCCAAGTGTTCATTCAGATTCAATGGTGAGTGAAGGAAATAAAGTTGAATGGGTGAGTAGAAGAAACAGGAATGTCAAAAATCGATTTTTTTTTTCTTCGTAGAATAAGAAGGAATGTACTCTTTTCTATCATCTCTGTGAATATGAAGGAGAAATACCCCTTAAAAGTATAATTTTTTCGATTTTAAAGTGGGGGAAGCGGAAAAAAAATCTGATGTAAAACGAGGAATGTAACAAAATCACTGACAACTTTTGCTAGCGGTATTAGTACCTAGTTGTGAGAATCTTGTCGAATAACAAGGAATGTAAAATTTAATTTTATTATACTCATTAGCATCAGGAAAGCAAAAATAAGACAAATCTTATTTTTGCTTTCCTGAAAAGTCGATTTTTGACATTCCTGACTCACCCATTCAGTTATCGTATTGGTAAAAAAATATGGGTAAAAAATAACTTTAAAATTAAGTACTTAGGGCCGAATTATAAAACAGGACTAATGGTGAGTGAAGGAAATAAAGTTATCATATTAGTAAAAAAAGGGTAAGAAATAACTTTAAAATTAGGTACTTAGGACCGAATTATAAAACAGGATTAAAGTTAAGATAAGCCAGACTGTCCCTCAACTCGGGCTATAGTGAGTTGTGATTGGTTGAAACTCAGACTTGAGGGCGTGTCTGGCTTATCTTAACTTTAAACCTGTTTCATAATTTGGCCCTTAGCCATAAAAACCCTTAAAAATAAATATGTCACGACCATTACTAATACCCCTGGTCCAAGTTAGAGCGCACGCAGGCTGTTTTCCATCTAACTCCATGTATTTGTCTGTCCCGGTAGCTCAGTGGTAAAGGTGGCACTCTAGGAATCCAGAGATTCCAGAGGTCGCGGTTTCGAAACCCAGCCGGGACATGACAAGTTATTCTCCCATTTGGGATTTTTACCACATTATAATATGTCTTGGTCTTACTGCTGGAAAAATGGGACTTTAATAGTCCTAATCGGGCAATATAAATAAGGCGATATTATTATTATTTCCATGCGATTGAGAAGTGTATGTAACTAAATGTTTCTAAACTTCTTTAGTGTACTTTTTTTCCTATTTTTTTATAGAAGGTACGGAGGGAGGTACTTGTATTCTGAAGGAAAAACTGAAGATGATCAAAATAAACTATACACTGAGGGAGATTTGAAACTTTGAACAAATGGTCTTTTTTGGGTTGAACGTCGCTTTCAACTGGATGGTCATATCACAACAGGGGTTGCACCCTCCATTCGGTGGAAATTCACAAACCAGCTTCTCAAATTGACCTCACCCAGCCTGAGAGGGGCTGGGAATATAGTCAGTATCACAAGGGTTCGAATTTATGGTCTTTTTGATATTTATAGTCTAGACCCCCAGCCAGACTAGCAGTCTGGCTGGGGACTATAAACAGGGAGTAGGCCAGCAGTCTGGCTGGGGGACTATAAACAGGGAGTAGACCAGCAGTCTGGCTGGGGGACTATAAACAGGGAGTAGACCAGCATTGGCTTGGTTCTGGGGGCCCTTGTCAATTATTAGCCTCCTTGTAAAGACAGTGGTTGAAGTGATGAGTCATTCCTCCACTGTCTGGCTACCATCGTTCACGATGACGCCACCCTATGATGATGATAAATTTTAACTGTTTTTTTGGGGTTGAATTTTTTCTTTTAGTTGATATTTTTTAGTTAATTTAGCGATCATTTTTGTGTGAAACGATGATGATTTGATATTTATTACTTTACCAGGAACAACGTGATACAGAAGTACCACCAGTCGGACGCCACCTCCACCAGGATCCACTCCACTCTCCTCCACCTCCTCGTCAAGCTCTCCAATGAACCCAGCATCCGCCAGGGCAACAAGATAACCCCCCTCCTGCTTGAGGCTCAGAGCTATGCCTGGCATCTCATTGACGCCCAGTGGTATGAGCAAGTGAGTATCCTGCACTCTATTATTATTATTATTATTAACCCGCAATCATTACGGTTGTGAGAGATTTCTCTCACAACCGTATACGTTACCGTGTACTGGATACGTTACAAAACCGAACCGTACTGATCCCGGGTTAAACGGGCGCATTACGATTCGGCCCAAAAAGGTTTATGAAAAAGGTTTTTGATTTCAGGTAAAAAAGGTCACCGAACGATTCGTCCCAAAACGTTATCTTGACAAAAAAAATAAACAACACGATTCGGCCCAGTACAACATTCTAAGTACCGTATAAATTCAGGGATTTTTTATTATTCAACAATAAATTACGAAATTACCTTCTATGTATATCAGGCTTTGGTCTCCTATGTATTAGGCATGGCTTTCTATGTATTTTACCTAACCCTACTTTAAACCTAAGGCATTGCCTTCTATGTATTATCCCTAACCCTACTATATTCTTGAGGCATGGCCTTCTATGTATCTTACCTAACCCTACTATATTCTTGAGGCATGGCCTTCTATGTATCTTACCTAACCCTACTATATTCTTGAGGCATGGACTTCTATGTATTTTACCTAACCCTAATATATTCTTGAGGCATGGCCTTCTATGTATTTTACCTAACCCTACTATAAACCTGAGGCATTGCCTTCTATGTATTATCCCTAACCCTACTATATTCTTGAGGCATGGCCTTCTAATAGGTGAACATCGCCATTGTTCTCAGTTCAGTCAGGGCAGTGTTTCCACACTCTTTTATAGGGATTTTTTGGTGGAATGAAAGTGGGACTTTTTGTTGGAATAAAAGTGGGATTTTTTGAATGGGATAGTGTGTTTTGGGACGAATCGGGTTTATGGGCCGAATCATGTTGTCTTTTTTTGTGTTTTTTTGGGGCCGAATCATGCTATGGAAAAGGTCTACTCAAGTAGTTTGGGCCGAAGCGTGAAGTTCCCGGTTAAACATGTTCAATCAAGTTTTATTTACAATTGACATAGAATAGAATTATGTATACATACATAGAAATTAAAATTAATTAATCAAAACTTGATATAGAGGACTATAATCAGAGAACGGACTAGCCAACCCTAACTGGCTTGCAGCTTCCTAAGGGTTTAATGGCGTATACAGAAAAAGCCCAAGTTGGTTGTTCGCACATAGAAAAATGTGGTTCAGAAGAAAAATGTGGCAAAAATAACCCCATACAGCCACCCATGACTGGTTTTACAACAGCAAAAACCTGAACTCTATTATTTATACATATTTTTAAATTTAATTTTCAAGAAAAAAAAAAAAAATCTCCTAATGGTGTAATTCCGGAAGGAAATTAATGTTATACAGAGTGTAACAGAAAAACAACAGCAAAATTCTAGAGCTGATAGATCACATCAAGACCTTTTAAAATTACTCAAATGACCCCCCCCCCCCTGCCTTGTCTGTATAGTTTCTGAGAATTGGCGGACTTCTTGAAAATCAATGTTTGGTGATATGAAAAAAAACACGCTCCACTTAGAATAGGTACTCATATTTAACACAAGTATTAATTACTTTTCCAGGTTAACCGAGTTCAGTAGCTTGATCTATAAGGCGACGGACTTGTAACCTGGAGGTCGGTGGTTCAAGTCCCGGTTTCAGCGTAGATTTAGTACAGCGAGTTTTTGAGTACATGTGATATCACGAAAGTGATTAACACAAATATATTTTTTTTATTTTTATATTTTTTTATTGATACTTTTATTTACAATCTACAATGCTTAGTATAGGAAAATACAAATTGTAATAAGTAAATTTGATGTAGTAGATATGACATGGAGGAGAAGTAGCCCAATGACTACACTCCTTTCAAAATTGCAATATTCTGCTAGCTGTTTGTTTAGAAGCTCTACATGTGACACCCACATGAAGGCGGAACAGATGACACAACATAGAGTTACAGATGTAACTGTAATACCTAATTTACGTTTTTTTATATATATTAGTCGTAATACAAATATGATAACTTTAATTACTTTTCCAGGTTACCAACTGGTTCGTCATGTCATACGAGCCTCACGTGATCCTCCAGAGCAACATCGCCGCCAGTGGCTCCCACGCCAGCAACTCCCCCGCCACCGCCCTGGACTTGGCCGCCCTGGATCTACTCCAGACAGCCGCCGGCTTCGTGAAGCAGGGAGTCTACCATACGAGCACCTCACGCAAGAGACAAGTGTTCGTGCGCGCCTGGGTGCGCATGACACTGCAGGTGAGATACGAGACACTCAGGGACAAAAAAGGGTTGGGTGGAAGAGATTGCCACAGGCAATAACCCCGCCCTTTAGGTAGGACATTTCTCTCTTTTTTTCCTTCTTGTATATTTGTTTAATCTTTTTGTTTTTCTTTATATTTCATTGTGTTCTACTGTATGTATTTTTTGTTCTACCTAATAAAGCTTAAAAAAAAAAAAAAAAAAATTCCAACGCACTTACAGTAAAATGGTTGTGACTACTGCCCGTAGTCCAGAGGTCTCGAGTTCTCGACTCCCGGTTGGGGCAGACTTTTCGAAGAAAATTCTGTCCCTTCCAAACACTTGAGGCTGCCACTTCCGGCCCTACCCAGGCTGGGTGAGGTTAATGGTACGACTCCCAGCGAATGGAGGGTAAAACCCCCGTCCTGACTATCTCAAATCAGGACGTTAAAACCGAATAGAATCAACTGGTCACAATAGATCTAATTAGGTCGCAGTGTTAATTGTAAGGGTTTCACTGAAAACCCTGCAACCAGGTCAGATAATAATAAATACAGTAAAATTCGACCAACTTTCACGAGATGTATAGAAATCGTTATACCTGCGTATGTATGTACGAGTATTGTACAATTGTACATGCATAATTGCATATATCAAGTTAACATATTTGTGTCACAAAACTGATAACACAGTTACTCAAACCAGCAAAGTTACTCAAATTTTGAAGAGACGACCTATCAACTCAGAGCAAGAAAGTTTTATTGAGCTACGCCAAGTAAGGACAAAAATGGATGGTTAATATCTGCGTTTTTTTTTTTTTACGTAAACGACATTTTGTGTGCTTGTGTGTGTGTGTTCGTGTGTTTGTTTGTTGTGTGTGTGTGTTCGTTTGTTGTGTGTGTGTGTGGGTGTTTTTTTATTATTAATTGAACATTTATTTAATTTTTCATATTTTTTTGTATACAGAGGACCCATCCTGAGCCATTTTTATTTGGCTTCTAAGTGTGATGTGTGTGGTGTAGTGTGGTGTGGTGTGTGTGTGTGTGGTGTGTTTGTGTGTGTGTTGTGTTCGTGTGTGTGTGTTTGTGTGGGTGTTTTTTTATTATGGCGAAGCGGCGCGGCGGGTGTAACCCGCTAGTAGTAAATAATTTTATTGACCTTTTGTTATTTATTGTGATATTTTGTTTCAGTTGGCTACAAGGTATAAGAACATTGTTCAGAGTCAGCAGGCAGAGTTGAAGCAGTCCATATGTAACATGATAGACAAGGTATGTACTTCTGCTGACCTTTTAGGAATCATCTACATATTATTATGGATATTGTACCTGTTTCGTACAAAAACACCTGTTTATCCCAACAACAAAAAATTATTCATGCTATTATTGTTATTGTTTTAAAATAAAATCAGTAAAAACTCCTGACAACAGAGAATGCCTTAGGCATGTGAGAATACCTTAGGCATTCTCACATGCTCACAGTGAAAGGCATTCTCTTCCACTTAACCCCGAATGGAGCATGAAACGTTGCACAACGTTTCACTCAGTGGGATCCCGTCTGAACTCGTTTTCTCCTCATAGGTGGAAGTCATCATCGGTTCGAGTGTTCCCGCCAATCTTCGTGTCTATGAATCGGGCCTTCTCGTGTCCGAACTTCTCACCCTGCTCAATCAGTCGTCTCAGCTCGGCGCTCTGTCACTGGACGCGTTCTCTGATTGGCTGACGAACAACGACAAAGCTTCGGGGGCGTGGTCTCGAGTGGACTTCTCAAGGTCAGTGTTTCTTAGCTCTCGGCTGGGAGAGCGTCAGTCCGAGGTTGTTGATTTGATTCCTTGTCGGAAACTATTTTCAGCAACAGTAACAAAAAACAACTACTAATTTGCCAGCCTCCGTGGCGTAATGGTTGTGACTACTGCCCGTAGTCCAGAGATCCTGAGTTCGATTCCCGGTTGGGGCAGACTTTTCGCACAGGAAAATCTGTTCCCTCCGAACATGTGAGGCTGGCAATTCCGGCCCTACCCAGGCTGGGTGAGGTTAATGTGGGTAGCTGGTACGAATTCCCAGCGAATGGAGGGTAAAACCCCCGTCCTGTCTACCTCAAGTCAGGACGTTAAAACCAAATAGAATCAATGGACATGAAAGGAGCCTAGACATTGGATCTGGGCGTCCATATAATCCTCTCACCACCGTGATTTAGGTATCAATACCTATCTCACGGACACGGAATTATTATTACTACTAATTTAATTGATATGCATGGGTTCTCTTTACTTAGACCTATGATTAAATACTTTTAATTTGACTTTATTTGACAAAATATTCATTTTGCGTTTTAGAGAACTTTAGTATTCGTTGATGTGGTTATGACGCTAGATTTGTAATTCAAACAAGCTGGATCTGTGGATCAGATCCCACCCAATGCTTGGATTTCCTTATTTGTTTGAGTATGTGACCACATAAAAAGTCCAAGGGTTAGTTAAGTCTAGGTGGTAAAAAATGCTTGGAGCATTAACCTCGTCTAGCTGTTACCTTCCACTAAAGAGAATGTTAACTTCCACTAAACTAAAAACACCTCCGTGGCTCAGTGCTTAAGAGCATTGGTTGCTGATCCGGAGGTTGCGGGTTCGAATCCCGTGACCGAGATTTTTCCGTTGCCGAAATGGCATGGATGTAAAGGTAAAGTGCCCTGAAGTAATGCGAAAGCGGTTCCGGAGCACATCTAACTTCTTTTTTTTTTTTTTTAAGTAATATTTACTTGAAAACTATTGCAAGTTCTGATTTGTTGGTTCCCGCCAGGTGTCCGGAGCTGTGGTGAAGAATGATGAAGCGTTGGGCCAGCTACTCGAGACCTGTATCACAGCCTGGTTCAGAAATACACCCGCTGCCGTGAATCCGATGGAGGAAGGTAGGAAGGTCATCATCATAGTATAGTAGTGCTTTATTTAGACTGTCGGCTCGAGACAGGGAGTCCCATTATTCTAACAGTTTAATATAGCACCTCTTTATTTATTGTATATTTTACAGGATTTTATAAATCATCATTTTATTGTTTTAATACATACATATATGTTAACAAGTTGCGTATACAAAAAGAAGTCTTAAACCTATTCTAATTCTATTTATAATTACTAACTCATATAGGTACTATATAGGTGCAAACAGATAGAAATGTAAACATGTAAATAAAAGTGAGGCGGTACATAGAAACAATTTTTTTTTATTAGAAAATGACTAGAAGTGGATGGGTATAATAGAATAGAATAGAATATATTTTATTGTAAATAAAGCCTTTCGGCATCTTACAACGTCAATAGTATAAAAACATAGAGCACTGAACATAGAGAATATTAAAAAAAAAAAATCCACCCCATATTCACGCATCATGATCTTTCCCCCAGGTGATCCCCCTCCCTCCCCCCCTAGTCTTCCCGATTGGGCCAAACTGCTCGCCATCTTCCAGAAAGTGGCGCCCAAATCCCCGCCCTTCGAGGACTCCCTCGTGTCCCACAACCATCTGGTCACCCTGTATACAACTCTAGTCAAGAATCTCTCCTCCACCGCGAGCGATGTGTCTCAGAATGCCGCCATTCTCAGTCGGCTCATCGCCTATGTTACTAGCATAACTCCTAACGAAGGTAATTGTCATGTCTCAGTCGGCTCATCGCCTATGTTACTAGCATAACTCCTAACGAAGGTAATTGTCATGTCTCAGTCGGCTCATCGCCTATGTTACTAGCATTACTCCTAACGAAGGTAATTGTCATGTCTCAGTCGGCTCATCGCCTATGTTACTAGCATAACTCCTAACGAAGGTAATTGTCATGTCTCAGTCGGCTCATCGCCTATGTTACTAGCATAACTCCTAACGAAGGTAATTGTCATGTCTCAGTCGGCTCATCGCCTATGTTACTAGCATAACTCCTAACGAAGGTAATTGTCATGTCTCAGTCGGCTCATCTCCTATGTTACTAGCATTACTCCTAACGAAGGTAATTGTCATGTCTCAGTCGGCTCATCGCCTATGTTACTAGCATAACTCCTAACGAAGGTAATTGTCATGTCTCAGTCGGCTCATCTCCTATGTTACTAGCATTACTCCTAACGAAGGTAATTGTCATGTCTCAGTCGGCTCATCGCCTATGTTACTAGCATAACTCCTAACGAAGGTAATTGTCATGTCTCAGTCGGCTCATCGCCTATGTTACTAGCATAACTCCTAACGAAGGTAATTGTCATGTCTCAGTCGGCTCATCTCCTATGTTACTAGCATAACTCCTAACGAAGGTAATTGTCATGTCTCAGTCGGCTCATCTCCTATGTTACTAGCATTACTCCTAACGAAGGTAATTGTCATGTCTCAGTCGGCTCATCGCCTATGTTACTAGCATTACTCCTAACGAAGGTAATTGTCATGTCTCAGTCGGCTCATCGCCTATGTTACTAGCATAACTCCTAACGAAGGTAATTGTCATGTCTCAGTCGGCTCATCGCCTATGTTACTAGCATAACTCCTAACGAAGGTAATTGTCATGTCTCAGTCGGCTCATCGCCTATGTTACTAGCATAACTCCTAACGAAGGTAATTGTCATGTCTCAGTCGGCTCATCGCCTATGTTACTAGCATTACTCCTAACGAAGGTAATTGTCATGTCTCAGTCGGCTCATCGCCTATGTTACTAGCATAACTCCTAACGAAGGTAATTGTCATGTCTCAGTCGGCTCATCGCCTATGTTACTAGCATTACTCCTAACGAAGGTAATTGTCATGTCTCAGTCGGCTCATCGCCTATGTTACTAGCATAACTCCTAACGAAGGTAATTGTCATGTCTCAGTCGGCTCATCTCCTATGTTACTAGCATAACTCCTAACGAAGGTAATTGTCATGTCTCAGTCGGCTCATCGCCTATGTTACTAGCATAACTCCAAACGAAGGTAATTGTCATGTCGTTTGTTGCTCGTAAGTAGTCAACTAGTCACCTAGGCAGAGTGGTCTCACTGAGGCAAAGTCGATTACAGAATCACACAAGTTGCGTTTTTTGACATTTTCATGTCTTTGCCCTGGCACATAACCAAAATTATGTAACGAAATTAAGTAACGAAATTATGTGACGAAATTATGTAACGAAATTATGTAACGAAATATTAAATTGACATTTTCATGTCTTTGCTCTGGCACATAACCAAAATTATGTAACGAAATTATGTGACGAAATTATGTAACGAAATTATGTGACGAAATTATGTAACGAAATTATGTGACGAAATTATGTAACGAAATTATGTAACGAAACTTGAATAGTAAAGATGAAAATGTCCCAATAGTTGCAGACTCGTATGCAAGCGTTTTTTTTTTTTTTTTAATGAATATTAAACCCCCCCCCCCCCCCCCCAAAAAAAAAAAAATAGAAGTTGCCTTTTCTGTGTACAATATCTTGTGGAACTTTTTGCTGTCTGAAATTGCATGAAATATAATTATGGAAACGAACTTTACCGTTGCTATACACTCTGCCGCGATGTTTTCCTCTTTGTATAGGGCGTTCTTCGTCCCGGTCTGTCTCGGTAGCTCAGTGGTAAAGGCGGCACTCTGCGAATTTAGGCAATCCAGATGTCGTGGGTTCGAAACCCAGCTGGGACATGACAAGTTATCCTCCCATTTGGGATTTTTACCACATAATAATATGTCTTGGGCTTACTGCTGGAATAATGGGACTTTAATAGTCTTAATCGGGCAGTATAAATAAGGCGATATTATTATTATATTCTTCACACCTGGGCCCAGGGGTTTGATGGATGTAAATGAAAGCGTCGCCGACGTGATTCTGCTCATAACTTTACTGCATAGAACTTTCAGATGTCCTTTAAGCCAGCGTCGATGGTGCGTAGAATGCACAGGTTCTCGTAGGATCACCGAAGTTAAGCAACGTCCAGCAAGGTGAAGACTTCGTGATGCTGGCATTCCGGACCAACCCAGACTGGGTGATTTTAACGTGGGTAGCAGGTTTGAGAATTTCCTGCGAATGGAGGGTAACACCCCGTCGTGATAGGACCACGTAGTTGAAAGCGACGTTAAACCCAGTTTTTTTTATGTCCTTTCTCAAACAGTGAAAATGTCAAATAAAAAAGACACTTATTTTCACCATGCCTATAATTTAATGACTTCTCTGATCACCAGGGTTGGATGAGTCTAAGCTTCCTCTCCTATGGATGCTGTTCGTTCAGCTCTGTAACACAGGGTGCACTCAAAGCAATGCTACAGCTCAAAGTCTGACAGTTCTCCTCTCTCATCTGAACTCATTCTACCAGTACAAGCAGTCGTGGCAGCTTCTGCAGGCCATTGGAATTAAGAAACACACGGTGGTTTCTAACAAGTGAGCAATTTACTATTTGTTTACCCTCTGCGAAATTTCGTGCAGATAGAAAAAATACACTGCCAATTAGGGACATAATACTTCCTCTTGATTGGTACACATTGTATACACGTGGCAATTTTGAGATTTTATACTAAATCACTTGTATCTCTATAACCGCTGAACCGATTTGCTTCAAATTTGTTTTATATGGTAGAATAACGTTGTTTCTACATTCTAGAGATTCTACAAAAAATTCTGTCAATAAAAAATTCTGTACCTATCATTAAATATATTTTTTTAGCCGGCTGTTGCAAAGACAAATGCTAATCGAAGTGTTAACTGTCAACCAGAGATTCTTTAAGCCTAATCGAGAAATTAACGTCCAATTGCATAGTTTTAATCGAGTTTTAAGTTTAAGTGACATTTTCACACTGGTAAATGTTGTTTACTTTATGTTACGAGCTCTCTAATTGGTTAAAAAATGGATACGAAATAAATGGCTTCCCACGAGATTCTAGAATCAGCTGTTAAAATTTAAAATTTGATTTTACTGTTGATCCGATCAACATTAAGGTATCACTTCAATTTGAACTAACCATACAACGAAAATTAAAAATTTAACTTTCGAGTAGAAGATCTAATAATAATAATAATACCGGGTGTACCGGTTCATTTATTAACGAGCGTCAGAGCTCTTTGTACAATATAACAATATTTATAACAAAAATCAATCGAGATACACTAAAAATAACGCAACACATACATACATACATTTTAAATGGTAATTGAAAGACATTAAAATGCTCTACTATATAAATCACAGTTGTTTAAAAATCAAATCCACAGTTGGTGTTAGCAGATCTTAACATCCTGTTAAGAGGAGCATAATACGTGTAATTTGAATCACATGATTTGAATCTAACTTTGCAACAAGGCCTAAACATACGTCGAAAAAAACCCTTTTTTAATTTTCAAGTCTATTATTTTAATTTTATTACTAAGGATTCAAAATGAAATGTTTTTCGTTTCCCTTTCGTTCCAGGTGTCGACTTCTGTGCAAGTCCCTCATGGCGTATATTCTAGTCCAGATGCCCGAGAGGATCGAAGGGGACACAGCGCCCAGTGTTGCATCTCAATACATAAGACTGACTGCTGGGGCCCCGGGCCATCTCACCTCCAGTAGTAGGTGAGTCGAGAGTAGACACACCCGTGGAGGTGTTTGCACCTATGTGCCTTCAGTGATTATGTTCAAGACATTTTTTTTAAATGAACATTTATTTAACACTTAGACGACCGGGTGTACCACCGGTGGTACACGCGTGTCTGTACGGAATGGACCGGGTGTACCACCCGGTGGTACACGCTTGTACTACGCCTGTGAATAGCCTAAACATCGCCGGTCCCACGGGAGAGTTCACTAAAAACATGCCGGTCGTCTATGTGTTAAAGAGAGGTCTATAACAATCGAAGTCCTTGCCCCTAAATAATATTTACCGCCGAGAATTGAACCTCGGTCATGAGACATTTTTGCCTTCGGTGAAGTCACCGTGGCCGAGTGAGTTAGCGCGCTAGGCATTGCACGCACGGTGACCTGGGTTCGATCCCCAGCGGGACAGGATTTTTTCTGCTTTGTTCTTGGGTGTTCAGGGTCCACTCATACCTCGTGAGGAAAAATGAGTAGCTCCTTTAATGTGATCAGCGACCAGTGGCGGAATTATAGGCAAAAATAAGATATTAGGATATTAAAAGATATGGAAAAGTCCTATAATTCTGCGCTACCCACTAAAAATTGTGATGTAATAACACAAAGAAACACATTTATTTGCCTTCGAGGAATCATTCATCATCATCATCATAGGGTGGCGTCATCGTGAACGATGGTAGCCAGACAGTGGAGGAATGACTCAGCACTTCTACTACTGTCTTTACAAGGAGGCTAATAATTGACAAAGGCCCCTAGAACCAAACCAATGCTAGTCTACTCCCTGTTTATAGTTCCCCAGCTAGAGGAATCATTACAATATTATTATTTTTAAATTCACTGAAAGCATTTTTGTCCCTCTGGAAATATCCATTTCCACTCTTTACCCATCCAGCATTAGTTTCTTTTTGTATTGAAGGCGGTGGGTGAGGGACCTGTGCAAAAGTATTGAAGCTGTGTACTAGCCTTGGTTTCACATGTAGAAAAACATTTTTTTTTTAAGTTTGTTTTCTTTTTTTTTAAAGATAATATTTTGAATTTTCTTTTTCTTTCAGTGATCTGGTTCCTTGTGCAGAAGCACTCAAAGCTGTATCTCAACTGGAAGCCCTTCTGACAGATAAAAACTATGCAGACTTCAAGTCTCAAATCGAATTCTCCCTCCAGTGTATCCGCTCACCGAACCATTCTCTACTTAATTGCGACCAGTTCGTCATTCGACTGTCGAAACAGCTCTACTCCGAATCTTACATACAGGCCGTACCTCTAGAGAGTGACAACATGACAGTTGTTTAACCGTTCATACACTCTACTTCTATCGCTATACTCGGTATTTCGTAAGAAGAAATCCGATGTTGCAATGTTTCTGACCAAAGCATCTGAGAAATAATGATTTTTGGGAATATTTGCCCACAGTGCTCCTGCTCATATTTTGTAAACATGTCACTTTTGTTTACATTTCTTCTTACGAAATACAGAGTATAGATTCTGCTATTAAGTGACAAACCAACAGTGGTAGAACTGTTTTACGCTATCCTTGACACTAGAAAGTGACCCTAGCAGTATAACCGCTATTTTCTTTCGACACTAAAAAGTAAACTTTCAAACGCTTAGAATTAGAACAAAAAAATGCTACTATGGTAGTCTTCATATTTATTATTTACCAGGTTTTTTCACCCAATGCAGCAGCATCCTGTTTTTAGAAGCTTTAGCGCTTACGATGTTCAGGTGTTCTCACTGGTTAATTTTAATTAATTCTTGTCTTTCTTTTACCTACTCTTAATTAGTATAATTTAGCTTTTTTGTAGTAACCAAGTAAAAAGAAAAACACGTGTTCACTTGATCAAAATTGAAATGAGGACAAGTTTTTCTTTTTCACCGGTTATGCTATTACTTTCCGAAGTATCCCTCTAGAAAGAGTTTATTATTTTAGTGTTCAAAATCTATTTTTATTGTTAATTTTATACCTATACCACATTGAATCAAATAAATTTTATATTTTATTGCTTACAAAATTTCCATCTGTCTTTTCTTCACTTACAGGGCTATTATATTTTTATTATCCCTGCATTTAACATAAAAATAACAACAATTTTCATAATTGAAACTCGGACCATAAAACATTACGGAATAACTTTATTAATTATTAGATAAGAAGTAAGAAAATAGCACAATCAAGTCACCAAAAATCTGAAAAAGTTAATTTTAAGGTATAAAAATCTTACCATAAATTTAGATTTTGTTGAATTTTGAGAGCAGACACATTGAATTTGGAGATCAGCCACTTTTGAATTTTGAGAGCAGGCACATTGAATTTGGAGATCAGTCACTTTTAAATTTTGAGAGCAGACACATTGAATTTGGAGATCAGCCACTTCTGAATTTTGAGAGCAGACACATTGAATTTGGAGATCAGCCACTTTTGAATTTTGAGAGCAGACACATTAAATTTGGAGATCAGCCACTTTTGAATTTTGAGAGCAGACACATTGAATTTGGAGATCAGCCACTTTTGAATTTTGAGAGCAAGCACATTGAATTTGGAGATCAGCCACTTTTGAATTTTGAGAGCAGACACATTGAATTTGGAGATCAGCCACTTTTGAATTTTGAGAGCAGACACATTGAATTTGGAGATCAGTCACTTTTGAATTTTGAGAGCAGACACATTGAATTTGGAGATCAGCCACTTTTGAATTTTGAGAGCAGGCACATTGAATTTGGAGATCAGGCACATTGAATTTGGAGATCAGTCACTTTTGAATTTTGAGAGCAGGCACATTGAATTTGGAGATCAGTCACTTTTGAATTTTGAGAGCAGACACATTGAATTTGGAGATCAGCCACTTTTGAATTTTGAGAGCAGACACATTGAATTTGGAGATCAGTCACTTTTAAATTTTGAGAGCAGACACATTGAATTTGGAGATCAGCCACTTTTGAATTTTGAGAGCAGACACATTAAATTTGGAGATCAGCCACTTTTGAATTTTGAGAGCAGACACATTGAATTTGGAGATCAGTCACTTTTAAATTTTGAGAGCAGACACATTGAATTTGGAGATCAGCCACTTTTGAATTTTGAGAGCAGACACATTGAATTTGGAGATCAGCCACTTTTGAATTTTGAGAGCAAGCACATTGAATTTGGAGATCAGCCACTTTTGAATTTTGAGAGCAGACACATTGAATTTGGAGATCAGCCACTTTTGAATTTTGAGAGCAGACACATTAAATTTGGAGATCAGCCACTTTTGAATTTTGAGAGCAGACACATTGAATTTGGAGATCAGCCACTTTTGAATTTTGAGAGCAAGCACATTGAATTTGGAGATCAGCCACTTTTGAATTTTGAGAGCAGACACATTGAATTTGGAGATCAGTCACTTTTAAATTTTGAGAGCAGACACATTGAATTTGGAGATCAGCCACTTTTGAATTTTGAGAGCAGACACATTGAATTTGGAGATCAGCCACTTTTGAATTTTGAGAGCAGACACATTAAATTTGGAGATCAGCCACTTTTGAATTTTGAGAGCAGACACATTAAATTTGGAGATCAGCCACTTTTGAATTTTGAGAGCAGACACATTGAATTTGGAGATCAGCCACTTTTGAATTTTGAGAGCAAGCACATTGAATTTGGAGATCAGCCACTTTTGAATTTTGAGAGCAAGCACATTGAATTTGGAGATCAGCCACTTTTGAATTTTGAGAGCAAGCACATTGAATTTGGAGATCAGGCACATTAAATTTGGAGATCAGGCACATTGAATTTGGCGAGTAGTGACTTGAAATTTGGAGATCAGGCACATTGAATTTGGTGAGTAGTGACTTGAAATTTGGAGATCAGGCACATTGAATTTGGTGAGCAGACACATTGAATTTGGAGATCAGGCACATTGAATTTGGCGAGTAGTGACTTGAAATTTGGAGATCAGGCACATTGAATTTGGAGATCAGGCACATTGAATTTGGCGAGAAGTGACTTTAAATTTGGAGATCATTCACAATTGAATTTGGAGATTTTTTTACCTGAAAATATAATATTGAAGATGTTAGTGCTATTTGCAAAGCTCTAACGTGGATCCTTTTTTTTTTCAAAAGAACATTTACTGAAAAACTATATTTCTTGTAATTTTAAATATTAAACATTCAAAAGTGAACTTACCCATTGATAACATGAAAAGAATAGATGTTATGTTGACTTGAGAATGCTAAGTTAATGGAAATTTAAAGTTTTTAAAGTCATTCCGTAATGATTATTATGTGTTCTTTGTACATATTATGAGGAATAAATTAAAAGAATTAGATCCGCTTCAGATGAGTTTGAGTTCTATGAGATCGCGTTCGACTCTCAATAGGAAACCAATTCTTTTTTCGCATCCTTTGTCACGTATTGCCGCGTTTTGTTTTGAGTTTTCTGGGTATTTTAATTTCACCGAAATCTTCAATTTGAATTTCTTCTTTAGACTTGAATTTTTTTCGAGTCCAGTAAGTCTTTTTAAGTAAAAAATTGGGTTTAACGTCGCTGTCAACCCTCTCTTCGTAGGAAACTCACAAACCCACATTAACTTCACCCCGCCTGGGTTGGGCCGGAATGCCAGCAAGTCTTCACTTCACTAGACGTTGATTAACTTCGGTGATCCTACGAGAACTGGTGCATTTAACGCGGCATTGACGCTGGCTAAACAGTCAGCCTTAACTGTCGTGAGTGAAAACAATCGACATCGCGACATTAGGAAAACAATAATCCTCAGGAAGTTTTCTTTGAACACAGGTAGACATTCTTGTGAAATGAGCCCTAATGTGAGGTGAAGTGCTCCATCCAAACATATGTAGGTCTGCCGGTCTTGAGAACATTCTCCCTTCAGACAGTTCCACGCTCATAACTCGTGCCCGCTGCGATGCCACGTCTTGGTTGTTGTTTGTGTAGCCAGCTTGGCTACAGCTGGAGGGGTGAGTGATGGACTCCAGCCAACTTTATTTCAAAGTTGGCTCGTCCTGAACCTCATATTTCTATGTGCGATCAACCATCATAAGGACTTGGACTTTTCTTTATAAGCCATTGAACCCTTAGGAAACTGCAAGCTAGCCTGGCTTGTAAGGGTTGGCTAGTCTGTTCTCTGTTTATAGTCCTCTATGTAGAGCTCGAGTCCATCCATCGCAGAAGCCGAAGTAACATCGGGCTCCCCCGTGGCGTACTGCCCGCAGTCCAGAGTTCCCGAGTTCGATTTCCAGTTGGAGCAGACTTTTCGAAGAAAATTTCCGGCCCTGCCCAGGCTGGGTGAGGTGAATGTGGGTAGCTGGAACGATTCCGAATAACATCAGGCTTGGAATTTCTGGTACAGAAACGACGCGCGGGCGGCGGTGCTTTCTCCATTTTCTGAATATTTGAACTTTGAATTTTGAGTTTATTTTATCAAATTTAGTGTTTCTGTTTTTTTTTGTTGTGTAATTGTACTAAAGGTTTTTATTTGCTGGCTTTTAAAAATAACTAACTGATGGGTTTCACGAATTTTCAAAAATAAATTTACTGGCTAAATAATCTCTCAAAAAAGTCTTTTGAATGATGGAATTAGAGAATTCTTTAAAAAATTGTTAAGGTTATACTAAACATACCGGGAGAATTATCCGCCCATTTGTCATATATGTAGAATTGTAGATCTATGTATTTCCTTGTGGACAAACTTTGAGACGACTTTTTTCGTATTTTCAATGACCTATTCGGTCTATTTTCGAATTCCATGATACTTAACACTTAGACGACCGGATGTACCACCGGTGGTACACGCACGTTCGTACGGAATGGACCGGGTGTACCACCGGTGGTACACAATGTCGGAGAGCCGTATTATCGCCGGTCCCACAAGAGAACACGAAAAACCATGCCGGTCGTCTAAGTGTTAAGATTATTCTTTACAGATTTACAGAAAAGTTAATAAAGAATGCCAAAGATAAAAAGTTCAAAATAGACATTTTTGTATTGGTAATAAAATTGAAAAATAAACATCGAAAAATAAATATAACAGAAATGTGAAAACAAGAGTTTCCTCGGAAACAATGAAAACAAGGATCAAACTGCTGAATATATA
Source organism: Bactericera cockerelli (assembly GCA_024516035.1). Lineage (NCBI taxonomy): Eukaryota > Metazoa > Arthropoda > Insecta > Hemiptera > Triozidae > Bactericera > Bactericera cockerelli. The sequence goes on along the minus strand of CM044961.1, from coordinate 24,297,094 downwards.
CCTGGGTTGAACAAAGCCGCATTTTTTTTTTACTAATTTTTTTTTTTCCAGGTTCGGTTTTTTCCATTTCTTCCAAGTTTAGCTTCCCCACCATTCGTGAAAGAAAAATACGTTTCGGTTCTTTTAAAGATAAACAAACTTAACCAGGAATAAAGAAATGGAAGGAAGAATTTTAATAATCCATTTTGGTTAACTAAAATGGAAGAAGATTTCTCCTCCTTTCGTTTTTTCCAAAAGAAAAATGACTTTCTTCCAATTCGTCCATTTTATTCCATTTGAATCCACTTTGGGTAGAAAGGAAAATACGGCTCAAGCCTTTACCAATGAAGTATACAGGGTGTCCCGTATACAGATGCAAATATTTTGAGGGTAGGTTCAGCCCACCGTGGACTATCATATAGGCGAAACTTGCAGTGGGGCATTTTGCTTCGTTAAAGAGTTATGGGCAAATCCCTATTTTTCCCACAGGTCTAGAGGTCACTTGGATCGATGCACGTTTTTAAAGAAATGATAGCCAGTAGTTAAGTTTTGACTTCATGTATGGATAGTCATGCATATTTTCCTTCAAATGCAGTTGGTTGCATGAAAAAATAATGAAAGACCAGAGATATATTTAATCATAAGTTCAATACTTTTCTAAAATTTAATTTTTCCCTTTTTTCCCTTTCGTGAATTTAAAGTACTTCTACAATTGCAATTCTCCGTATCACTAGTTAAAAAAATACCCTCTGCTATTTTGTTTAAATAAATTCCAAGTTCTTCCAGACGCGTGAAGGAACGGATGAGTACGACCTATTAAACGGCACCAGAAGGAGAGAAACACATCTTTCAAATTTTGAATCTGGGCGCTATTGCATTTTGAAGAACACTCGATGCCTGAAGCGTTCTGTGTGACCATTTTTGTGCCAGCTGCAAGTTATAAATGAAAATTTTCTGAGTAAAAATAGTTCTATTAATCAACTATATCAATCAAATCTAATAATTAAAATAACAAGACGATCATTTTGTTCGGTGGAAGAGAAAGTTACAAGCTTTAACCTCGCCCTTGGTTCGCTACATATTATTTTGGGTTCTTTTCATTTCATGTCCTGTGTTGCAGAATGTATCATGTTTGTAGTTTATCAATAAAGTATTAATAATAATAATAGTAACCTGAAGGTTGGATGTTCGAGTTTCACTCAAGGTTAATTTTCGGCACTATTTTGTTATGTTTTTGATATCATGATTGTGATAAACACAAAAATGATATTTTTAATTTTAATTCTAAAAATAAAATCACAATTTTTGTTGTTAGAGCAGAGTCTTTCTCCATGTGTATTCTTTGTCCATAATTACACCTCTGGTTGCTACTTTTATTGCAGCCTCTCTCATTTTTCCTCACGATAACCCTGTGACCCCGAAACCCCATTCACATAAAAGTTCACACCGACCGACCACTGTGAATGATCAATTTCCTTCTGTGAAACATCCCAGAGCAGTGTATTTATACCTAAAATTACGCGCCAATTCTGTTAAAATTCAGCCAACTTTGAATTTTCCATCATGATTCAGAAGTGTTTTTTGAGCTTCGTGTGTCTTGCGTTCCATGATCTTTAAAGTGATATAAATGAGCTTTCTTTTTTCTAAAACTAAACATAATAGGGTATTTTTTTAACTAGTGATACGCAGAATTGCAATTGTAGAAGTACTTTAAATTCACGAAAGGGAAAAAAAGGGAAAAATCAAAATTTAGAAAAGTATTGAACTTATGATGAAATATCTCTCTGGTCTTTCAATATTTTTTCATGCAACCAACTGCATTTGAAGGGAAATATGCATGATTATCCATACATGAATTAAAAAATTACTTATTGGCTATCATTTCTTCAAAAACGTGCATCGATCCAAGTGACCTCTAGACCTGTGGGAAAAACAGTGATTTGGCCATAACTCTTTAACGAAGCAAAATGCCCCACTGCAAGTTTCGCTCATATGATAGTTCACGGTGGGCTGAACCTACCCTCAAAATATTTGCATCTGTATACGGGACACCCTGTAGAAAGCAAAGAGTAGCAAGACGGTGGGAATCGAAGGCTTAAAATGTTAATGATAAAATATTAAAATTCAGACAGTAAAAACAAAACGAAAGGTAATATTTGAAATAAATTTAGGAGCACGGTTGGTCCAGCAGATAGGGATTCCCTATCCACAAAGAAGGCCCAGGTTTGATTACCAAAGGCGACAGACTTTTAAAAAATTAGATGGTTAAAAATTAACAATGATTTTATTAAATGCCGTTTTTTAGGCCAGCACCTCATTGGTGCTTTTCTGCTTGGATTATAATTAATACTTAACGTTAAGATTAGAAGAAGAAGAAAGACACCCAAAATCTTGAGCTATCTTTTAAAAAGAAATAGATTGAAAACAGAGGAAAGAAGATAAGGAAAGATTTGAAGACTCAAATCTAGCATAGTCTTTGGTATTTAGCACTAAGCATTAAAATTTAGCTTCAGATTTGAATCAAAATAAAATAATAATAGATCCACCCTTAAGTGGAAGAAAACCACTAGCCGAGGTTAATGTTTACATAATTTTGCTACACCCTTACTCAGAATGGTAGTGTTGTGGTCGAATTCTCAAACTATTGTGAGAAAATGGATGCATCGATTGGGATTCTTACTCTACTATACCTACACTAACCAGACAGTGCTATCGACCACCAAAGTATGCTAAGGATTCTATGGACATCTTAATAATACTTTTTTGGACATGTATACACAGTAATGAAGATAAAAGACTAAATAATAGCGCCAAACCAGCTGTGTGCGATTGGTTCAGTATAGGTTTGCCCGAATGATCCACTGTACTCATAGATTTAAAAACAATAAATAGATAAATAACTCACAATGCTCTCTGGACATATCATGTGAAGCACTTCCTCAATGGAAAATGGCGGAAACCATATGCTATTAGCATGGTGTCCGCCATTTTCTATTGAGGCAAAAGTTTGCTGTTTCCTATGCAGAAGGGGTGCTTAAGTTCTCGATCAGAGTTCGTTATCTACTTTCTAAATCTGACTGTACCAGCGTTGAAATAAAATTATTCGATTAAATAATAAAGGATCTTTTTTATCGATATTCTGACACCGCTCGACAAAGGTGTGTTAAGTTATTACAGAAATGTTTTAATTTAAAACATAAAATGAAAGAGAAGGCGGGATAATTGAAAGCTAATCTAGGTAAAAATATTTTGCTTTGGTCAAGGATCGAACTCGCGACTAAAAGGAACGGTCCTAAGACGGGCGCGGTATGCTTGTATCGGCTCTTTTTCACAAGGCAGGCATTACCGTAAATAATGCTAAGAACAATTCGAACCTGTGTTGTAAGAGACATCTCCGTTCTGAATTTCAATTCTGTAGGTTTAACCATTGATGAGCTAAATTAATTCTGAATCAGTGAGTATAATCCCTGGGTTTTGTGTTAAATACAATGATTCCCATTACTTCCCTTTCTATAGGATAAGGAAAGTAAAAATGACTAAATTAGCATGATGGCCAAAACATCCTATCGAGAGATAATACCTGGTTGATCATTTGAGCAAATCCGTCTGTTACAGTGAATGTGTGACAAAACTATCAGACGTACCACATCCAATGCTGCTCACGGGATATGAACCCAAGTGATCACCAGCAAGCAACCTATCTGGGTTCGAACTCGTTTCATTAGGGGAGAGAACGATCAATTAACTTTTGAAAACTTAGAAAGCCAACAGCAGTCAGAATGTAAAGAAAGCGAGACTTTACATGACAAAGGTCTTTTCTTTCTCTCAATAACTCGGTGGGAATGTTCATATTAGAATCCTCTAGGTTTATTGGTTTATCATTCAAGAGAGAAGAAGACAGGGTAGAAGAAAGTGAGCAAACCTGGGAAGTAATTTTTTGTGAGAAATATATGTCCCAGTTGGAAATTGAAGCCCCATTCTAGACGTTCAGCGATGGAGCGCACTGTCGTCTTAGACAGTTAAGTTGGCAAGGAACATTATTCAAGTTGGCCTATCTCTCTTTTCTTTCCATTGTATTTTGTCATTTTAGATGTTGTAAAGGCATCATTGGCTATAGATGATTGTCTCTCGTCGGGATTTAACTAGTTGTCTTAGGCAATAGGAAAAATGGTCCAAGATACTAACCAACAAACACATCAATAAAACAAAAGGCTTTGAAATGAAAGATTTCTGAACTCTTCAATAATGGACAGATTGCTTGGTTGGTGAGGCACTGTTAAACTCCTCATTTTTAGTCCCCCAGCCAGACTTCTACATTGTATAATGTTGCGTAGTAGCCATGTTTAATAATCTTGACCAAGTCAAAATCAGAGTAACCAAAGCGTTGCAACACTGGATGGATTGTGCTTTAGAATGGATGTGCAGATACTCAGGAGAGAGGGTCCTCCACCAAACCTTCCAGGACAAAGTCATCCATGTTGGGCAGAACAACCACTTTCTGAAACAGAGATGTATGGTCGAGTTGAAACCAGTTTCCAAACGTGCTACAAAAGATAGCTGTTTCATGGCTACGAAATAAAAAAAAGGCTATTAAAATACTCATCTGTTAATAAAAAATAAAATATGTTTTTTCTTTCCAGTGACAAAAAAAAATTGAATTTCTTCAAGTATACTACGAGTAAAACGCGAAAACAATATACAGAATATGAAGTCAATGGCTCATTGATACTAAGCAACGTCAAGCGAGGTTAAAGAGTGGTGGGTGATCTCTCAATTTAACAGCCGAACCTAGGCAGGGCGAGGTTAATAATAGTGTTGCAGGATTGTGAGTGTCAAGCGAATGAAACCCCGTCGTGATATAACCAATATGACCATGTAGTTGAAAGCGACGTGAAACACAAAAAAAATATTAGAATAAGGGCGTTACACTGGTTACACCATGCCCAGTCAGCAAGTCCCACATATCCTTCAGCACTAGTGCATGGGGTCCAGCGAATGGAACCCCTGTCGCAAACCATCTGGAATTATGAAGATTTTTTTTTTAGTAGAAAGCCATAAAAAATCTCTTGAAGACACCCAGGCCCTGGAGCATAGGATTTCCACCCACTAAAAACCCACTTTCCTTAATAGCAGACCATTAACCTGTGGATAGGTTTAAAAACAGGCACCACACCCTGAAATCATGCTAGACACAAATCTAGTAGCTACATTAAATTCCAATACAAGGATCGGGGCATTCTTAAGGTAGGATCACACGATATGGCAGAGCGACATATAATATGTGATCGGTCTTTTTACATGACCATAGAACTATTTGGGTCTATGGCGACAAGTTTTTTCTATGGTGCCATAGACGTATGGCAGGATCTATGGCATTCGTGTGAGTGCTTCATCACACACATGGTCTACAATATGATATGGTGACGACTGACAGAATTGTCTATGGCAAGGGGGAAGACATACAATGCCATAGAGTTTTTTTCCACATTATATGGCATCGTGTGAGTGCCATATATTATATGTGCCATTCGTTTTTTTTTCTCGCCACAGAAAATATGGCATCTGTGCCATATAGTGTGATCCTACCTTTAGGCCAACGACTGTCATTGGCAGTCCAGCGTGGAAATGCCTCGAGCCTGGTAGGCACCATGTGTCGGGAAAAGAACGATGACATGTTTGTTGTATGAAAATCAGTAATTATACTTTTCACTTATAACCAATTAATTGTTACAGAGAGCAGAATATTATTTTTATTATTATTTTACAGAATATTATTATTTTGAATAAAAAGCATTTTTGCTAAGCACCTGGGTAAAAAAGAAGAGAAAGCACTTACTTGGAACTCAGTACAGATGGTTTTCTGTAGAATACTGGAGATCACACTGAGTTCCTTGTCTCCGAACTTGGGGTATGCTGTGAGCCACAGCCGCGGGTTACCTTTGAACCCATACCTAAAAGTTGGAAATTGTTGTAATATGATTGCTGGGTTTTATTTTATTTTACAGATAATAAATTTCTGTCATTTGCAATCCAGAACGCAAAGTACTCAGAATACTTGAGCAATTTCCTCTCTGGATTACATTAATAAATTGATGGCTGCGTACTATTTAATACAAGCGGGCTGTCGCCCGCTTTGCGGGCCGAGGCATGGCCGTGAAAGCAAAAAATCCTTTTTCGTCAATTGCAGGTGTTGTAGTGGGAGTTTCGAAAAATCCCGTCTTATTGCACATCTAGACTATAAGACAAAGCTACCTACCAAATTTCAGCTTCCTAGGACTTACGGTTTGGGCTGTAGAGCGATGATCAGTCAGTGGTCAGTGGTCAGTGGTCAGTGAGTGTCTTTGACATTTATATATTAAGATGATGGCTGGGTACGGAATAATATGATGGCTGGGTACTATTTAACTGATTTATTTATTTATCAACAATAAATTAATATTGAATCCATTTGGCAGTAAATGCAGTGGAGAACATTTCAACTATTTTCTCATAGGCCACATGTCAAAATAACGTTTTTTTGATACATCCCACCGCCACACCTGGTGGACGATTCGAAGAAAATTCGGCCTCTTTTGTTGGGGTATAAATTCGATGTCATTTTGTCAACCAATTCGAAGGTCCGAATTAATGAACGCTGCTGTGGTGGACACTGCCACTACAGTATCGGACATCAGACATGTGATGTGATTCACTGTTACCATGGTAATAACAATAGCTACAGCTTCCTCTTTAGCGTCGTTCATTATTTCGAGTCGAACAGACGTATTTATGAACAGAGAACGCTGTCTGAGCAATGTCTCAAGAGTGATTTCCTTTAATATTATTGACCAATACCTTGCTAAAAAGTTGTATAATATAATAGTGTTATACGATATAACACCATTTCTACAAAATATAAAATATTCCTTACAAATCTGACGAACGAGGCATTGTGCCCATCACAGCTGCCGCATTTCCTCTCTGGATGCACAGAGAAATCTTTTGCTTCAAAAAGGAGGTTGATCTTTTTAGCGTTGTTTACCTTGCTTGAGACAAAATTCATAAATACGGCTGTAAGCCGTGTATAAATCAACCCTAATTTTATTCTATGAGCCAATTCATATTAGTCCGTGCACTGGTAGTCAAGTGGTTAACGCGCTAGTCTGGTAATCCAAATAGCGTAGGGATCCGTTGGTTCGAATCCCACCCAGTGCATGAATTTTTCTCATTGATGTGAGTTTGTGACCACATAGTAATAAGATTCTGAGGGTTAGGTGGTAGAAAATGCTTTGAGCACTAAAGAGTGTTTATTTTTATTTATTTATTTAGAAACTTTTTATTAGTAGAACATATATACAGACAAATAATGGTAAAAATTAAATATAAAAATTGACAACATTAATAAGAAAAAAAAATAAACAAAATATTTACATATAACAATAATAATAATATCGCCTTATTTATACTCGTACTGCCCGATTAACACTAATTAAAGTCCCATTATTCCAGCAGTAAGCCCAAGACATATTATTATGTGGTAAAAATCCCAAATGGGAGGATAACTTGTCATGTCCCGGCTGGGTTTCGAACCCACGACCTCTGGAACCTGTGGATTCACAGAGTGCCGCCTTTACCACTGAGCTACCGGGACAGACATATATCCTAACTAAAGGGCGGGGTCATTGCCTATGGCAATCTCTTCCACCGAACCCTTATTATTACTATTATTATTATTATTATTTTGAGAGGGGGAAATCTTCAAAAGACGAACATCATGTGGGAGCATGATGAACTGTGTGGGATTTGTGCTGGAAACAATGCACACCTACCCACTAAAACCTTCCTCTCATTTTAAAACACCTGCATTCGGAACCGTTTGGGAGAACATTACTCCTTATTATTATTATTATAAATTTGCAAACAAGACTCACCAGAGCCGGTCGGAGGGCGGGGGCGGGATATTCAACACGAGGCGCCCCGCCAGCCCCCGCAGCTCCACAAACAGGGAGATGTCCGTGTTAGCCACCTCCTGCATGATCTTGCGCACGTACGCGTTGTCCGTGAACTTGTCGAACATCCTGGTGCTGGTGATCTTGTCTACCATGCGGAGCATGCGGTTCGGGGTGAGTCCTGGCGGAGGAGAAGAAAGCGTACTGCAGTCAAACATCATAGGGTGGCGTCATCGTGAGCGATGGTAGCCAGGCAGTGGAGGAATGACTCAGCACTTCTACCACTGTGTCCACTTAGATTAAATCTAATCCTGTTTTTTAATTCGGCCCTCAGACGCAGCCGTGAGACCCCTACAGAGGAAAGCACCCTTATAATTCGACCATTAACCCCACCGGACCATGAAAAAAAACGTCCTTTATTATTATTATTACTGAATACTTTATTAATATAAGACATTTATTTATATAGACAAATAATGACAAAAAATATGAATAATTATAATCATTTTCATAAGGTGGCGTCATCGTGAACGATGGTAGTCAGGCAGTGGAGGAATGACTCAGCACTTCTACCACTGTCTTTACAAGGAGGCTAATAATTGACTAATAAAATTGTAACCCACTTGTGTAACCAAATTAAGAATACAATACCAAATTAAGAATACCAAATTAAGAATATTTTTGTCGGCACGGGGGATCGAACCCAGGACCTTCCGCATGGCAAGCGAGTGCTGAACCACTTAACCATTAGATTTACATTACCTGCTGAGCTCTCACTCTGGGTCATGAGATCTCCACTCAGGTTCTGGTCCGCTAGTATCTTGAGTCTCTTCTCGTCATTGTCCGAGGATGTCTCTCCGCTGTCTTCTATATCACTGTGCAGGGCGGCGAGCTTGCTGCGAGGCAAATGCATAAATAGACACACGTCACTTACTGGCTGGGGGACTATAAACAGGGAGTAGACCAGCAGTCTGGCTGGGTGACTATAAACAGGGAGTAGACCAGCAGTCCGGCTCGGGGACTATAAATAGGGAGTAGACCAGCAGTCCGACTGGGGGACTATAAACAGGGAGTAGACCAGCAGTCTGGCTGGGGGACTATAAACAGGGAGTAGACCAGCATTCTGGCTGGGGGACTATAAACAGGGAGTAGACCAGCAGTCCGGCTGGGGGACTATAAACAGGGAGTAGACCAGCAGTCTGGCTGAGGGACTATAAACAGGGAGTAGACCAGCAGTCTGGCTGGGGAACTATAAACAGGGAGTAGACCAGCAGTCCGGCTGGGGGACGATAAACAGGGAGTAGACCAGCATTCTGGCTGGGGGACTATAAACAGAGAGTAGACCAGCAGTCTGGCTGGGGGACTATAAACAGGGAGTAGACCAGCAGTCTGGCTGGGGGACTATAAACAGGGAGTAGACCAGCAGTCTGGCTGGGGGACTATAAACAGGGAGTAGACCAGCAGTCCGGCTGGGGGACTATAAACAGGGAGTAGACCAGCAGTCTGGCTGGGGGACTATTAACAGGGAGTAGACCAGCATTGGCTCGGTTCTAGGGGCCCTTGTCAATTATTAGCCTCATTGTAAAGACAGGGGCAGGATTTTTTCCGCTCTGTACTTGGGTGTTCGGGGCCCACTCAAGCTCGTGAAAAAAAAATGAGAAGCTGCTTTAATGTTAGCAGCGACCAGTGGCGGAATTATAATAATAATATTGCCTTATTTATACTGCCCGATTAAGACTATTGAAGTCCCATTATTCCAGCAGTAAGCCCAAGACATATTATTATGTGGTAAAAATCCTAGATGGGAGGATAACTTGTCATGTCCCGGTTGGGTTTCGAACCCACGACCTCTCGAATCTCTGGATTCATAGAGTGCCGCCTTTACCACTGAGCTACCGGGACAGACATTATAGGCAAAAATAAGATATTGGGATATTAAAGATTCGGAAAAGTCCTAAAATTCTGTGCTACCCACTTAAATTGTGATACAACACAAAGAAACGCAATACATAATTATTACATTTGGGGTTCGGTGGAAGAGAATGCCACAATCTTTAACCTCGCCCCTTGGTTCACTACATATTCTATTGTGTTCTTCTTTTTTTTCATGTCCTATTTGATGAATGTATGTAGTTGACCAATAAAGTGTTATATAATAATAATAATACATATATAGGTACACTGAATAAAGGTATAATAATAGTAAACAAAGCCTGATCAAGGGTGGTGAAAGTTCCAGGGCATAAATAAGAAAAGAACTGATAAATGAAGGGGTTTTTAGACGGTAAAAAAACGTTCTCGCTGGCTCACAGGAACTTACCTACGCCGGTGTTTGATGCAAATTTTCCCCTTCTCTAAAAAAAAAAAAAAAAAAAAAAGGTGGTGATAATGGCTTTTGAATTCTCTTCCAATTTATTCTATGCTCACCTCGGCGGGTTCTCCTTGCTGGGGGACGAGGGGTTGCTGGGGTTATCACAGGCTAGCATGGACATGCTCAGGTCCTTGCTGGGTTTCTTCAGGTTCATGAGGATCAGCTTGGTGTCCACCTGGATGCGGAATCTGCCCTCGAACACCACGTCCAGCTCAAACCAGATACCTGCCCGGGCAGTACGGATAATCAAGCTTACTCAAGTTAAATATGCATGTTTAAATTTTAATTGTCTGGCTGGGGGACTATAAAATAGACTATAGGAAGGGTTGGGTGGAAGAAATTGCCTAAGGCAATAATCCCGCACTTTAGTTAGGACATATATTATGTATATATTTTTTTTTTTTTTCTTCTATTATATTGTATATTGTATTTTCATTTGTAATTATTTGTATTGTATATAATATGTCCTATTACCTAATAAAGTGTAAATAAATAAAACAGGGAGTAGGCCAGCAGTCTGGCTGGGAGACTATAAACAGGGAGTAGACCAGCAGTCTGGTTGGGGGACTATAAACAGGGAGTAGACCAGCATTCTGTCTGGGGACTATAAACAGAGAGTAGGCCAGCAGTCTGGCTGGGATACTATAAACAGGGAGTAGACCAGCATTGGCTTGGTTCTGGGGGCCCTTGTCAATTATTAGCCTCCTAGAAAGACAGTGGTAGAAGTGCTGAGTCATTCCTCCACTGTCTGGCTACCATCGTTCACGATGACGCCACCCTATGATGATGATAAATTTTAATTGTTTTTTTGGCGGGGGGGGGGGGGGGGGGTGAATTTTTTCTTTTGGCTGATATTTTTTAGTTAATTTAGCGATCATTTGTGTGTGAATCAACAAAGTGATATGACAATTACTCAAATTCGCCTTCCAAATTGCTCACACTTGCCTTACTAAATCATTGCCATTATTTGTAAGTTTTGAATACACGAAACGATTCCTGAGAAAAATTTAGAATCCAACTAGATAAATATGACGTTATAAATGAGAACGCGCTTTTTTCCAACGTGGCAACTTTAAAACGGTTTTCGAGTCCTTTTGCGATCGTTTTTCGTGGTTTTGATGACGGAAAGAGCTTTCTCTGGTAAGTTCACTTTAGACTGAGTCATATATTTTGTTCAATTTGAAGTTGGGTTGGGTGGAAGAGCTCACTCCAGTGAGAATCCTGCCATAAATAAAAAGAAAAGTGACAAAACGCTTTAAAACGCTTTTTGAGTCCTTTCGCGATCGTTTTTCGTGGTTTTGATGTCAGAAAAAGCTTTTTCTGATAAGTTTACTCTCGAATCAGACATCTCTATATATAAAACAGAAAAAAGGACTACCTACCTACCTACCTACCTACCTACCTATGTTTGTTTGTCCGGAGTTGTTTAGCCAAAACGGTAAGAGATAGCGAAAAATGTCTCAGAATTGACCCCCCCAAAACCATTATCGCTTTGTCCAGAAAAATTATAAAAAGTTCAAAAAGGCATTGCTGTCCAGCAGTACGGCCATGCCTTAGTAAATTTGAAATTTAGTCCCGTTGCAAAGCACGGGCAAACGGCTAGTATATCATATATTTTCTTTTGGCTGATATTTCATAGTTAATTTTGCGATCATTTGTGTTTGAATCACTAAAGTGATATCACAATTAGTCGAACTCGCCTTCCAAATTACTCATAAGTTACAACAGAAGGAGCAAGGACTCTGATTGTTAAGCCTCCTCTGTAAATAAATATCATTAAAAAAAAGTCATATATTTTGTTCAATTTGCAAGTGATCCATCCCGAGCGTACCGTTCTCGTCCAGCCTCGGTGTGGACGCCTGGGTGAGCACCGGGGAGTTGTTGCTGAACTCGAGCTTGCTGATGTTGAGCTGGCCGAGGAACCGCGGCAACCGGATGGCATTCAGCTTCCGCTGCAGCTTGGCTTGGATCTGCGCGCGCAGCCTCGTGTTACGGAACACGTCGAACAGGGACCTCCCGATGAGGGCGTTCAGGAACATGAGCTGGGAGGACACCCTCCCCCTCGTCCTTGAGATCTGTTACGGTGCGCGGCTGTGGGCGGGGAGTACGTTATTAGGGGGGCTTTGCGCAGTTCAGATACGTTAAGCTGATTGAATTAAATTCAAGTTTTTGACCGTTTCCCAGAAAAAAGAGGATTTTTAGTTGGTATATTACAGTACATATAGTACACTTTCACTGTGACAGGGGATTACATTATTAGGGACTTTGCGCAGGTCAGATACGTTACGCTAATTGAATTGAATTCAAATTTTTGACCGTATTTCTCTTGCAAGCCCTTCAAAGCTTAGGGGAAGTACCTTTGTATGAATGTTTCTTTATAAAGAAAATAAATAAATAAACTTATGATAAATAAAAAATAAAATAATCTGACGAAAACTCATTTCTGCACATGCACACATTCCCTTAATTTGTAAAATAATTACGTACGTATTCTGCGCAAACTCGCTTTTATTTTTTGGTTTTAACTATGGAGGAATAAGTACCTAATGGAGAATTTATAATACACATCTCATAGGAATAAACCTGTCACATAATATCTGGAATAGCTGGAACACAGTGGAAATCAAATCAATAACAGATTATTTCTTCTTCTTGTTAGTTTCACATGCTTCTGAAGGTAATAACGGCAGCCATAGTGGATAGTTTGTTTATGTGACAGATTTGAGTCATTAAGAGGTCTCCATTACTTACTCCTGCATGGTTTAAACTGTTCTACTTAAACTAACGCGAAAATTTGTGAGTTTTAAAACGAACTTTCCATGCAATATTTACCTCAGGGGTAAGATATTTGCTTGCAATTAGGAAGGTCCCGGATTCGATTCCCAGAGAAAAAGGATTTCTAGTTGGTATTGTACACGTTTAAAAGTAGTAGTTTAAAAAAAATATAAGTTTAAAAAAAATCCGGTCCCTGAGTTCTCTTATGTCCAAGTTCGATTGTAATGTCATCAAATCAACTGATGGAGGGGGCTCTTAGTCCTCATTGAGCAGTATACATAAATTCCTGTTTGTTGTTGTTACCATGGCGGTTTCCTTGGCAACGGGAGGCAGGGTGGGTATCTTGCTCTGGTGGAGGTGAGCCATCATCTTCACGTAGGACTCATTCTGCTCCTGGTGCTTCAGGACGGCGTCGGATTCCATGAGGAAGTGCTGAGTCTTGGCGCCATCTTCTGGAGAGAAGAGACAACACAACCTATACTTGTACAGTGTGTTCATAAGGAGAGGGGAGACAACACAATCTATACTAACTTATATTACTTATACATATACAGTGGCTTAATAAGGAGAGGGGAAACAACACAAGCTATACTTATAAAGTGTGTTCATAAGGAGAGGGGAGACAACACAAAAGTTAAGCACTCGCTTGCCATGCGGAAGGTCCCGGGTTCGAACCCCCGCGCCGACAAAAATTTGTATTCAAAATTTGATTACAGTTGTTTGTAAGGGATACCTTCCGGTGCGCTCGTGTTGACCCAGCACCTAAATGGGAAGTATTGTGTCACTTCTCGCCCATCAGAGGGGAGGCATACTACGGGACGGGCAGGCTACAACACAGACCACAAGCGTCTACAGTAGCTCCTGTTTCATGGCTACGAAACAAAAAAGGCTGTGAAACACTCATTTAAAAAAAAAAAATAATAATAATACAATGGGTTCATAAGGAGACGGGAGGCAACACAATCTATACTTATACAGTGTGTTCATAAGGAGAGGGGAGACAACTTATATTACTTATTCAGTGTGTTCATCTATACTAACTTATATTACTTATTCAGTGTGTTCATAAGGAGAGGGGAGACAACACAATTTATACTTATACAGTGTGTTCATAAGAAGAGGGGAGACAACACAATCTATACACTATACAGTGTGTTCATAAGGAGAGGAGAGACAACACAATCTATACTAAATTATATTACTTATTCAGTGTTTTCATAAGGAGAGGGGACAACACAACCTATACTTATACAGTGTGTTCATAAGGAGAGGGGAGACAACACAACCGATACTTATACAGTGTGTTCATAAAGAGAGGGGAGACAACACAATCTATACTAACTTATATTACTTATACAGTGTGTTCATAAGGAGAGGGGAGACAACACAATCTATACTCTATACAGTGTGTTCATAAGGAGAGGGGAGACAACACAATCTACAGGGTGGACCAAAAAAACGTTTACACCCGTTAATGGTAGATTACTGACGATATTTCCAGCCCGGATCTGCAATCCGTTTTTTCGGATTCGCCCTTATAACTGCACAAAGTGATTTTTTGCAACTTTCTGAAAAAGTCCGACTTTGCCTTATTCTTCAGGTCAGAACTTTTTTCCTGTTTAAGATGAGTTGATTCTGAACAATTCTGCAGAAAGCCAACAAAATTTCGATGTTTCTAGCTACACTACTTTGTTTTTTACGATTTGGTTTGTCCTATTTTTTTACACCTGAACAGAAAAAAAACACACAAAAAAACTTTTTTACTAAATAAAACACTCGACATTTGTCCGAACAAATCTTGGCACAGACATGGGCAAGTTTGATAAAAGTTGGCGGCCGCCCTGAGGATGCTACAAAATAATTTTACGATTTTTTATCACGTGATCTTCTTGGAAAAATTATTAGATGTTTGCCAAAAACTCTTCAAAAATCCTAAGAGTTTTCTAGCTGTAGACTGTGTAAGGGCGTCTTGCATTGTTTACAAAAATTGTTTACATTGCTTTTTTTGAATACCGCGGTCTCACATGCCTTCATCAGCCAGTTTAGGAAAATTCAAATGATAATTTTCGTGCTTCTCAGTTTGTCAGTGGTGTTAGCTAGATGTGGTAGTGCTAAGAGTGTTAGTCGTATGACCGAGGTTCAATTCTCGACGGTCCATATTATTTTATCAAAAAAATCTGATGGAATATTTTATTCATACTTGAATCTGACCTGTTGTAACACCAACAACTTATGGTTTTTTTGGGGGTAATACCATCTGTAAATTGAGTTATATCAGATACTATTGGTATCACAATACACATAATTATTATTCATGTAAGCCCCTGAGAGACTGCCTTGATAATGTAAGGATGGTTTTTCTTATGCTTCCCTACGAGAGAAAAAAAAACTAGCGAATTTTCCAAACGAAAATAGAGTTTATGAAATAAATCCCGGTAAATATGTAGGTAGGTTCTTCTATCATAAACAATACTAATTAATAACAAATATTTACCGATTGCCAACTCTTAATAGAAGTCTTGAAAAAAAAACAAGATAATATTTTGTAAAATTAATAAACTTTTGCAGTCTTTATTATGTTTTATACTATTTTGATATAAAGAAAAAGGTATTTAAAAAAACATTTTATGAGGTATGTTCAATGAGAAACGATTAGAAGCGCACGATTATTAGCTCAGTGGTAAGCTAGTCCACCCGGTCCGAACGCCAGAGCCAGCAAATAATTCATGATTCTAAAATAAAAAAGACTGTTGCCATTTTTTATTTAGCCATAGTACACACTATGGATTCTCCTCACACAAATTTTTGAAACCAATGATGACTTTAGTACCTTAGTTCTAACTCAGAACTGTCCCTGTACCTTCTTGCCTTTCTCTTTCTCTCTCTCTCTCTCTCTCTCTCTCTCTCTCTCTCTCTCTCTCTCTCTCTCTCTCTCTCTCTCTCTCTCTCTCTCTCTCTCTCTCTCCCTTCTCAATTCCCTCAGAGGAACGGTTGGAAGTGGCGTCCACGTTCCTGGATGCAAAGGTTGAACCTCTTCATCATGTTCCGTCGAATGTTGCGGAAGATTCCAGCTTTTTCTGTCAGGTCATCGAATGACAACAGGATTCTTGCTACCAGATTCTGCTACTCTTGCGTCTCCACTGGTATTTCGTAAACTATGTTTTTCACGTGATCCCAAATGTTCCTGTTGGCAACTCCATATGCTAAATGCGTATCTGCCATTTCAGCATCCGAATTATAATAATGTAACTTGTACTAAAAAAACTCAAGAAGTTTAAAGATAATATTTCATAGAATGCAGAAAAATATGCTTGAAAACTATCATCGAGAAACAAACAATTATTCATTTGACTGGCCTTTAATTAATTCCAAGGAAAATAATTATCAGACATAAATAGCTAATTACTCTTTGAGTACAAGACGACCCTACACGGTCAACACTTTTAAGATTTTGAACATCACTTTTTGAGACTTACCTGGTTTGTTTTCCCAGAAGATCACGTGATAAAAAATCGTAAAATTATTTTTTAGCATCCTTGGGTTGGCCGCCAACTTTTATCAAACTTGCCCATGTCTGTGCCAAAATTTGCTCGGGCAAATCTTGAGTGTTTCAAAGTGTAAAAAATTTACATGAGAATTTTTTTTCTATTCAGGTGTCAAAAAAGATGCCAAACCAAACCGTAAAAAACAAAGTAGTGTAGCTAGAAACATCGAAATTTTGTTGGCTTTCTGTAGAATTGTTCAGAATCAACTCATCATAAACAGGAAAAAAGTTCTGACCTGAAGAATAAGCCAAAGTCGGACTTTTTCAGAAAGTTGCAAAAAATCACTTTGTGCAGTTATAAAGGCGAATCCGAAAAAACGGATTGCAGATCCGGGCTGGAATTATCGTCAGTAATCTACCATTAACGGGTGTAAACGTTTTTTTGGTCCACCCTGTATACTAACTTATATTACTTATTCAGTGTGTTCATAAGGAGAGGGGAGACAACACAATCTATACTCTATACAGTGTGTTCATAAAAAGAGGGGAGACAACACAATCTATACTAACTTATATTACTTATACATATACAGTGGCTTCATAAGGAGAGGGGAAACAACACAAGCTATACTTATAAAGTGTGTTCATAAGGAGACGGGAGACAACACAATCTATACTTATACAGTGTGTTCATAAGGAGAGGGGAGACAACACAATCCATACTTATACAGTGTGTTCATAAAGAGAGGGGAGACAACACAATCCATACTTATACAGTGTGTTCATAAAGAGAGGGGAGACAACACAATCTATACTCTATACAGTGTGTTCATAAGGAGAGGGGAGACAACACAATCTACAGGGTGTCCCGTATACAGATGCAAATATTTTGAGGGTAGGTTCAGACCATCGTGAACTATCATATGAGCGAAACTTGCAGTGGGGCATTTTGCTTCGTTAAAGAGTTATGGCCAAATCCCTGTTTTTCCCACAGGTCTAGAGGTCACTTGGATCGATGCACGTTCTTAAAGAAATGATAGCCAGTAAATAATTTTTGACATCATGTATGGATAGTCATGCATATTTCCCTTCGGATACATTTGGTTGCATAAAAAAATATTGAAAGACCAGAGAGATATTTAATCATAAGTTCAATATTTTTCTAAAATTCAATTTTGCCCTTTTTTCCCTTTCGTGAATTTAGAGTACTTCTACTATTGCAATTCTGCGTATCACTAGGTAAAAAAATACCCTTTGCTATTTTGTTTCAATAAATACAAAGTTCTTTCAGACGCGTGAAGGAACGAATGAGATACGATTTAATAAACGGCACCAGAAGGAAAGAAACACATCTATCAAATTTTGAATCTGGGCGCTATTGCATTTTGAAGAACACTCGATGCCTGAAGCGGTCTGTGTGACCATTTTTGTGCCAACTGCAAGTTATAAATGAAAAATTTCGGAGTACAAATAGTTCTATTAACCAACTATATCAATCAAATCTAATAGTTAAAATAACAAGGCGATCAATTTGTTCGGTGGAAGAGAAAGCCACAAGCTAGTTTATCAATAAAGCCCTTGGTTCGCTACATATTCTTTTGGGTTCTTTTCATTTCATGTCCTGTGTTGCAGAATGTATCATGTTTGTAGTTTATCAATAAAGTATTAATAATAATAGTAACCTTAAGGTTGGATGTTCGAGTTTTACCCAAGGTTAATTTTCGGCACTATTTGTTATGTTTTTGATAGCATGATTGTGATAAACACAAAAATGATATTTTTGATTTTACTTCTAAAAATAAAATGACAATTTTTGTTGTTAGCACAGAGTCTTTCTCCATGTGTATTCTTTGTCCATAATTACACCACTGGTTGCTGCTTTCGTTGCAGCCTCTCTCATTTTTCTTCACGATAATCCTGTGACCCCGTAACCCCATTCACATAAAAGTTCACACCGACCGACCACTGTGAATGATCAATTTCCCTCTGTTAAACATCCCAGAGCAGTGTATTTATACCTCAAATTACGCGCCAATTCTGTTAAAATTCAGCCAACTTTGAATTTTCCATCATGATTCAGAAGTGTTTTTTGAGCTTTGTGTGTACTGCGTTCCATGATCTTTAAAGTAATATAAATGAGCTTTTCTTTCCCATAACTAAACATAATAGGGTATTTTTTTAACTAGTGATACGCAGAATTGCACTTGTAGAAGTACTTTAAATTCACGAAAGGGAAAAAAGGGAAAAATCAAATTTTAGAAAAGTATTGAACTTATGATTAAATATCTCTCTGGTCTTTCAATATTTTTTTATGCAACCAACTGCATTCAAAGGGAAATATGCATGACTATCCATACATGAAGTCAAAAATTACTTACTGGCTATCATTTCTTTAAAAACGTGCATCGATCCAAGTGACCTCTAGAACTGTGGGAAAAACAGGGATTTGGCCAGAACTTTTTAACGAAGCAAAATGCCCCACTGCAAGTTTCGCTCATATGATAGTCCACGGTGGGCTGAACCTACCCTCAAAATATTTGCATCTGTATACGGGACACCTGTATACTTATACAGTGTGTTCATAAGGAGCGGGGAGACAACACAATCTATACTCTATAAAGTGTGTTCATAAGGAGAGGGGAGACAACACAATCTATACTTATACAGTGTGTTCATAAGGAGAGGGGAGACAACACAATCTATACTTATACAGTGTGTTCATAAAGAGAGGGGAGACAACACAATCTATACTCTATACAGTGGATTCACACAAAGGAACAGCTGATTAGCTTTTGAACGGTTAAAGTTGGAAATTTGAAATATTGTATGTAGACTTGTGTTAATGCACTGCGTTTTTTAAGTTATTTGAAATTTCAGGGACGGTCTCAGGGGGAATCCCAGGGGCGTCAACTTTAAAATCTTAAATGAGACTACCCAGTTTTTTTATGCCGTTGATTTTACCTTTATTTTATAATCAGCTGTTGCTGGGACCCATGAACACACTGTATATGCGACAGTCACATAACACTCACTTATTCATCTGTTTTCCCGCCCTGGTATGATCTATAGGAGGCTGTTATGTAGATTAATTTTAGAGCTCAGAGGTGCACTAAGAAAGAAATTTTCAATATTCCACCTGGGGCCCCAGCAATGGGGGAAAAAAGGACGCATTTCATCACAGTTTCTCCTTACCGGTACACATTCAGTGTCCAAAATTTTGTATGTAGGTTCACTTTATGTAGATGAAATATATCTCAAGAAATATCAAGAAAGCAGAGAACATCAAAATTGAAAGTTCCTAATTCTGAATTTTAAGAAATATTTTTATTCGTGAGTTTTTTATACATACACAATACTACACAATACACCACACACAGGACACGGAAGGAGCCCAGAAAATTGCTTCTGAGCGTCCACAGGGTGCATACACCCCATCAATTCTTCCACCTCCATGACACAACCCTCATGGACACGGAAAGTAAAGTAAGTATGAAAAATCTCACCAGTTTGGACGGAATAGTAGGAAGTAGCCGCTTTCAATCGCCGATACCAAAGCTCCTTGTCTCGATCTGTGCGAGCGAACAGATACAAACACTCGACCTTGGTGTCACCGTGCTCCACCAAATGGAATGACAGGTCCGGGGAAGCATTGCCATCGCACAACTCTTCCTCTAGTTCTGTCTCTTCTTCCTCTTCCTCAGTCTCACAGCTGGTCGATTTGGGCACGTCCTAGAACAAAATAAAACTCATTATTATACTTTTTGTTCGTGGTATGACTATTTAGTTCAAAGCAACACACAAACAAAGAAACAAAGTCATTAATAGCTAATGTCTGAAAACGTCCTAGAAGTGTAATACTCGCAAGGTTACTTGTTCTCTGAAAAAGGTGGCATTGGTTTTTTTCCCGAAAAATTCATTCAAAATTCTTGTGTTTCCAGGTTTTTTTAAAGGTGTGTCTGGATTACCAGACTAGCGTGTTAACCACTTGACTACCAGTGCACTACCATTAACCATTTGACGTGCGATCGGCCCTAACGCCATGCTAATCCATATAAGACCTGTTTGACTGCTGGAGTCAAGGGACTTTTCCGTCTTACCTCGGCAGTATAAACAAGGTATATTCTATTCTATTATAGTGGCGAAGAAGACAGAGATGGACTCACCAAGGAGCTTGGTTTCACCGGAGGGGTGGAGTCAGGGACTTCCTCTGCATTCTCCTCCTTGATTTCAGACTCGAGGCGCGGGGCGGAACGTTTCCTTCTCACAGGAACATTCGGCTTGCTGGGGACTTCGCTGTCGGGTGAGGGCTTGCCGGGCTTACGAGCCTGAAATAATAATAATAATGTCGCCTTATTTATACTGCCCGATTAAGACAAATAAAGTCCCATTTTTCAAGCAGTAAGCCCAAGACATATTATTATGTGGTAAAAATCCCAAATGGGAGGATAACTTGTCATGTCCCGGCTGGGTTTCGAACCCACGAGATGTAATAGTAACAATGTTTTATTCTTCATTCATAAAGTTTAATTAAAAAAAAAAATAATCAGTATACAAATATCTTGTTTTGCCCATAATACCGCCACTGGTCGCTGCTCATATCAAAGCAGCCACTCATTTTTCAAAGCAGCTACTCGTGAGGAAAAATGAGTGGACCCAGAACATCCAAGTACAGAGAAGAAAAATTCCTGATCCGCTGGAAATCAAAAGGGTTGGGTGGAAGAGATTGCCACAGGCAATAACCCCGCCCTTTTGGTAGGACATTAATTTCATTCTCTTGTTTTCTTGTATATTTGCATAATCTTTTCGTTTTTCTTTATATTTCATTTTATTCTATTGTATATTTTTTTTGTTCTACCTAATAAAGCTTTCTATAATAATAATATTAATAAAATCGTATTTGAAAATAAAAATCACGTCAAGTATCGAACCCACGACCTCCTCTCACCTTGGCCTCGGCTTCTTCCTTGGACTTCTCCAGGTTATGCTTCAGCGTTTCGTGCAGGGTGAGGAAACTTTCCGTGCTCTTCGATTTCATTTTGCCCCCGGCCGCCGCGGTCCCACTCAGGCCCTCACTTTGGACAGCGCTGCTCGGAGTCAGGGGCTCCTTCGTGTCTGGGATGATCTCAAACGGGAGCCAGGGCTCCTCTTCGGCTATTGTCGGCTGGTCTCGGGGCCTGAACTTCATGCCGACGTGAGAGTCACCCCGGAGCACAATGCAGATCGGGTACTTGCGATTCCAGATCCTGAGCAGGTTCAGTAAAAAAAAAAGTTATCATATTTGTGTTAATCACGTTTGTGATGTTACAACTACTCAAAATTGCTTTACCAAATTTTTGCTGAACTCGGGACTTGAACCACCGACCGCCAGGTTGCAAGTCTGCCGGCTTATCGATCAAGCTACTGAGTGTTCTTTTGATTAGGTATAAATTTCCCTACTGTTTGTTTTCTACCAGAAAAAAAATGATTGTATAAGTTTAAAAAAAAAATCTTCTGTTCAGTATCAATATCCACTGTTACTTTTCTATCAAAGCAAACATACCTCGAAAATTTTAACTACAAGAAAAAGTTGTGAGAAATTTAGTCCGTAAAGAAATCCACGAAGTCAAATGGAATAACAACAAGTGTCCGGTTAATTCTACCGGTGAGTGTAGTTTTTCTTTCTCAAAGAGTTTTAATTAAACTGACCTAACGTCATTAAAAAATTAAATATAAAATAAACACAAAAAGGAGAACATGGAAGAGAATGACGTAGACATTAGCACCGCCCTTGATCAAGTTTTGTTTTAAATTTGTTCTATGTAAATATTAATTGTAAATTGTAAATTCTAGATTATTAATTGTAAATAAAACTTGATCGAACATGTTTAGTAGTAAAAACATTGGTTCATTCTTACACTTTTTAAGTACCTAATAGTAGTATGTAGGGGTGAAATGTTAGTACACCTCCTCGTGGTTCACCCTGGGCAACGCATTGACATGCGGCTAAAGTACTGAAAAAATTTGGCAATCAAACAATCACTGCCATCATTAACCATAAACTTGATTTCCTGATCAAGTTTATTTCATAAATGTCTTCTTACTTTGAAATGTGTAATAAAGCCATACGATAAATAAATAAGTAGTATGTACTATGTAAATACATATAGGGTGCTCCAATAGCAAAGCCGGATTTAAATTTCTCAAAAATTAAGTAAAAAAATTATACTGCCGGCGTAAGACTAGAGTTTTTTTTTGCTAGTAGTTAACATTGAGGGGAAAAACCAACACAGTGTCTACTTCTAATACCTCTAGATAATAGAAGTACCTGGGGGGAGGGGGAGGGGGGGTTAAACAGGGAGGAGATCAGTGTCCCGCCAGAGGAGTATAAACAGAGAACAGACTGGCGAACCTTAACAAACAAGGCTAGCTTGCAGTTCCCCAAGGATTTAATGGCTTATAAAGAACAAGGTTCTCACGATGGTTGATTGCACATAGAAATATGTGGTTCAGAACGAGCTAGCTTTACAAATTAAGTTGGCTGGAGACCATCACTCTCCCCCAGCTGTAGCGAAGCTGGTTAGAAAAACAATACCTCTAGTTACACTGGGAAGTAATAATAATAATAATTCCGTGTCCTAAATCACGGTGGTGAGAGGATTATATGGACGCCCAGATCCAATGTCTAGGCTCCTTTCATGTCCATTGATTCTATTTGGTTTTAACGTCCTGACTATAGATAGTCAGGACGGGGATTTTACCCTCCATTCGCTGGGAATCGTAGCAGCTACCCACATTAACCTCACCCAGCCTGGGTAGGGCCGGAATTAGTACTCTGGGAAGTAATACTCTACCTCTGCCGTATGATCCCCTTGGGCAGCAGGAGGACCTGACAGTTGCTGATGTTGTACAGCCGCGCCACATTGAAGAGCAGCTTCAGATGCGGCTCATTCCACACGGCCCGGCGCGGTATTTTCACCCGGGGCTCCGAGATTCGAAGCAAGGACCCCTGCAGCTGAGCGTACACGGTCTCCGTCAGAGACAGGTGGTACCGCTCCGGCGAGTACTCCGACTTGAACTCGTTGAGCCAGCCCTGAGGAGAGATATTTTTTTTTTTTTTTTTTTTTTTTTAGAAACTCTTTATTAGCAGAACATATATACAGACAAACAATGGTAAAAATTAAATATAAAATTGACAGTATAAAAAAATAAATAAACAAGAAAAAAAATATATACATATGTCCTAACTAAAGGGCGGGGTTATTGCCTATGGCAATCTCTTCCACCCAACCCTAGGAGAAAAATCTTTAAAAGACACCCGGACTTGAATTCGTTGAGCCAGCCCTGAGGAGAGATATTTTTTTATTTTTATTTTATTGAGAGGCCTAGGAGAAAAATCTTTAAAAGACACCCGGACTTGAATTCGTTGAGCCAGCCCTCAGGAGAGATATTTATTCGGTTATTTTTTTTTTTAGTGACTATGGCGAAGTGGCTCACTAGGTTTGCACGCACTGTCACCTGGAGTCAATCCCCAGCAGAGATTTTTTTTTTTTTTATAATAAATAATAATAGTATAGTATAGTAAAGTAGTGCTTTATTTAGACTGTCAGCTCGAGACAGGGAGTCCCATTATGCTAACAGTTTAATATAGCACCTCTTTATTTATTGTAAATTTAATACAGGAATCTTTTTCTTTTTCTTTTGTGCTTTTTCTTTGTGTTATTATGTCACAATTTTAGTGGGTAGCGCAGCATCATAGGACTTTACCACTTTAATTTACAATATCTTGTATTATTTTTTTTGCCTATGATTCTGCCACTGGTCGCTGCTTCACATCAAAGCAGCTACTCATTTTTCCGCACGAGGTATGAGTGGACCCCAAACATCCAAGTACAGAGCAGAAAAAATTCTCCCCCGCTGGGAATCGAACCCAGGTCACCATGTGTGCAATGCCTAGCGCGCTAACTCGCTCTGCCACAGTGACTACTATTATTATTATTATTATTTTTTGAGAGGCCTAGGAGAAAAATCTTTAAAAGACACCCGGAAACCATGGGGAGTGGGATTTCCACCCACTAAAAAACCTAGACCTCTCTGGAGAAGATGATGCACCCGGAACCGTTTAATAACATTACTTCAGCCGTTTAATAACATTTGGTTAATTTTTTTAGTGACTATGGCGAAGTGGCTCACTAGTCTTGCACGCACGGTCACCTGGAGTCGATCCCCAGCAGAGATTTTTTTTTATTTATAATAAATAATAATAGTATAGTATAGTAAAGTAGTGCTTTATTTAGACTGTCAGCTCGAGACAGGGAGTCCCATTATGCTAACAGTTTAATATAGCACCTCTTTATTTATTGTAAATTTAATACAGGAATCTTTTTCTTTTTCTTTTGTGCTTTTTCTTTGTGTTATTATGTCACAATTTTAGTGGGTAGCGCAGAATCATAGGACTTTACCACTTTAATTTACAATATCTTGTATTATTTTTTTTGCCTAAGATTCTGCCACTGGTCGCTGCTTCACATTAAAGCAGCTACTCATTTTTCCTCACGAGGTATGAGTGGACCCCGAACATCCAAGTACAGAGCAGAAAAAATTCTCCCCCGCTGGGAATCGAACCCAGGTCACCATGTGTGCAATGCCTAGCGCGCTAACTCGCTCTGCCACAGTGACTACTATTATTATTTTTTTTTTTTGAGAGGCCTAGAAGAAAAATCTTCAAAAGACACCCGGAAACCATGGGGAGTGGGATTTCCACCCACTAAAAAACCTAGACCTCTCTGGAGAAGATGATGCACCCGGAACCGTTTAATAACATTACTTCAGCCGTTTAATAACATTTGGTTAATTTTTTTAGTGACTATGGCGAAGTGGCTATCTCACTAGGCTTGCACGCACGGTCACCTGGATTCGATCCCCAGCAGAGAAAAAAAATTTATACAATATATTAGGATGTTTCGGGTTCACTCATGCCTCGTTAGTAAAAATGAATAGTTGCTTAAATGTGAGCAGCGACCAGTGGCGGAATTATGGGCAGATGATACACAAGACTCTAAAAGAAACAATCCAGCGCTACCCACTAACATTGTAATATTTATTATTTATTTTAATATAAATGACACACAATTATTATTTATTTGGACATTTTAATCAGTCTCGCTGGGGGAACGTTAAACAGATACTACCAGATTTGTCAGGCCAAAATAAATGACACAAATCATTGGCACACTAAACACATAAAAATTTCAAGTAAGAGTTCTAAAACCAAACATTTTTTATGGTAAGTTGATTGTTAATGTAGGGGCAGTTTTTTTTTTTTTTTTTTTTACTTCAACACACTTATTAATGTCTCACGTGTGGTTTTCAAGGTGCATTTATTTATTTACTCACCACATGCTCCAGCTTGTGAGGTTGCAGAGGTTTCATGGTCTTGGGGTCGAAGATAGGCACCGGTTGAGTCATCAGGTACGGGTTGGTGGTGATGAGGTATTCGGAGTTCGAGTCTGTCCAGAGGAAGAAAGTTTCCCGGATCCAATCTAGAATAGAGGAGAGCTCCATGGCAAATAGAGAACCCAAGAGAAACGCCACCTTGAAGATATGGAACGAAATCGAAGGAATATTAATTGGTAAAGTGTAAATTCAGTGAAGATAAGCAACGGCATACTACGGGATGGTCAAGCTACAACACAGACCACAGACCTGTTTCATGGATGCGAAATAAAAAAAGCTCTGAAACATCTTTAAAAAAAAGCCAGGCTGGTGAGATTAACGTGATTAGCTGGTTTGTGAGGGTAAAACCCTCGTCCCGAATGACCTAGATATTGAAGAAATATTAAGCAAAAAAAAAATGAATTATTTGATGTTATTATATCACAATTTTAGTAGGAGTATTATGAAATTCCTTATATTATCATTTACCCAATTAATATATCATTTGCTTGCTCGTAATGGCATCACTGGTTTTTACTTAACGACTCAATTTTCCTTATGAGGTATGAGTCAACCACCACATGCAAGTAAAGAGTTAAAAAACGTCTACCCTACCGGAAATCGAACCCAGGTCACCGTGCGTGCAAGCCTAGTGCGCTAAACGTCGCTACACCAATCGTCCATTCATTATATATTATGTAGAATATATAGGATCTAAGAAAAAGTCACTTGGGTATTTTTAATTTTATCATAACAGGCTTGTGGTCATTTGATTTTTTTTTTTTTTTTTTACAAGAAGAGACATAGTAGAAAGCCAGCTCTAACTTATCTCACCAGTAGCGGATATACGGAGAAGTACATTCCCATTAGCGCCACTGACAGGAGGAATGCTTTCATGTTGGACACAGCCAGAGTGCCCAGACTTTCAATCAGTCCCGGCGCGCGGCATGACTTGGTGGGGAGATAGGAGAAGGCTAGCTTTGTGTGGAACTCAGAGGAGGAGGAGCTGATGTGATGATCCCCAGCCCGCAGTGTCTCGTCCGCCCCTGATGATAGAGGAAATAGCATTGAAGCATTTTTAACATGAAAAAAAAAGACGAAACAGTACAGAGGTAAGAAATCAAGTCTTCTTCTTTTTTTTAGATAAGATGGGTTTGGCTTCATCTGTAAAAGAGAGAGTCTATTACCTTGTTCATTGGCCATGTCTCTTTATGTATACTTTTTTTTATCTACATATACGGATACGGAGTATACCCATAAATACATTCAATTTTCCTATCTTATAAATTAAATTAAATACAAAAAGCATGAGTATTTTTTCATTGAATGATTGGAGTGACTTGTCAAATAGATCAATGTGAGGGTGATTTTGAATGGTATTACAGAGTTTGATTGATCTTTTTAAAGGTCTGTTTTCACCAATAGTGATAGATTTTTTAATAGCAAACGTGTCCGTATTTCTAGATGCTCTATTTCTTGTTATATATATTATGATTTGTAGATAGCTGTTTTTATATTGCTCTTATTGTAAACAACATGGGTGTCAGGATATGTGAATTTGGACTTTAACTACCTTAGTATGACACCCATATCCACCATGGATATGCACAAAATCTATGAATTAATAAATAAATTATAGATTCACCTGCTTCCTGTGCCATCTCCACAAAATCTCCGTCCTCATCTGACTCTGGACCAGCTGGCACACTTGGCAACACTGTACTAACAGTGTTGCCACCTCCCCCCTTCTTTCTCCTCAGTAGTGGTTTCGGATTCTGACTTGAACTTTCGCTTCAAGTCGGCAAACTTGGACTTCATCTTGTTACCAGTGGTGGTGGAGTGTGTGAGGGTGGGAGTTGAAGAGTCATGCTTTGTGTCTTTACTGTTGTTGGTCCCTGAAGACTCCTTACTGTCCCCCACTGAAAAATTGATTGCATATTGAAAAAAAATATATATAAATATTACTAATATCAACTTACTGAAAATGACAATGATGTAAAAAAATCAACTATTTACTTGTAAGAGGAAAAAGACTTCATTTTTGAATATCAGGTATTAAAAAGGTTAACTTTTCAAGGTTGAAATTTATAAAACCTTGTGAAAATAACCTCTTGGCTCAAAATCACCATTAAAACCAATGTACCTATATCTGTCTTAATGAATTTACTGTATAATTATACATTCTGTATGGACTATTCGATTTTGAAAGAAATTTCCCAAACAATAATCTCTGACAGCTCAAAAATAATTCATTACCATATTTACAAGGCATAGAAAGAAAAAAAGAAGACCTATTAAATAGAAGAAATCTAAAGAATATAAGTATAGAAAGAAAAAAAAATGTATGCTTGAATTGATAATTGAATAGTTGTCTAGAAGAACCACCTATGTGTTTTAGGGCACTTTTCAGTAGGGTACTTTTAGTAATACCATTAATGCAGCACTTTTAGTAGTACACTTTTCAGTAGGGTACTTTTAGTAATACCATCACGCGCAACTACCTTCTTATCCTATGCCCCAACGTGGCGAGACTGATTTTAGTTCAACAAGTGCACATAGGTGGTTTTACATGAGATTTCTTCTGCTCTGTTTTGACGAAAAAATACAAATAAAAACGAGTAGGAACAAAAATTTTGTATGCTGACTTCTCTAGTGATTCAAGACTTACATAGATTCCATTTTTGAAATAAAAAAAAAAAATCGAAATTTTCACATAGGTGGTTCTTCTAGACAACTATTCAATTATGCTGTGTTCTAGCAACCTGACAAAAGTTAGGCAGTGTTTTAAATAAACTGTAATATGTATAGGTATATTTGTAATCCAATGTAATGACATTTGTAATCCAGAGGGCAAAGTACTCAGAATGAATGTATCAATGTACTAACTATTCTACTCCAAACCACATGTGAGACTTCATTTTATTCAAGGAACATCTGTGAATTTGAATTGAAATGTATACACTTTGTATTATCAAAGTCAGTAGTTTACAAACCTTTTTCTCTCTTCTCTTTCTCATCTGAATCTGGCATTTTCTTTTCCGCTACTGTTGGAGTCAAAGTCTCCCCATCATCTCCACTTGGAGGTTCACTAGCTTCACTTCCAGTTTGTTTACTCATTGATAACTTCTTCTCGTTCAATTTCTGTTGTCTCTCTTTCTTCATCTCATCCAGTTTGTCCTCAATCTTCTCTCGAATCCCTGAAATATTTTTAAAAAAATATGTTTTAGAAACAATACAATAACAAATAGTATTTTAAAAGGGCCAAATACCATATATGAGTGAAGCTCTGCAATGTTGAAAATTCTATCATGTTTTTGTCAGTTTATTGTGTTGGAATTTTGTGGAAAATATGGAGTGCAGGAAAATAACAGAAAGCCAGTTTTATAAGTTTTAAGTTGTGAATGAAATACAGACCATTTTTCCATTTCAAGAAAAAGTCCATCTTGATGTTCAAAAGGAGAGCTAGAAATATTTCAAAAATGCTTTTTTTTCACAACTGGATATTAGCATTAATATCAGTCTGTAATGTTACCATTCCCATCAGTCTATAATGAGTCATTCAGTGAGAGGATTTTGCTTTCAATAGTTAACTTATTATCAATAACTTAGAAAATAAATATTCTACTGGTGATGACGAGATACCAATCCCCATAATTAAACCAATCTCTCACCTTATCACACCACCTCTATGCAATATAATAAATGCCTCCTTTTCACAAAGTACATTTCCATCTAAACTAAAAAAATCCATCATAACACCCATACACAAAAAAGGTTCAAAAGAAGACATAAATAACTTCAGACCCATTTCACTTTTATCCATATTTTCAAAAATAATTGAGAAAGTTGTCAAAAATCGGCTAGTTACCTTCCTTGAAAAAAACCATATATTAACACCTGAACAATACGGATTTCGGGACAGCCGTAACACCACAGACGCCATCGACAACTTTTTGAACATGGTCTACAAAAACATAGAGTCAAAAAACCAAATTTTAGGTGTATTTTGTGACTTAACAAAGGCCTTTGACAGTGTTAACCACAAAAAATTAATTAAAAAACTAGAACATTATGGTATCCGAAATAAAAGTCTCCAATGGTTTGAATCTTACCTGTCAAATAGAACGCACAAAGTTAAACTTTCAAAACCAAACCAGAACGACATTATTGAAGACTATGAATCAAATTTTTGCTATTTAGATCGAGGAATACCCCAAGGAACTGTATTAGGACCTGTGTTATTCATAATATATATTAATGATCTTAAACACTGCACAAACCAAGCCCTCTTCACCCTATTTGCAGACGATACCTCAATTCTAATAACCGACAAAAACAAAGATCAACTTAAATCTAAAGCAAATAATGTCCTAACAGCTGTGCATCATTGGTTCACTATAAATGACCTATCATTAAACATGTCAAAAACAGTATATATACGATTCAATAGCTCAATTAATACCCCTGAAACCATTACACTATCTGAAATATCACCAAAACCAACAATACAATCAACACAACAAACTCGATTCCTAGGAGTTATTCTCGACCAAAATCTCACATGGAACAACCACCTAGACTTATTAAAATCAAAACTAGGATCAGCCATTTTTGCATTAAAATCAGTCAGAAGAACAATAGGACCAGAAGCAGCCAAAGCAGCTTATCATGGCTATTTTCATAGCCTCATCGAATATGGCTTACCCTTCTGGGGAGCCAATAATCGTATAAAAGAGATTTTTACCCTCCAAAAAAAAGCTCTACGAGCTACACTAAATATTAAAAACCAAAGGACCAGCTGCAGAGGTAAATTTAAAAACAACAACATCTTAACAGTTGTAGGTAACTACATACTCACAGTATGCACTCTTATCCATAAAACTGTTGAAAATTATCCACAACTAAACCACAACCATCAAACAAGAAATAAACATAAGCTCATCATCCCCAGAGTAAAACACAACAGTTACGCATACATGGGAGTCAAACTATACAACTCTATACCTGAACATACCAAACAACTAGAATTAAAATGGTTTAAATTAAAATTAAAAGAACTAATAATACACATAGAACCCTATTCAAATGAGGAATTTCTCACCAAAATTACAACAGAAAGATAGTAAATTTGGAGATAAAAAATAATAATTAAAGACACATAGACATATACATAAATAACACTTTACGATAATCATAAATATTTCATTCTGCTCATTTATATTTGTATTGTATTTTTTTTTTTTTTTTTTTAATATATCTGATTTTTTTTTTTTTTTTTTTTTTTCATTGCTTTTCTATATTTATATATATATATATATATATACCTTTGTACCACACATGTATTATGTTTAGCGTGCAAATAAAATCTTATCTTATCTTATCTTATATGTGTGTGAATCACATAATATCACAATTACTTAAAATAAAAAATCACCACATTATTAATCAAGCCAAGAAGGTTAATTTTTAATTTCAATATGATGTATAATAATATGAGATAAATAGACCTACTGAGAAATTGATCAGAGCTTTCACATTGAAACAAAACAGAAACTCACCATGAAGAAATGACCATGGGTGATCCGCAACCATTCCATCTCCACCAGCACCAGCTGTATCCACGCTTGTTGACCGTTTCCCAAACCGCCGGAAAGGTGATCCATCTCGTGTTCCTGACACATCACTTGGAGAGGATGCACCAGGCTGATCGGTTTCCAGCTGCTCTGGCTCATCAGGCATCAGCTCAATCAGCTCTTCCTGCTGAGCATTGAACCGAAATGATGGTGTGCTTGACATTGTAAGAACCGATTGAACTGCTCATGAAACAAAGAAAAAAAAATTAAAATACTTCTAAGCTCACTTAATTTATGATAAACTAGTCTAGGCCTGTAGCATGCTGTCTTCACCAAGGTATGTATTGTTGGTTGATATCTTGCTTGATAAAAGAAAAATATTTTTTGGTAGTAATGTATTGTTGGTAGTTAATTTGATACATTACTTTTACAAGGTGAAAAGAAACTCACCTTGGGTAAAAAATGTAGTATATACATAAAAGTTTGTTGTCTAAACTAGACATTAACCAAAATCATAGATACTCATTGAACAAACTGACCAGATCAACCTCACCTAGACTGAGTGAGGTCAGTGTACCTATTACCATGGTTAAATTGTGATTTATACTATGGTTGAAATTGAAATTTTATTTATTATTTCTACTTTACATAGGTCAGATAACTCCAATGATCTAGGGGAACAAGTATATTTAACTAAATTGCTTTGCTCTAAGAGAGCTCACTTTTATGAATGGAGGATTGAGTAGGTACTTTGATGCTTGCTATACCCACCCACCTTTCTTCAAACACTTCATGTATGGATCCAGCTTGATGGATGATTCACACATAGTTTAAGCTACATGAAAACTTTACAGTACCTAAAATCTTATGAAGGAGGAAAACTCAAAACCACAGAACATGGAAGCAAGTGATTGAAGTGATTAACATGCAGTCCAATATTGCACTATATTGTTTCATGATAACTTGAAACCATGGATGCATTAATTACAATAACAATACCTACCTATAGTTGAATATTCTTACATTGGAGACACATTCTCTATTTACCTACTGATAAACACTTGAACCTTATCTAGAGTTGGGATGGTCTTTCTTATTGAGTATGAAGATTTTGTACTAACCAGATTAGAGTAGCAACTCTTGAGTATTCACTCAGAAGGGTTTATCACACTCATTTCACCTTGACTCCTTATGATTTCAGGTCTATAATGAGCATAGAGAGTAAATGAAATGTTCTTCTACAATATTACACGACTTTGAAGCCCAAAAGTCACACTGATAAGAGATTCTTGTCGTTATCAATTTAATTCAAATTTAATCCAATCTTCAAATTTTATTCCCTTGTCCATTATCAAAACACACACGAATGGAATCAGCTGATGAATCTACGAAATATCTTTGAATAGGTTGCTATGGAAACGCTAAAATTATCGTACTTACAATGTTGCCACTTGTACCAGTACACATAGTTATTACCGTACAATAACTTCCATCTATGACTTCAACAGAAGTGGTTTAACAGGTTTTACGGCAATCCTCATGCCTGCCTTAAAGTTGCGTAAATGTAGGGTTACAGGGACCCTGGCATTTCGATTTCTTCTCCCATGTTATTTGGTCCCCATCCTGGTATAATAAATATCAAAAGTACCACAGTACCCATACTGTTGAACTTACCCTTTGAAGCCTACCTAATAATGTTAGCAAATTTTATTTTGATATTCAGTCAGTTTGAACGATAAGTACCTACCTATTTTTTTTTTTTTTTTTGCCAAGTCCTAACCTCGCTGGACGTTGCTTAAATTCAGTGACAGAGAACGAGAACTGGTGTATTCGACGTGCCATCGACGCACGACGTGATGATGGGATGAGTATTTTTAATTTTAAAACGAAATGTGGTTCTATGAACTTGAATCAGTGTTGACCTAACTAAGACAAATTCTTTTAGTGAATGACATACTTATAATATTTAAGACCCTCCATCATTATTGATTAATAACGTCATGGGTCTGTCTCATTTTCTATTTTTGCTTCATATTAATCTTAAAGCTTAAATTTTTTAAAATATTAAATTGCAATAGCCTAGTATAACTAAATAAAATTACGAAATACACTAAAAATAATAGAAATTAATTCATAACCCCGTGTGGATCATAGAATAGAAGACTGGCGTGAAATAAATATATCAACAGGTTAAACATATAATCGTTAGATAAAACTCTTTATTACATACACATGTTACAAAATAAAATATACTAGGGTCTAAAAATAAAGCTCGTATCTACATCTTTCTACGGTACATATCTCAATTCTCAGTTATTATGTTTCTGCGACTGAATTCTGATTTGTCGAATGTTTATATTCTCCATCAGGCACGTCATAATAATCGTTGAAAATTTTAAAGGGGACGATAAATGGGCACTCTTCCCTATACCGCGGCTTTGATTCCAGCGGAAGGGTATTTATATTCCTAGTTAATTATGTGCTTCACCCAGAAAAAAGTATTGGTCTCATTGAGTGACCAATGATTTTTTTTTTTTCTTCCAACCCCTCCATGTTGCTTGTAAAATACTTACACAGGAAAGAATATAAAGTCTTCTGGATAGATGCACAATGTCATATTTTATATTACACATGCGGGTGCAGAAATTGTAATATTATATGTACCTTTGTTGTACCTACACTAATTTATTTCAACATATTTTTTTATTTATTTCGTTTGGTCCAATTTTTTATTCGGCCCACTGTAACACACAAAAAATAGTGTCTAAAAACATCATCTTTCATAGGTGCGATAAAGAAGAAATTGAATATCAAATACAAAGATATCACATCATAATTATCTTCTTCCTTGCTGAGGTAAAAAATATGTCTCAAGTTCCCCTCACACCCGGGACTTTAGATATTATAACACCAACGCATAACCAACTAGACCTCTAGGGCTTTATAATATCACACATCTTATGACACCTCACAGGAAATAACGCTGGTTGCTATGGATACTTCGACGCTTGTTGCTATGGATTCAAGGGTACCTTTCACCGTGTTTCACCAAAAGTGTTCTATTATTGCCAAAACACAACTCGAGAATGACTGATTCTTATCTGCGGCACCAGAACGCTCCAATAATATGTGGGACTAGTACTCTGCAATATGCAGCACTAATCCGCTACAATATGCGGCACTAGTTCTCTAAAATATGAGGCACTAGTCCGATACAATATGCGGTTCTAATCCACTTCATCATGCAGTGCCAGTCCGCTAAAATATGCGGGACCAGTCCTCTACAATGTGCGTCACTAGTCAGCTACAATATGCTGCGCTAGTCCACTACAATATATTCGGCACAAGTCAGATCCACCATACACACTTGAGCTTGAACAACTCATAGCCTCGAGTTCTTGTCTGATTTGTTGATTTTGAATGAAAATCCATTGGTTCTGAAAACATAAATAAAGGAAAAAGCAAAGGCTTTAATAAAGTATCGAATTTCTTTATTTGTAGATTATACAGGTAGGTTTTGACCCAGCACAGAAATGAGAAATATTGTGTCACTTCTTGCCCATCAAAAGGAAGATACACTATGGGATGGACACGCTACAACACAGATCTCAAGAGTCTACAGTAGGTAGTTTCATGGCTACGAAATAAAAAATAATGGGAAACACTCATCTTTTTAGCCCCTAATAAAAATTACTCATAATAATAATAAATAAAAAAATAATCATAATAAAAAAATCTAAAAGACTTGAGTTCAGAGAGCATTGTGTTATGATGACCTTTTTGAGTTCGTCAGCCCAAAGTCAAATTTATTTTTTGTAATCAAAATTAGCTACTAAAAAATTGATGCATGGTATAAAATCAAACTGCACATTTAATATCATTTAATAACAGTTTTAATAGATTTTTTAAACAAGTAATTATAATTATACCTACTCAGGATTCCTTTCAGAGAGACTTACATTTTACTCCGCAGCAAGTGGTCAAGCTCCCGGGTATCGTAGTAGACTACGAAGTCCTTGGGTTGAACCCCCTCGAACACTGCCACCACACTCGGCTTCAGATTGTAGAAGAACAAAGGCTGGCCCCGCTTGGAGAAGTTCTGACACAGGACCTCGATAACCTGAGGAGAGAAAACTCTGTTATGAAAGCTCTCAGCCAGCGTCAATGGCTTGTGGAAAAGACTAGCTCCTGAAAGATGACTAAAGTTCAGCAACGTCCAGACAGATTTGAACAATTTGAACAAACTCAAATCCGTGCATTGGTAGTCGATTTGTTAAGGTGCTGGTCTGGTAATTCAGGTAAAGAAAAAATTGGCTGACTAATTTAAAAGGACGATCAAAATCCGGTTACATCATCAATATGATATTGGGAATCCATAAAAAAGTTTAGTACACACGAACCCATTCGAATAGGGTTTTAGTATACAAGAGAATACAAAGCACTGTAATTTGCTTGGTTACTAAATTTGGATCTTTGTGAGCACCGCCGGATAGTCCGGAGTATTCCACAGCTGGGAACAGTTCTGGACGGGGCGGCGCACGTAAATGTTGAGCATTTACGATCCCCCGTGCCGACAAAAATTTGTATTCTTAATTTGATTACAATTGTTTGTAAGGGATACCTTCCGGTGCGCTCGTGTTGACCCAGCACCTAATTGGGAAGTATTGCGTCACTTCTCGCCCATCAGAGGGGAGGCATACAACGGGATGGGCATCAGGCTACAACACAGAGCACAAGCGTCTTCAGTAGCTCCTGTTTCATGGCTACGAAATAAAAACGGCTGTGAAACACTCATCTTTGGAGAAAAAAAACAGCTGTCCCAGGACATCGACCTCAAAAACTTGAGGTTGATGGTTCGTTCAAGTCCTAAAGTATGGCAAATATTTAACAAGGCTGGTTTGAGTGACATCACGATTGTGATTAACATAAATATAATAAATAAAACCCAGCAAAAGCTGTTCTTAGATGTCTGGAGCTTAGAGAACCGAACAAACATTGAAGGCAACATTGTACAGAATTTGGTCTAGGTTACCTTGGCTGCCGTAAAGTCTGCTCCATAGATGTGTGAGCAGTCAACCACCACCGGTATCCCCTGCTTGATGCTATGCTTGGTGACGAGGTTGCTCACGTAATCTACTGACGGGAAGATGAGACATCTGTCGGGCGTCAGGAGGAGATACTCGATGCCGACACGACTCTGGAATTTGTACCCGGTATGGTTATCAGCCGAGGCTGGTGGTTGACCGAAGTCGAAATTGTATTATTTTAAGGCCGTTGCTAGAAGCCCGCCGATTGAAACTGAGGTTGACCGCTACGCAGCGTTCGTGTAGCATCCTCTCAAAGTTTTTACCCGCGGTAATCAAATAAATGACATCTTTTCTTTTGTTCATTTTTCATTATCTTTATCATACCTGCTAATCCTGCTTTCGCTTTCGGTCGCTGCGCGACCCGGCCTAACCACCTGCACTAATTTCAACCTAACCTAAGCCCCTCACCCAACCATCCTACCCAACAAACGGTTGTCAGTCTAAATGTTGTGTTTCGTTAGCCGGCTAGGATAGCTTGGGTGAGGGGCTTAGGTTAGGTTGAAATTAGTGCAGGGTTAGACCGGGTCGCAGGGTTAGACAAGGCCTAGCCTGCACTAATTTCAACCTAACCTAAGCCCCTCACCCAACCATCCTACCCAACAAACTGAAGTCAGTGATCTATCGTGCAATTTCACCTCGTTAACTTTACCTAACCCTATATAACAACAAAATTCTTCTTAACAAAAAAATCCTCTTACCAAAAATGACTTTTTCGAAGTCATTTATTTGAATACCGCGGGTAAAAACTTGATAAGGATGCTACACGAACGCTGCGTAGCGGTCAACCTCAGTTTCAATCGGCGGGCTTCTAGACACTTCGTTATTTTAATGATCTGAATTACTCGTATATCTCAAGAAATTTCCCCTCATGCAAGGGGCAAGTTTTGTGTGTCATTCCCTATAGGTGTATAATTGTATAGCGACATCACTTGAGTGCAACAATACTCTAATTTATCATGAATTGCGTTATGTAATTGCATTCTTATTTTTGATTAACGTCTCTTGAAATGAAATGACATCTGGGTCATTCAAGACACGGGTTTTACCCTCCATTCGCTTTAGACTCACAAAACCAGCTACCCACAATAATCTCACCTAGCCTGGGTTGGGAATAGCAAGCATTGCGAGGGTTCGATGAATGGTTTTTGTTGTAGCCAGCTTGGCTACAGCTGGAGGGGAAATGATGGTATCCAGCCAACTTTTGACTGCCCCTGCCAACTTAAATTTAAATGGTCATCCATACGAGTCCTAACCTTGCTAGATGTTGCTTAAATTCAGCGACATAATGAGAGCGTGCCATCGATACTGGCTGATTGCAATATTTTGCACTGTCACCACTAAATTCATGTTGAATTTAATTGAACATTAGTCATTTGATTTTGAACAAGGTCATGATTACATCTGTAGCACACGTATAACTAGCTGTTTATCCCGTGCTTTGCTACGGGCAGTAATATTATTTATTATTATATGTACAGGAAATGAACTTACATACAAAAATTCAACCACCAAAAATATATCAGTACGGAGAAAAGTTTTTTATTCATATACAAACGTGGTAGTTCTCTTCCGTGGCTGGCGTCCCAGTTAGAATATTGAAAACCCCTTTCTAGTACATCAAAGCAACACACATACAAAATTTGAGACACCGAAAATTTACCGATACAGAGAGAAACAGCTAGTGATGAAAAGGTGATTTAAAATGTGAACGTGACGTTTTACCACCGCGGCTGGTGTACCATTAAGACAGTAACGGGGGGGTTTTTAGCGGGTGAGCCGACAGAATTGATGCCCTTCAAGAGGGGCGACACACCATACCCTGCCGGCAAGTCCCGCATATCCTTCAGCACTAGAGCTTTGCTGAAGGAATCTTATAAGACTTCCCCCCTTAAAAAAAAAAAAAAAGGTTTGGAGTGAGACTTTATGCTCACCCTGTATATTTAGAAGATATGTATGCTTCAAAATCGATTCTGGGCTCAGTTCAGTTAAGTTGTGGGTGGATATGGTTAATCTTAAATTTAATTACCGTGTGTATTTCCATGGAAATCTTGGGTCGGGCTGCATGGTATAGGATGAACATCAAGTTTAGCCCCACCCCTACTACAAACCCGATCTCTAGCGGGAGAATGAGGCAAGCGATAAACGTTACTAGACCCGGGATCAGATCACTTTCTAGAACAGGAAGAAGAAAATCGGATAATTCACTAAATTATTTATTAATGTAGACATAACATTATGTACAGTACAATTATGTAATAATGATATTACAAAGAATTATTTCCTGCAATGGAGGGTAAAGAACCCGTCCGGCTATGACCTTGGCCGTTGAAAGGCAAGTTAACCCTCTAATAGGAATATGACACACGTAGGTATATCTATGTGTAGGTACCTGGTACATATCTACGAAACTTGTTTTTTTACTTTTCCACTGACAAGAGACGTGAGACGTCGGACAAAAAATCTTTATGATAGCAGCATCGAGCACTCCAATTTATTATGAATGGCAGATAAGAAATAATAAATGCATCAGACGGAAAATAAAACGGACCGAGAAAAAAATGATAAAAAAGTAATAATAAAAAAAAACGCTTGCATACGAGTCTGCAACCATTGGGGCATTTTCATCTTTACTATTCAAGGTCCAAAACCCAA
Source organism: Bactericera cockerelli (assembly GCA_024516035.1). Lineage (NCBI taxonomy): Eukaryota > Metazoa > Arthropoda > Insecta > Hemiptera > Triozidae > Bactericera > Bactericera cockerelli. Next base: position 24,257,834 of record CM044961.1, on the reverse strand, counting down.
CTGACCAAATTTCGTATTGTGCGCATGACACATACCTTCTCTCTTCTCTCCCTCTACAATTCAATACTTCGCCATTGTGCGCATGACACACACTTTCCCTCTTCTCTCCCTTTACAATTCAATATTTCGTTACATAATATCGTTACATAATATCGTTACATAATTTCGTTACATAATTTCGTCACATAATTTTGGTTATGTGCCAGAGCAAAGACATGAAAATGTCAATAAAGTCGAGAGGGGTGGGAGGTGTACTGGACGGTACCTACAGATGCAAGTACGGTAATTAACAAAATTCATCAACCATTTGGCAACATGGCAACACCCGGCTTAACCTCAAAAAACTGATAACTAAACTCCTCTTTCCACTGAAATGATCAATTCATCATTCTTTGTTCTTTCCGATAATTCCCTTCGAAAGACTTCAAAATCTTCAATGCCTGTACGTTGTACGTGTGAGTGATGTGAACATTTTCTCTGTGAAGCACTGCCCATTCTGTTAAACAGGGATTTATGAACTTATAGCAATCATCTCATCTTTAATTTGATCTCTTTTTATATCATAAACTGTGTGTCTTTGTAATCTCCAAGTAAGTTACCTCTTTCTTTCTTTTACGCTGTCTTATCCCGCTTGCAGGGTCGACGTTGTTCAACCTCATGGTTGAACAACGTCGACAATACCCCCTTATCTAATTTACTAAAAAAACCTAGTTTAAAGTTTATTTTATTTTAATTTTAATCTTTTAGTATTAAATACAAAATTATACATTAAGCTAGTTAGGGCATACATGTAACTAACAGTTAGACACAGGTCCACCCATTCATTATAGGTACCTATGCTAAAAAATAACATACCTACGATCAGTGATCTATTACTGCACATACCTTTGTGGTATCAGGAAAAGGAATAGAAGCATCACCCTGCAGAACAAATCCTAACTGACTAAACTGACCGATTTTGAGCAATGGTTGGTACCACATGAGAAGAAGCTTAGCAAATGATTCTAATGAAAGGCTTTATTTTGAAACAGCTTTTTTTACATGTTTGTAGTGTGTGTTGTAGCTTGCCCATCCTGTAGTATGCCTCCCCTCTGATGGATGAGAAGTGACACAATATTTTCCATCTAGGTGCTGAAGATTGTCAGATCCCATAAAAAAATATCTATTAAATGTTTCAGTCATGACCAACACAAAGCAAAATGTCATTAAGAATTCAAGCATTACTCTAAAGGCTTTCAACAACTCAAAGTGCAGTGATGTGGTGTTTATTGTAAATAACACAAAGTACTATGCATATAGGAACTTGGTTGCAAACACCAGCCCTTATTTTCAAACCCTGTTAGCAGGAGAATTCAAAGAATCTTTGCAGAAGGAAATTGAACTCAATAACATAATGAAATATGAAGAAAACTTCCTTGTTATACTGACCTACATCCATGGATTTGAAATTGACTTGAAAAAGTTGGACAAATTACAAGTTAGTGAGTTATTTTATCTCACTGGGTACTTTGACTTAACAACTCTTGGTAAATCAGTTGAAAATTATTTAATAAACTTAGAGTTGTGTGATTTTGATTTTGATTCTGCTTCAACTCTGCTCAATATTGCTTCCTTAAATTCTTATGACAAACTCTATGAAAATGTGCAGAAGTTCATCTTTTTAAATGCTCAAGAATACCTTAATCATCAATCATTTCTTGAACTTGATTATAATGTTTTGACTGATTTTCTAAAATCAAATTCATTTTATGCTGATAAATTTGCAATACTAATAGGAGTATTGAAGTGGTATGATTCAAATGCATATCTAGAGGATGAAATAACTGAGAGTGAAACAAATGAAAAAAGTGCTGAGAAAAATGGTAAAAAATCCACAAGTGAAGATGAAGGTTTTGTTAAGATGAGCCCTACTGCAGAACTCAACACAGAAAAAAAGACTGATAATGGAATGTTGAAAGATTTGTTAAGACTCATCTGTCCTCCAGAGGTAAATTTGTTCAAGTTTTACAAAACTCTCAAGGATCAGAATGTTCTCAATATTTTTAGTAAATATCAGGCTGAACTATGTGATGCTACCAATGGTTCTGAAAAATGCAATGTAATGGAAAAAGTGTATTCGCCATTGGTTTTTGACTTTATTGTCCAAGATATTGATAGAAAACAAGATGGTTCAATCAAGTCAGAAGTGTTCTTAGCAAAAAATATGAAATGGAAGCTCAAAGTGAAGTGGTCATATCAAACCAATGGTTTGAATGTATATCTTACATGTGCCTCTTCCAAGGAAAATTGGCAATGCACTTCCTTGTGTGACATCAGATTTGTAACAACTTCTGAAACACTTGCTACCCAATATTTTCTGAAATATGAAAAATATACATTTACTCCAGAGAATAATGCAATTTACAAGGTACCTTTGGTTAGTTTGACAGAATTAAAAACAACTTATAGAGTAACTTACATATTTCCAAATGGAAGTTGTAAGTTAAGAGTGACCATACACCCAGAAGATCCAATTTTCAAGTGATTCCCTTTGAACAACATTAACTTTTTGAATCTGTCCAGCTATTCTCTTTTTATTCTTCTTATTTAATAACAATGCAAAGTAGCATACCTACCTATAACTCCAGTTTTTCTCAAGTTTTCTTAACTAAATTTGTAATTCTTCATTTTAAGAATTAAGACTGACTGATTAACTTTTTTCAAGTTTCATTTTACATGCTTATTGTTTAATGTTTTGATAGTGAAGAAGAAAAAAAAATTATTACTGGCTGTGTACCCGTTCAGCTTCATATCAAATACTTTAGGTGGTGAGAGAAAAAATTACTGAAAATCAACAAACATTTATTCATCCTGCTTTAAGAATATTTTTGTTGTTTGATGGCAGAGATTGCCTCAGGCAATAATCACACCCTTTCTCAATATTATTCTTGTCAATAAAGATTTATTATTATTATGTACAACTCAAGATTAGGGTGCATTGATTTGGCACATTTTTGGAAATTGCTCCAGGCCAAATGGCTTCAATATAACATAACTTCAAGGGGAAAATAAAATAAAAAATCATCTTCTGTCTCCACAAATCGCTCAAAAGCGGAGCTTTTTTGCGAAAATCACGTTTTTTTTTTAATCTATCAATTACCAAAAGTATATTAATAAGACTAGTTTTGAAAGATTCCTAATTTTTTATTTATTTACACTTTATTTATTTTTACAAAACAATCATCAACAAAGAATGAATAATAATAAATTTAAAAAAAAACTTAAAAGTATGTACATAAAATAATAATAATAAAGATCAATATTAATTTTTCATTACAATTGTTTTGTAATCCGGGGCGAAATCAATGCCTTAGGCATTCTCTGCCACTTAACCCTGACATACTAAATATACACTTAACAAGCAGAAAAGTAACAAGTGTGTGGGAGAAGGTTATCTGTTCACGCATTTCGCCTGCAATTTTAACTATTTCTGCAAATTTTCGAAAAATCTGAATAAAACGAAATTTCGAAAAATATTAAATTATGAATGTTAATCTCTACTCTTCAAATATGGACAATTGGTCAGGTACCAAATACCAGAAGTTTTGAAAGTAACCCCCATTTGATGTTGCTTATTTTAATCTATTGCTGCTTCGCTCCCTCACCGTGTTCGGTAAAAAATTATGTCGAAATTTCGGGTTTTCGCGATTTTTCGAAAATTTGCTGAAATCATAAAAATTTCAGGCGAAATGCGCGAACAGATACCCTTCTCCCACACACTTGATACTTTTTAGCTGTTTAAGTGTATATTTAGGAATCTTTCAAAACTAGTCCTAATAAAATACAACTTTTGGTAATTTATAGATTTTTTCCTAGAAAACGTGATTTTGGCGAAAAAGCGCGCTTTTGAGAGGTTTGCGGAGACAGAAGATTATTATTGATTTTTTTCCCCTCGAAGGTGCGTTTTAATGATGGTATTTGGTCACTTTTTTCCCGCATGGTCCGTAAAGCAATTTCCAAGAAATGCCAGAAGATAATGGTGCTTTTCTCTATATTTATTGAATTTAATGCATCATATGATTTTTTTTTTTATGTGAAGTATCCTCCTGTTAGACTTAAGTACATGTTGGTATTTTTGAACTTATGTATTGAAATTTCATTTTGTTTACTTATTCCTTTTTATTTTATTAATGTAATATAAAAACATGGATCCTAACCATTCCTGGTGATTAATAGCTGTTTTTCTATTTACTCATTCATCATATAAGATAATTTAATTTAGTGAGTGGTGTGTATGACCATAGAAGTTGACATGCACCACTATAATCTTATAAAATATAGATAGAGTTTAGTGAGTGAGACATTTATCTCCACAATTTAAGTACAAACTAAGAAGAAAAAAAATACCACCATAACATACATCACATGGTATCCCGATCTTAGTAGCTCAATTTTAAAGGTTGCTACCTGAAGATTGGTGGTTCCAGTTCCAAGCACAATAAATTTGTTTTTGACGGGGACCCCCAAAAGGGGGTCAAACAATATTAGTGTGATACTTTTCACAAAGCGTTCTAAATTGATACCATTTTATAAAAGAGAAACTCAGCACTGATCTTTTTTTTTTTTACTCATGAACACAGAAAAATGCTCATGGGTCACGGAGGAAGAGTGTTTTGCCACAGGCAATAACCCCGCCCTTTAGGTAGGACATTTCTCTCTTTTTTTTCCTTCTTGTATATTTGTTTAATCTTTTTGTTTTTTCTTTATATTTCATTGTGTTCTACTGTATATATTTTTTGTTCTACCTAATAAAGCTTAAAAAAAAGAACTCACTTTTCGAGCGGTAAATGGGTTTAACGACTCGAACCTCGACCATGAAGATGACAGCCGACACAATCACAGCAGCGAGGGAAGCCTTGGGTATGTAGTAGAAGTAGGGGGTGAACCAGATGAGCGAGCAGACGGCGATGGTGGCTGGAATAATGATTCACATGGATAAATAATAATGCCTTATTCATACTGGTCTGGCTGGGGGACTATAAACAGGGAGTAGACCAGCAGTCTGGCTGGGGGACTTTAAACAGGGAGGAGACCAGCAGTCTGGCTGGGGGACTTTAAACAGGGAGGAGACCAGCAGTCTGGCTGGGGGACTTTAAACAGGGAGTAGACCAGCAGTCTGGCTGGGGGACTTTAAACAGGGAGTAGACCAGCAGTCTGGCTGGGGGACTTTAAACAGGGAGTAGACCAGCAGTCTGGCTGAGGGACTTTAAACAGGGAGTAGACCAGCAGTCTGGCTGGGGGACTTTAAACAGGGAGGAAACCAGCAGTCTGGCTGGGGGACTTTAAACAGGGAGTAGACCAGCAGTCTGCCTGGGTGACTATAAACAGGGAGTAGACCAGCAGTCTGGCTGGGGGACTTTAAACAGGGAGGAGACCAGCAGTCTGGCTGGGGGACTATAAACAGGGAGTAGACCAGCAGTCTGGCTGGGGGACTTTAAACAGGGAGTAGACCAGCAGTCTGGCTGGGTGACTATAAACAGGGAGTAGACCAGCAGTCTGGCTGGGGGACTTTAAACAGGGAGGAGACCAGCAGTCTGGCTGGGGGACTATAAACAGGGAGTAGACCAGCAGTCTGGCTGGGGGACTTTAAACAGGGAGGAAACCAGCAGTCTGGCTGGGGGACTTTAAACAGGGAGGAGACCAGCAGTCTGGCTGGGGGACTATAAACAGGGAGTAGACCAGCAGTCTGCCTGGGTGACTATAAACAGGGAGTAGACCAGCAGTCTGGCTGGGGGACTTTAAACAGGGAGTAGACCAGCATTGGCTTGGTTCTGGGGGCCCTTGTCAATTGTTAGCCTCCTTGTAAAGACAGTGGTAGAAGTGCTGTGTCATTCCTCTACTGTCTAGCTACCATCGTTCACGATGACGCCACCCTATGATGATTCATACTGGTTTAAAGATATAGGCCGGCTGGCGCGTGCTACTTGACGTGTGTTTGATAAGTGTTTCACAGCATTTTTATTTTGTAGCCATGAAACAGCAACTACTATAGACCCTTGTAGTCTGTGTTGTAGCTTGTCCATCCCGTAGTATGCCTCCCCTCTGATGGGTGAGAAGTGACACAATACTTCCCATCGAGGTGCTGGGTCAACGCGAGCGTACCGGAAGGTGAAACCAAATTAATTTTTTGTTGGCTCTGAGATTCGAACCCGCGACCAAATTCATTTTCTCCGCATGGCAAGCAAGTACCTTACCACTAAGCTTTTTTTAAAGAAGTTAGTTGTGCCCCGGAACCTCTTTCGCATTACTTGTGGGCACTTTACCAATACTGCGAAACAAATATATAAAGTTAATGCTTTTTCTTTGTGTTATTATGTCACAATTTTGGTGGGTAGCGCAGAATCATAGGACTTCACCACTTTAATAAAATTTACAATATCTTGTATTATTTTTTTTTTGCCTATGATTCTGCCACCAGTCGCTGTTTCACATCAAAGCAGCTACTCATTTTTCCTCACGAGGTATATGAGTGGACCCCGAACATCCAAGTACAGAGCAGAAAAATTCCTACTCCGCTGGGGATCGAACCCAGGTCACTATGTGTGCAATGCCTAGTGCGCTAACTCATTCTGCCACAGTGACTAGGACTAATTATTCGAGCAGTAAGCCGTATTTCTTTAAAAGCTTTTAGGGTTTTTTTCTATGGATTTCCGATGAATCTGAGAATGGCCCCAGTGACCCACCGACTTGAGTAACTCACCCGTGTAGACTCCCACCATGGGGGTTCGAACCCCGGACACGCTCTGCACGGCGGAGCGGGAGATGGACCCGCTCACCGGGTAAGCCTGGAAGAAGCTGCTGGCCACGTTGCAAACCCCCACCGCTAGGATCTCCTGCGTCGCGTCCACGCTCTTGCCGTGTGCTGAAAAGGCAATAGGTGAGTTCGGTGCGAAGATTACCCGCACCTTTTTCGCATGTATGAATTCGGTGCCGCCGAAAAAAGGTGATGTATGAGTTCGGTGCGGTCCTAATGACTTATAAATTGATTGTTTTTTTATAATGTACTCTGTTGCTTGTTAACAGTCATCCTGCTGTTATTAAGTTAGTAGATTATGTTGTAGACAGTTACATTCAGCAAGGCTGTCCATTTCCTCCTTGAAGGCCATGCCTAGGGTTAATAGTAGGGTTAGGTAAAATACAAAGAAGGCCATGCCTTGGGTTTATAGTAGGGTTAGGTAAAATACAATGAAGGCCATGCCTTGGGTTTATAGTAGGGTTAGGTAAAATACAATGAAGGCCATGCCTCGGGTTTATAGTAGGGTTAGGTAAAATACAATGAAGGCCATGCCTTGGGTTTATAGTAGGGTTAGGTAAAATACAATGAAGGCCATGCCTTGGGTTTATAGTAGGGTTAGGTAAAATACAATGAAGGCCATGTCTCGGTTTATTAATTGAAGGCCATGCCTATAAGGAAAAAAATACTATAATTACCTGATCATCAGGGCAAGTACCAGGGCACCGAATTCATACATGACCTTTTTTAGGCGGCACCGAATTCATACATGACCTTTTTTAGGCGGCACCGAACTCATACATTTTTTTATTTTCCGCACCGAACTCATACGTAGCCGCTGAAAATAATGACCAGGGACCTTTTTTTTTTTCTTTTTTAACGCTTTATTAGGTATTAATGGACATTGTACAACAAATAATTATTTTAACAATGAAAAAAATGGAAACAATATACAGGGTGTCCCACCAAACTTGGACACCTCAAATTACTCGGCCCCTGAAAGAGTTTTTGAAAAATAAAAAAATCTAGGGTACATGTGCTAATTATGCGGTTTCAGTCATGAAATTTTTTTTATACAGGGTGGTTCAAAAGTCAGAAATTGAGGTGTTAACTTTCGATTTTTAAATGGATCGACCTGAATTTTATTTGATAATTTTACTTGAATTTTATCATGACTGAAACCGCATAATTAGCACATGTACCCTAGATTTTTTTATTTTTCAAAAACTCTTTCAGGGGCCGAGTAATTTGAGGTGTCCAAGTTTGGTGGGACACCCTGTATATGTATACAATAAAAATTAAAAAGAATAAAAAATATATAAAAACATAGTCCTAACTAAAGGGTGGGGTTATTGCCTATGGCAATCTCTTCCACCCAACCATTTGTTCATTTTGGAACCCGATGTATTAAGATTTGCGTCCAGTAGGGACCATCAGCTGATTTCAAAATCAGTGCCGGAGTTGTAGTAATTTTTCTCTCGCGAAAGAGTGGGTACCTAAACTACTTAATTATTCTAAAATAATATTTTTACTTTTCCATACTTAATTATGAGTTATATTGTCTTTGCTTTCTCTTTTACTTTCCTTATTTTCTACTTATTATGTACCTAGTAATTTAAGATTTGGTATCTGACGTGAAAATTAAGGATGTTTAGTTATCCGCCACTGCATGAGGTAAATTAAAAAAAAAAAAATCAAAAAAATTGAACCAATCACAGGCCGGGATTTGTTGAAAGAGGGACCATCGGCTGTTCAAAGTTGGACGCACATTTTTTTTCAATTCGAGATAGGCAAGGTATGTTATAATTATGATCTCAGTGGGTCAAATTAACCAAGTGTATAGAATCCATAGTCAACAGAACTCGAGAACAGCTGGGCCAAAATTTGATTTAGTCATTTGAAATTAATCAAAAGGTTTCCATTTGTCTTGTAGGGGCGCACTAGAATTATAAGAAATCCAAATATTACGCCAGCAAAACTTTGACCACAGCCTACCGTTTGACGATATTGGTGCATCAAAGAAGGAAACACGACCCCTAGTAGAAACTTGAAACATGTATTTTTGTGCCAATCATTTTTTGTTTAAAAATAAATACAATTATTTTTTATCTATCTATCTAGTAGAAACTTGAGTGAAGTTCAAGTTTGTGCAAGAATAATACTTAATAATGGAAAGTTATTTAGGTATACTGCCAGAGAAGCACTTGGAAGATCCTAACTATCGGGTCGTGATACATCTGCCAGGTCCCATCTCATGTAGATTTAAGGGTACGTGATTACTTTGGAGCTCTGTGATTGGTGGAAATTGATCACGTGACCTTTAATCTACATGAGGCGGGACCTGGCATGCGAATCTTGACCCGGCCATAAGTTGCTTTGGCGCACTATCATTGTGATCAAATTCTCAAATATTATTGAAAAAAAATGACGCACAGGTTGGGATTTGAACCAACGGACCCTGACGAGACCTGGATTAGCAGCACCTTAACGCACTTAACTAAGAATGAACAAATAAGTACACATTTACTCAAACTCGCTTTACTAAATCTACGCTGAAACCGCGACTTGAACCACCGACCTCCAGGTTACTAGTCCACTGCCTTACCGATCAAGCTACTGAGGTCGGTTCTTTCTCTAATATGTACAAATAAGTAAGTTTGTCAACTCACCGAACGCTTTACAGACGGCAATATTCTCGACCACAGCGATCAGGGGCGTCACAAAGATCCCGCTGCCCATAATGGAGACCATGTCGAAGAAGTCGTAGGTGACATTGCCCCTCTGCACAGTCAGGGCCGGGAAGCCAACCTCGGGGAAGCCAGGAGGCAGAGTGCCTGAAAAGAGGAGCACCGAACTGTCGAAGAAATTTTCGGAAGGGTTGGGTGGAAGAGAGTACCTTTGTATCCTCGAAGACAGTACTCTTATAGCTCGGTACACCCGATTTTAAGAAAAAATTGTATGTATATGCGTATTAGAGTTTTACATATGCCATTATTAATATTTTTTTTAAATGTATTATGATTTAGCTCTGATATGTAAGATGTGTAGGCCTCAGATATTAATCTGATTTTGTACAAGATGCCCATATACTATGTATTTATGTTGTGTGTAAATTTAATTGTACAAATAAAGGCTTTTTACATTACATTTACATGTAAGAAAATCCAAAATTTTGGACCAAAAAAAATGCAAAAGTGAGGTCTACGACTTGGCGATAAATTTGTAGAATCTAGAATGTAAGAAAAATAGTATTTTACCATATAAAACAAATTTGAAGAAAATTAGTTAAGGTGTTTTGGAGATACAAGTGATTTAGTATAAACTCTCGAAATTGCCATGTGTTTACAATGTGAACCAATCACGAGGAAGTATTGTGTCCATAATGGCAGTGTATTTATATTCGTCCTCCGCCAGCGTCGATGGCATGTTGAATACACCGGTTCCCTTCAGAACACCGAAGTTAAGCGACATCCAGCGAGGTTAAGACTTGGATGGGTGACCATTCAAATTCTAATTCTCGTGACGCTGGCTTTTCCCGGCCCCACTCAGGCTGGGTGAGGTCAATGTGAGTAGCAGGTTTGTGAGTTTCCTGCGAATGGAGGGTAAAACCCCCGTCGTGATATGACCATGGCAGTTGAAAGCGACGTTAAACCCCACTAAAAAAAAAAAAAAAAATATTCGTCCTCCAAGAATAACATGGGCCCTATATTTAATCATTTTACATCGACGTTAGTTGTAAATTAATTTAATATGTTCATAGGTACCATCTCGGTATTTGTATTTGTATTTTTTTTTTTTTTTTTTTTTAAGTATATTTTATGATCTAGTTTTACGTGTATATTTTTTTTTTTCTTCTGGTAATCCAGGTAGCGTAGTGTGAATCTAACGAAATACTGATATATTTGTTTGTATTGTATTGACAATTTTTTTTGTATTTTGTATTGACCTTACCTACAATTTTGAAGGGTGGACTCCCGTCCCTTGACATGTAATATCCGATAAAACCGGAGACCACGACGATGACACAATTCCGGGAAGTTCCTATCAGCCAGAAGATTTTGTTGATCAGATTCTGCGTCCATGTAAGATCCGGTTCATTCAGGGAGTCGTCCTCGCCTTTCTGACCCACCCGGATCTTGGCTATCTCCTGGTAGTGAAAGGACAACATATAGTTAAATGGAAAACTAGACTATCAAACAAACCGGTCCCACTCAGGTTGGGTGAGATCAAATTGAGTAGCCGGTTTGTGAGTTTCCAGCGAATGGAGGGTAAAACCCAGTCATTATATGACCATAAAGAAAACGACGTTAAACCTTCTTTTTTTTCAAAGCGTTTATTTATACAGTCTGATTAGAACTCATACTCGTAAGTACCCTTATTTCAGTAATCACTCCTGCGGCGCGTGTGAGTTTATTGAGGATTGGCCGACTTGTGACAGTTGACAAACTTACACAGAATAAAAGATCCCATCTAGATCACATCCACCGAAGCTTAACAAAAGTGGCTTTTGTTCACCTAATCATTTAAAAAAGTCAACTTTTCAGAAAATGGAAATTTTGAACACTGTCATTCGGAAGGAACCATATATATCAACTCGATCTGACTTGAGGATTCTTGAGTAATAAGAATACATGCACACAACAAATGAATTATTTATAATGTGGATTTTTAAAATACTTCTATCTTTTTAAATAATAAAACAGTGACATAGATTTTTACTTTCCTTTTCCTATAGAAAGTAATGAAATCACCCAAAATTTTCGATAGTTAGCTTTCAGTGCCAAAACACGTTTTAGAGTTCCCCGACCCTAATTCCAAAGTTTCAGCCATTGGTCTGTCTGTCTGTAAACAAAATATCTCAAGAACGGCATGATCTAGACCAGGGGTCTTCAACCTTTTTCAGTCTCTGGGCCACATTTCTTTTCCGGAAAAGTCCGCGGGCCACTATTAGAAACATAAATTAAGGAGGGGGGGGGGGGGGGGGGGGGGGGAGTGAGTGAAAAATTGTTTCACTCATTTTTATACAAAAAATAGAAAATTAAAAAAAAAATTGTACAGCAGTCTCTGATCAGTTTCTGTTTAGAAAAAAATCAACTCTGTGAGGGATGGAACCTAGGTCTTCCATGGGATGGTTGGCATTGCATGGCATCCACCGATTTGACAATATTGGGTTGAAGTTTTGTTGTAGCAATCCGGAGGGAGTGTTGGTCAATGCACTAGTCTTGTAGGTGGGAAACCTGGGTTCGAATCCCATCGGATTTGTCACTGCTCGTAACTTTTGCATAAAAAAATAAAAATAGGAAATAACATGAATGAGCTCGCGGGCCACCAAAAATGACTCGGCGGGCCACAAGTGGCCCGCGGGACACAGGTTAAAGACCCCTGATCTAGACTCTAGAGACTTGAAATTCGGTACAGAACCGCCATTTGGCGGCGTTTGGCCGTTCTGGCTAAGCGATAAGAGATATGAAATTTTTTGAGACCAAGTTTGTCTTGTAATAAATTTATGTGTTAGAGGGGTCTATTCTGATTTTTGTTGTTGTTGTTGCTATCTTGAACTTTTCGGAACCTGTACCCAATTTACCGCTAACTTTTTTACTATTCATACTAGATGGGGATTGTGACATATCAAATCCAATGATTTTGAGATGCTGATCACTAAATTTACATTGATTTTCCTGTTACCATTCAGTCACCAATGGCGCGAATTTGGACTTATTTTCGAGTGATAAGGAAAGTCGTGTTATATCACACCAGTTTATTTACTCCGATCTCTGCACATGGAAAAGTAACATGATGTTGAGAAATTCCAGTATAGGACTTGAACTAGAGTAGTTCCTGCAGTTATTTATTTATTTACACTTTATTAATAGGACATATTATATATACAACACAAATCATTACAAATTAAAATACAATATAATAGAAGAAAAAAAAAATATATATATACATAATATGTGTCCTAACTAAAGGGCGGGGTTATTGCCTGTGGGGCAATCTCTTCCACCCAACCCTTACTCACCCTCAGTCCCAGTGACACCACAATGCAGCAGGTTCCGAACAGAAGGTCGGGATAGCTCGTGTCGCCGATGTTGGATATGATGTTCGCCCACATCTTGACAAAGGTCGCACCTCCGCCACTGATCCCCAGGATGTCCTTGATCTGCGAGGAGGTGATGATGATAGCCACGGCACTGGTGAAGCCCGACGCCACAGGCCCCGAGATGAAGTCTAGCATGATACCTGGAATAACATAATAATAATATCGCCTTATTTATACTGCCCGATTAAGACTATTAAAGTCCCATTATTCCAGCAGTAAGCCCAAGACATATTATTATGTGGTAAAAATCCCAAATGGGAGGATAACTTGTCTTGTCCTGGCTGGGTTTCGAAAACACGACCTCTGGAAACTCTGGATTCACAGAGTGCCGCCTTTACCACTGAGCTACCGGGACAGAGAAACAGCTAACAGAGAATCATTTCCAGCTCGACCCTTACTGTGGTCAGTTGTAACCCATTAAATGACTGCACCTGAATTCGGGCCCGAGGCATGGCCCTATATTAATTTTTTCAACCCCTACTCTAGACAATCAGGCATTGCCGTACATTATAGTTTGGGGCCTGAATTCGGCGCCACCGCTAAAACTAACATTTTCAATTACCTTATAGAAAGGAAAGTAATAAATGTAATCACCCGAATATCTCATCTAACCTATGATCCAAAAATAAGAAGGAAAAACTATCCATCACAAAAAGTTAATTTTAATCTTGTTCCTCCTGCACGATCAAGTATTGCTCATTGCATAGTCATAATAAATACACGGCGCGCATACAAATGTTGCTCATTTTATCTTAAAAGTGATTTTCTAAACGTTTGCTGGCAGAGACAGCAATCCGCCCCTCTGATTCTTGAGAGATATGACTTGTGCATGGAGTTGACGTAATACTTTGTCACTGTGTAATTTCCTTCTCTCAAGAACGGCAATTCGTAGAGAGTTCAAATTCATTGCATTAAACTATTTTTATCTCCTTTAAAATATTTGAGCTGATTATCACCCAGCCTTATGGCCAGCCACAGACGATTTTTTTTTGTCAGACATCAATCCCCCCAAAAATTAAGTACCTCGTATATTACCGCTGGTCAATATCTTGTGTGTTTCTGGCGATAAAAGACGTGGGCTGAGACTTTATGCTCACCCCGTTCTTGTGCAAATATTGTGTGCCCCTTACCCAAGCCAAACACGCCCATCAGAATCTGGATGATGCCCGAGAGCAGGGTGAGAAGGTTGGCGAACTGGGGACCGTAGCCCTTGACGGTCTGGTAGGTGAAGAGAGACACCATGGCCGTGGGACCCATGGGGACATCTTTGCAGGTGCCCACGAAAATATAGATGATGGCCCCTATAAATGAGGCATACAGGCCGTACTGGAAATTCAAAAAGAACATCTTGTTGTTAAATTCCATGAAGAAGTAGCTATTCTATAAGAAACTATTTTTCAAACATTTTTATTATTATTATATAAATTAATAATAATAATATCGCCTTATTTATACTGCCCGATAAGGACTATTAAAGTCCCATTATTCCAGCAGTAAGCCAAGACATATTATTATGTGGTAAAAATCCCAAATGGGAGGATATCTTGTCATGTCCCGGCTGGGTTTCGAACCCACGACCTCTGGAACTTCTTGGGTTTCACAGAGTGCCGCCTTTGCCATAAACATATAAAGATGAAAGTTTCACAGCCTTTTTTATTTCGTAGCTACTGTAGATGCTTGTGGTCTGTGTTGTAGCTTGCCCATCCCGTAGTATGCCTCACCTCCGATGGGTGGGCGAGAAGTGACACAATACTTCCCATTTAGGTGCTGGGTCAAAATTTAGAATACATTTTTGTTGTCTCGGGAGATCGAACCCGGGCACTTCCGCGTGGCAAGCGAGTGATTAACCACTCCCTAATCGACAGGGATCAGAAAATAGAAAAAGTTGTGAGCCTTGTCGCTCTCATTTATCGGATTTTACTAAGCTGCGAGTTGAATATGAATCATCCATCGTTTTAGAAGAATTTTTTTTACAAACAAGCTTGATCCAATTGTTTTTAAAAAATTTCTTCTTCGTTTTTATTTTTATTTTTTTTATTTTTATTACGAGTATTGTAAAATTATATATTGTCCTACTAATAAAGAATTATAAAATAGTAATAACAATCGGACACCTCATTTGTAAAATTGTATAACAAATGAATAAAAGTTATCATATTTGTGTTAATCACTATCGTGATATCACAACTACTCAAACTCGCTTTACTAAATCTACGTTGAAACCGGGACTTGAATCACCGACCTCCAGGTTACAAGTCCGCTACCTTATCGATGAAGCAACTGAGGTCGGTTAACAAATAATAATAATATCGCCTTATTTATACTGCCCGAGAAGGACTATTAAAGTCCATTATTCCAGCAGTAAGCCCAAGACATATTATTATGTGGTAATAATCCAAATGGGAGGATAACTTGTCATGTCCCGGCTGGTTTCGAACCGCGACCTCTGGAACCTTTACCACTGAGCTACCGGGACAGATTGAGCTGTCGGGAGAGGCAAAATTAGTAAAATTATTATTATTAACAACGGGACACGGAAAGTGAGACTACCTGCGGTTCAAGTCCCGCGATGTTGCTGTACGCTATGGCTTGCAGCACCACGGTCAGTCCCACTGTGACCCCCGCCACCAGGTCCCCCGTGCCATCCTCTAGAGAGTACGTGGGCAGCCAGTGGGCGATGGGCAGCCGCTTGACCAGCTGCTTACGAGAGCAGCCGCGGTCCAGCCGGTCCTCTAGCCAGGGGCCCAGGGAGTTGATCTTCTCTCGCACACTCACCTTCCTGTCCCGAAGCACTGGGCCCTCCACCACTGGAAACACGTAATAATAATAATAAAGCTATTGGATATGCGGACACTCCTCGTAGCACATGGGCCCTCCACCACTGGAAACACGTAATAATAATAATTACCCCGAAGTAATGTATCACACCGTTCCGGGATCTCCTACGTCTTCTGAGGATAGGTTTTAAGTGGGTAAAAATGACACACCCCAAGGAGTGAGGTGGCTGGGTGTCTTTAGAAGATTTTCCTATCCTCACATAAAATAATAATAATAATAAAGCTATTGGATATGCGACACTCTGTAGAAAGAAAATTTAGAAACTCTGTAATTATTATAAAAATGGAAACAATATATACAATAAAAAGGAAAAACAATAGAACAATATAATATAAACATATGTCCTAACTAAAGGGCGGGGTTATGTATATGGCAATCTCTTCCACCCAACCCTTATGTAATTTATTGAGTAATTATGTACAGGTATTATGAACATATGTATGTGATAAATATTAGAGAAAGAACCGACCTCAGGAGTTGGATCGACAAGGCGGCGGACTTGTAACCCGGAGGTCGGTGGTTCGAGTCGCAAGCACGACAAAAATTTAGTCAGTCGAGTTTGAGTAATTGTGACATCATTATTGTGCTTGACACCAAACTTCATGTTAGAGAATATTGGTCGAGAAATAGCAGAAGCAATAACAGGAGTGAGTTTTCGGAAAACCATCAAAACAAAGTACCGTACATATTGTATACATGATAGTTTTATAGTTTATGATAGTTAAGGATTGAATTTGATTACTCTATGACGTCTACTGGCGGGAAATCCAGATTCGAATTAAGTCCTCATAACAAGGAAAATGTAAGTCTTGAAATTGAATTCGCGAGATATTTTATCAACAGAGTGACTTGAATAATTAGGGTATTAAATTGAGTTTCATAGAGGTAAGTAATTTACATGATATTATATGTATCGGGGCCTATGTGCGCGAACACAACGGAGGACTATACCTGGACTCGCGGTAGAGCCAGTACCACTTAAAATTGGTGATATCCTG
The DNA here is from genome assembly GCA_024516035.1 of Bactericera cockerelli. Lineage (NCBI taxonomy): Eukaryota > Metazoa > Arthropoda > Insecta > Hemiptera > Triozidae > Bactericera > Bactericera cockerelli. The sequence goes on along the minus strand of CM044961.1, from coordinate 24,241,123 downwards.
TGATAGAAATACTGTGTCAAAATACATTACACATAAGTAGTTATTTATTAGACAGTAAGAGGTAAGTAATTCATTTTTTAATATCTACTTTCCTTATACTAAAGAAATCACCTAAAATTTTCGGAAGTCAATTCTTCACTTTTCACTTAGAGTCACCAGTGGCGGAAATCAATCACTCTCTAGACTCTAGAAGTCTAGACTCTAGTTGGATTTTGATATTGGTATAGGTAGGGCTATCGTCTACGAAAGCTCTGTCCACTGCGACCATAGATAGATCTTTTGTGACACTAGAAGATTAGTTAGCGTATCAAAAAAAAATATGAGAGTTCAACCCTATTCATCATTATTTAATTTAAATACCTGTTACCATTTTTTTTAAGTTGCAAATTCAATCACCAGTGGCGGAATTTGACTCGAACCATCACACTCCAGGTTTGATGGTTCGAGTACATGGCATTAACGATCGATTTACGAGATACTAAAAAGTTTACTTTGTATTTGTGTTATTCACTTTCGTAATGTCACAACTACTCAAACTCGCTTTACAAATTCTATGCTGAAACCGGGACTTGAACCAGCGACCTGCAGGCCACAAGTCCGCCGCCCCATCGATCAAGCTACTGAGTTTGACATTTCCTATTTTGCTGATAAGCTGTAGAAAGCGGAAAGTGTTGAAATCCAATATCAAATTATTCGCAATATCACTAAGCAAACAATTGCCCGGAAAGCCATCTCATATTACTCGTGGCTGATAAGGAAACAAACCCAGTTACCTACTAAATATCCAAGTTCATTATGAAATTATGGGTAAACACTATATATGTAATATGTATATCTCGTTGATGACAACGCCAGTGTGAAATGCTCGTAGAGAGGATGGAAAGTTATTCCTACACCCAATAAAATGGTTTCTTAATGGGTTTCTACCCTATCATTGAGTTTTAAATAGTTTTGAAGGGGCAGGTGGCAGACTATTCGATATTATAGTTGAAGGAGGGAATAATATTGTTCATTTACTGTACTCTGTAATTATACTTTGTTTTATAAAATAAAAAAATATGTAAAGAAAATACTTTAAAATTTGTACTCTGTAATTACCTATACTTATTATTGTGATTTGTAAATATGTTTATTATAAAAATAAAGTTGAAATTAAAATAATAATAATGATAACACGTTTTAGTGGAAGGTAACCACCAGGCGCGATTAATGCTCAAAGCATTTTCTACCACCTAACCTCAGAGTCTTATTGTTGTGTGGTCACAAACTCAAATTAATGAGGAAAAATTCATGCACTTTGTGGAATTCGAATCAACGGACCCCTACGCTACCTGGATTACCAGACTAGCGCGTTACCAACTTGACTACCACTGCACCTATTATTGTAACCACAACTTGGAAGAATTGGATGTGTTAACATCACCAGAGCTCTTTTTTTCGGGTTTAACGTCGCTTTCAACTGCAAGGTCATATCACGACAGGAGTTTTTACCTTCATTCGCTGGAAACCAACTACTCAAATTTCATAGCCAGCATCACGAGGCTTCGAATTTGAATGGTCACCCATTTAACACTTAGACGACCGGCATGGTTTTTCGTGAATTCTCTTGTGGGACCGGCGATAATACGGCTCTCCGACATTGAGTACCACCGGTGGTACACCCGGTCCATTCCGTACGAACGTGCGTGTACCACCGGTGGTACACCCGGTCGTCTAAGTGTTAAGTCTTAACCTTGCTCGACGTTGCTTAACTTCAGTGACAGAACGAGAACTGGTGCATTCAACGTATCATTGACGCTGGCTATTACCAAGGCTCAAATGCTTCTCAGCCTTTCGACTTTCAGCCCATTGCGCTTACCACTTGACTACATTTGGTTACAGTTGTTTGTAAGGGATACCTTCCGGTATGCTCGTGTTGTCCCAGCACCTGATTGGAAAATACAGGACTAAATTAATAGACAAAATCGATTTCTTAGCATTGGTTTTCCCTATCTTAGACAGTACGCAATCCGTGACTTAGCGCCACAGAGGTATTATAAAAACGTCTATTAATTCCGCCCACAGTATCACTTCTCACCCATCAGGGGAGGCATAATACAGGTTGGGTGGTTGGGCAAGCTACAACACAGACCTTAAGCCTTAAGGTCGGAATTTAGACGTTTTTTTATACGTCTGTGGCGCTAAGTCACGGATTGCGTACTGTGTAAGATAGGGAAAGCCAACACTTAGCAAGGACTTAAGTTATTGATGTTGTCTATTAATTTTGCCCTTAGTGTCTACAGTACAGTAGTGGTTATTTAATTGTTGCGAAATAAAAGAAAGCTGAGAAACGTTTATCTTTTTTTAAAATGCTCAGATTGTCCACCACAGCCAGCGTGCACCGGTTGCTTCACTACTCTAAAACAATTTCATCTGGAACTTATTTGAACAAAAGGAAAATTCTTTGTCAGGTTTTATGGTAGTTTTCATACTATTTTTGACTTTAAGATAGAGAACTTTAAGGGCGGAATTAATATAGACGTTTTCGTAATACCTCTGTGGCGCTATTTCACGGATTGCGTACTGTGTAGGATAGGGAAAACCGACGCTTAGCAGTAACTTGTGATATAGAATTTGTCTATTAATTTCGCCCTAAGGGTTGGGTGGAACATAGGCAATAACCCCTCCCTTTAGTTAGGACATCTGTATATATTTTGTCAATGTTTATCTTTCCTTTTCTTAATTATATTGTTCTAAGGGCGGAATTAATAGACAACATGATTAACTTAAGTCCTTGCTAAGTGTCGTTTTTCCCTATCTTACACAGTACGCAATCCGTGACTTAGCGCCACAGAGCTATTACAAAAACGTCTATTAATTTCGCCCTAAATGTTGTATTCTATTTTTTAAAGTTACTTGTTTGTATTTACATAATGCCCTATTCATAAAGAGTTTCATAATAATAATAATAAAAGACTTACATATAAAATCGTTGTTTCCGAACTTGTAAGCCCCGGGATTCTCTTGTATGGAGGAGAGGCGACTGCTGTGCCGCGCATCCATTCTGATCCTAACGTCTGGCTTGTAGAAGCCCCTGCCATCCTGGACATCCCCGTTACTGCTGGTGTCACCCAGGTTGAAATCGTTGACAATGGCCAGTCGGAATTCATCGCGGTTGTCGTTTTGCGTCTCCGAACTGTCCTCACTGGGTTTTACATTTATGTCTCCACTAGTTATGTCGCCATTGTCGCCGTAGGAATGTTATTGCTGGTCCCAGCAATGTCCGATACTCCCACTGCTCCCTTGGGTCAGCGTCCGTTGTGAAGCTTTTGTTATCCATTTGAAAACTTTTAACAAACTGGGATAAGTGAAAAATGTAAATGTCTAAAACACGGTGGGTTGAAATGAATTTGATTGACCGGGTTTCTCAATGGAGTGTTTTGAGTTTGAGATTCAGAATAGTTGAATGTTTTAGGTATTTTTTTTTTTTTTTTTTTTCCAATAAAAAAAGAGCGATAATATTTCTTACATTGGACTACTTTTATATTGATTTGACAGAAATTGGAAGAACTTATAATTGATTGGAAAGCGTTCAGTAATAAACAATTTATTTTATTAAAGATCTATTGAGAAAGAAAAACCCGCACACAAATTTACACGAATTCTGTTTTCAACGCTCACTTCTCGCCGGTAAAAAAATAAACAAGAAAAAGAACGCGCAGTCGGCAACGCAATTTTCGACCAAAAATCTCACGATTTAAAATTTTAAAAACGCGAATAACCGTCGTAGATCTGAATCTTTAATAATTCTTATCATTTCAAAATAACAACAAATAGTTCGTATGTTTGAATGTAGCACACATCGATGGTGAGTAAGTACAGGAGGATGACGACTTTGAAGAAATGGTCAAAGATCATGTCGCTAGAACGAAACAGTTGAGACAGGAATGAACGCTAGTCGCCCGAGTGAGACATGAACACTGCGACTCGGGTATGGGAGCTTCACGTCGGGTGCAGAATCGCTTTATATCGTAAAAGGATTAATTGAACGCTGATACGAGTCGATACTTGTCCAAATGGGGCTGATGAAAAGTAGACAGATGGCTGATGAAAACTTATGTAGAGAGGAAACCGATCTTCTCTGTCCCCTCCCTAGTAGAGCTAGATAGCTACTTCTCACACGTGAGACGGGAGGAGAAGTGGCGATGCTTTTATGAGAGAAGATAATTTTATGATGAGTTTTGAGAAGTGGGGACTACTGATAGCTATGAACATGTGAGACTCGAGATACATTATATTATAGAGATGATAGTCGGTAGTACAGCTAGCTAATAGCTATTAAACTAACACTGCCTAACACTAACATGGTCATGTAGAAGGGATCGGAGACTAGGAGAGTCTTCATGAGATGTTTTTCTCTTTGGGTTATCAAAAAGACATTATACTTATATAGTAAACATTATACTAAACAGAACTAAAGAAAAAATATTTTAAAAATACTAGGTAAGTAAATAGATATGAATCTTTTATATATTGTAAAAATATAACAATTATTACAATTTAGTTAGTGCAAAAAAAAGTAATAACTAATTAGGTAAGTAATAATAATAATAATGCTTTTTCTTTGTGTTATTATGTCACAATTTTAGTGGGTAGCGCAGAATCATAGGACTTTACCACTTTAATTTACAATATCTTGTATATTTTTGCCTATGATTCTGCCACTGGTCGCTGCTTCACATCAAAGCAGCTACTCATTTTTCTTCACGAGGTAGGAGTGGACCTCGAACATCCAAGTACAGAGCAGAAAAATTCATACACCGCTGGGGATCGAACCCAGGTCACCATGTGTGCAATGCCTAGCGCGCTAACTCACTCTGCCACAGTGACTAGTTAATTAGGTAAGTAATAACATTCCAAATTCGAATCCAAAAATTATACAGCACGAACGACAGGTGTAATTCCTTGTTAAAGTGGTTTACCAGACAAAAATAATATACATATAAAATCCTTGCATTGAATCAGGACGTAACAATGTTTCTTAGTTTCTACTACCGTCATCTTGAATATATGTATCTGTGTCTCTCTCACAGACACGGAATTATTATTATTGATGAGATATGCTCATGGAAATTTGAAACCATTACTAGTGACGTAGGTGCCTACATCGAAAGCTCACTGGATGGTAAATCCATAGTATCTATGTACATATTATGTGGTTTCATAGTGTTATTATGTCACAAGTCACAACTATAATTTTTGTGTGATTTCCGCGATTAGAAAAAATATGAAAAATGTTTTTTTTTGTCCAACAAGAAATACACACTTTATACGAGAAAAAACCCTATGCGTTACGCTAAATTTGTCACTCAGTGTATAAAAAAAAAAAATTACAAAGATTTGGAAAAGTGCTGTACTTCTGTGGTGCCAGAAGCTGTGATATATTTGCATGAGGAACATTATTTTATTATTAGTCTTTATTATTTTATTTATACTCTACTGAATGGTGGTCCTCCTCATTTTATTGTTTTCCAACAGTATTCATTAGCAGGGCTGACAATGTTGTTGACATAAGCTAATAAATTAATTTTAATTGTCAATATTGCACATCAAGAAGAATTGACTAGTTAATAATCGTCATCGTCAATTGAAACGAAATGGAGACCCGTATTGCAATATCGTAGTATACATAAATACCTACAGAGCGATAAAAAAACATGGTCAGTTTTTTCTCTCTCTCATGAAGGCGCTAAAATTTCGAGTACCATTTTTTTTTTTTTTGTATCTCCTGGAAGTCAGGACAAGTACCGTACGGGTAGAGAAATAATGTTTTTTTTGTATTTTTCGTTTGGGTTCAGATTTTTCACACACGTGAAAACTTGAGATACATATCTAACAGTTCGAACAACTTGATAAAATCGAAGCAGAGTCACTAGACGAGAAAAACACATTTACGGGAGTTACCCTGAATACATAATATTTCTAACATGGTTCAATTCGTTCAATAAAAAGTATTTATTATAAATAATAATAGTTATTCATGAATGCCCGATTCCCTTCACAAGGGACTTGAGAAGACCTCGTGAGGAAAAATGAGTTGCTGCACGGTAAAATAAGATTTAAAAAATAAAATATTTAAGATACGAAAAAGTCCTGTATGAATAAGCCCACTAAAATTTATTGTAATAATTTATTATTATTATTATTGAATACTTTATTGGAAGGATAAAATACAAACAAGAGATTGCCACAGGCAATAACCCTGCCCTTTAGGTAGGACATTAGCTTTATTCTCTTTTTTGTTCTTGTTTCTTTGTTCAATCTATTTTTTCTTTATGATTTCATTGTATTGTGCTTTGTCTTTACCTAATAAAGAGTAATAATAATAAATACTCATGTGAGGGAGATTTTATCACTAGGGCATTACTTCATATTGTTCTTAGTTCAAATTTTAATTGGATTAATTAGCACAGGTATCTTTTGTTTTACTAGAATATACTTATCGTCACGTCATTTTATGATCTCCTATCCTACAGTTGTAACCGTTATCTACATCTCCTATGATAAGGTGTCCATTCTTAACTTTTATTAGGTACCACCTAATCTCATCTATTCCTATTACTAAGTAGGTACTGGAGCCTATGTCAAGTATGCCCATGTGGTCCCAAAATACAAGATTAACTCAGAGCTAGCTGATGCGCGTACCTGAAAGAAGTAAGTATATCTGAATTATACCTAATTAACTACACTAGTAGTCAACATAGTTACGGCGCTAGACTAGAAATGTAATCATTCAAGAACGATTAGTTCGTAAAGAAGAAGAAAATGGTAGAGAGAAACTCAATGTCGAAGAGCGCGAGAAAAATTTGTCCAAGGTTGAAACAATAAACACAGTGCCTATTATTATTTAGGTTTCAGAGATGTTTCACAGCTTTTTTATTTCTTAGCCATGAAACAACAGTCACTTTTTTGTGACCATTTTTCGAGCATTACTTACGATTACTTTAGACTTTAGATGGTCACGTTAGACGCTAATGATCTTTGTTGTAGCTTGCCCATCCCGTAGTATGCCTCCCATGGGCGAGAAGTGACACAGTGCTAACCATTTAGGTGCTGGGTCAACACCGGCAGGTATCACTTACAAACGACTGTAACCAAATTATTAATACAATTTTTTGTATGCTTTGAGTTCCGAACCGGGACCTTCCGCATGAAAAGCTACAATCTTACCACTGAGCTAATCTTCCTCGGATAGACCAAAGAAAGCAAATACATGTCTTCTACGTGTGTTCCCATGAGATAAAGGAGAGCGCATACTTGTTCTGCTGAGTTTTTCTCGGACAGTCCTGACAAAGTTCGAGATCGGTCACTTCGAGTAATCCTATTCTTGAAATCAGAAGAATTTTTCCGTAGTTGAAACTTGAATCTGATGACTTGAATAATAATAATGATGATCTTAATTTCTTTATCTTTTACATTATACATTTTTATGTTCCCATGAAGTACAAGTGTACTTTTCGGGAACAAATGAAATTTCAATAACAACCTCAGGTTCCGAGGCAATGTGTTCAGTGTTAGATTGATTATTTCCCTTTAGAATCAAGAGTTTTTCGCTGTTTTAACCATGTTTTTCGCCATGTTGAAAAGTAAAGAGGGAACAGGACATTCAGTATGTGTTTTTGATACTCAGTAAACTCTTAAAATTATTTTAGAAATAAGTTTTCAGTTGTTGATTCTCTGCTACTCCTATCAGGTATTTGGTTTTGAGAAAAAATTGGCAAGAATGTGATCAAAGTTTCGGCTCATTCCTTTATGAATGAAATTTCTAATCGAACGTGCGGGAACAATAACCAGGCACTCAAATGGATTTTTCTCAGTATGGTGATTAACAGATTATCCCATTACATCAGCAATTAATAAGCACACGTAATAGCGACACTTAGTTTTATCGGTGTTCAGTTCTACTAAGGTAATTACGAAATAAAAACTATGATTCATTTTCATAGGTGCAGTGCCGGATTACCCATATGGCGGATTTGGCAGATGCCAAGGGCCCCGCGCTTTAGGGGGCCCCGCGCTTGAGCAGCTTACACTAGATATTATGAGTTGTTTTAAAAGCTTACACTAGGTATTATGGATTTTTTAAAAGCTTACACTAGGTACTTTTGAATAATGAGGAAGAAGAAGAAATAAAAGTGAAAAAAACACACTGACAACAAAGTACATAAATTGAAAGAAAAGCGCGGGGCTCCCTATTATTATCTATTCCTTGAATAATGATCAACCACATAAAAATTAGCGGATTACCTACCAATATGTCAGATTTGTTAGATGCCAAGTTCCCCGCGAGTTTGGGGGCCCCGCCTTTCGGGCAGCTTACATAAATTATAAGTGTTTGAATGACCTTTAACTCGGTTTTTCTGGATTTTAATATTAAATAAAATCACGGCCAGTTGAGCAAAATGTTAAAAGAAAAACCACGGGACCATGCGCGGATATAGCCCTCTTGTACTGGGGGGGCACAATCGCACAATATACCTAACTAGTGGGTTGCACCCGCCGCTTCGCAAGCCCCCCCCCCCCCACACACACACACACACATAGACACACAAATTGCAATATTTTTCGTGTCACCCATCCATTTCTTGTCCTTAATGGAGCTCAAGAATGGCTCATCAGAATTTCGCGATCAATATGTCAAATCAAGACTCCAACCCTTGCAAAAACATTCTCGCTTTGAGTTGATAGTTCGTCACGACAGATTTCGAGAAAAAATGGCATTCAGGTCGAAAAACGTATTTTTTTTTTTTTTTTTTTTACGTAGCTCAAGAACAGCTCTTCAGAATTTCGTGATTGATATCTCAAATGAAAACTTGAACCCTTGCTTAAAACTTTCTCTTCTTGAGTTGATACGCCGCCGCCGTGGCGTCGTCACGACGAATTTTGAGAAAAAAATGTCATTTCGGTCAAAAAATGTGATTTTTTTTTTGTCACCCATCCATTTTTTGTCCTTACCCCGTGTAGCTAAACCCTAGAGATATATTCCCTGATCCCAATGGACCTATAGGTAAAATTTCAGGTTTCTCAGACAATCTGTGTGGATTTGACAACATCCCAGACAGCACAGTCAACTGGATGTATACCATACTGTTAGGTGGAAAAAGTCTACTTGCCCACCTGGAAATCAGCTGGAGATTTCCACCTTCCACCTGACCTCCACCTGGAAATCAACTGGAAATGAACTGGAAAGTAACCCAACTTTTAACTGGAAGTCAGTTGCCCAAAGTCAACTGGATTTGTTCCACTTATTTCCAGCTACTTATAGCGCTCTCTAGTGGATGGGTAGTAACTCACTACCACAATGTTGACATACCTATTTACCTATACTGTACATTATACTACATAATAATCAAATGCTACGCTCTTGGTTTTGAGGTCGTGGGTTCGAATCCCATTATATGCATTTTTTTTGCAAATAATAATAATAATAGTAATAAAAATCTAGAAACAAATGTATATTAGGCATAAATTCAATTTCAGTTATTTAATTTAGAGGCCATACATTCAAATCTCATGAAGAATATTTTTTTTGTATAAAAATAAAGTAATAAATTTTAAATAGGTTTTTTTAACACATACACACACACAAATTTGGGTATAATTTTTTTATATAGAAATTTGGAAAGAAAAAGAAAATAACTAATCTGTTTTAAACAACACAATTCAAATAAGACTCTTTAACATGATTATATTTTACAATAAGAGTGTTTATTATTAATAAAAAAATTGTCACAAAAGTGTAAAATGCACTATTAAATTTCCACCATGTCACAAGACCTTGTACCAATGTATCACAAGTACTTCCTAAGTAGGTATAATCTCTATATATAATACTCAAAGTTGTGCATGTCTGGCTGACTATGTCCTCTTGGGGTTACAATACGAAACGGTACTTTCACTGAGAGTTCACCCCCCCTAAGCCACCTTCAACATACTAGAAAATTATCAAAATAAAAATATGTAATACAATTTTCAAGTGCACTGGTAATCAAGTGGTTAACGTGCTAGTCAGATAATCCACTTAGCGTAGGGTTCCGTTGTTTCAATTTTTTCCTCATTATGGTTGTGACCACATAATAATAAGACTCTGAGGGTTAGGTGGTAGAAAATGCTTTGAGCATAACCTGACCTGGTGGTTACCATCCAATTAAAAATGTTATTATTATTTTCATTAGGACACCGGCCATGAGAAAAAACCTTAATGGTGACAAAATGCCAGGTTTTAGCTAGTATAGAAATAAAATTATGATATCCAATTATAAAATATGCTCATACCATGTACATAATCACAATAAAATAATAATACTATGTAAATGAAAATATATTTCTTCAGTGAAACCAAAAATAACAAAGAAATAAACTAATAGCCAGCAGAAAATGATGATGAGGCATTGAATACACCAGTTTTTATGAAATAGCCAAAGTTAAGCAATGTCTAACGTGGTGGAACATGGATTAGTGAATGTTATTATGTATTTGTAATCCTTCATGACAATTTACATACTTCTGTGGCTAATTAGAATTGCTGGGTTGTTTGCTTTGAGAATTATTATCAAAAAAGCATTGTTATACTTAAATTAAAACAAAATTGACTTAATTGTTAAGACTAGAGAAATTATAAAACACAATAGTGTGGAACACTTTTTTTTAATAGATATAAAATGAACACAAAATTTGAGGGGCTTCATAGTAATAAGGTGGTTTAGAAAGCTGAATAGTTAATATTATTATTAGAGACAGTGCACAGAAGATTGGCTAATTAATTTTGAGTCAAATAATCAGGAAGCATGTAAAAAAGTATACACTACATCATCTTTTTAGTGTGGCAGAAGCACGTACGAGTGAAAAATTCATTTTATAATAAAATATTATGTATTGCATATCTAAATAAAATCCACAGAATGAAAATTTTCATTATCTAGCACCATACATCAGATAATTCAGCTGTTTCCTTGCTTGACCCAGGACCTTTTTTAAGGTACAATTCCAAGTGAATTGATGGTGTTGAACCCCTGTGCTAGTTTGACTGTCCAGTGTCCAGGAACAGTAGAGTGCAGAAAGTTCATTATTGTCCAAGTGCATGGAGTATTGTCCAATGAAGAATGTTATCCATTTTTAACTTTTTGTTGTCCTTTCCTTTTCTTCTGTCACGATTCACGATTTAGAATTTTAGACAAACCAAAGAACTCCTTCTGTGACATCTCAAAATCAAATATGGAGTTCAGTAAGAATTAACACTTTCTCGAAATCAAATTTGAAGTTCAGTTAGAATTAACACTTGCAGTAGTTATAAAAATGTTCAAAAACTAATTGAAATAGGTACCAATTATAAAAAGAATTAAAACAACTCACAATAATCGAGAATCACAAAAACGGAATTTCTCTAAAAAATTATTCAAAGATTAAAGATGGCGAATGCAACAAGAACACTCTCGGTAAAGTTCGTGTGAAACCCGAATCTATCCGAGAGCGCGTTTTAACTGAACTGGAGAAATGTGGAGCATCTCCAGCTGACTGGTCAACTGACTAAATTCTATTTATGTCCTAGCTGGAGAGATTCGTTATACTTCCAGCTGACTGCCCAGGTGACTGAGTCTAGATGGATTTTTGTTGGAAATATCCAGGTGGCTGGTCAACTGATTTAATCCATAATGGAAAAATCCAGCTGTCGGGACAGCTGGAGGTCCAGTTGACTTTATACACCTGGATATTTCCACCTTAAATCCAGACTGGAAGTCACCTGCCGTGCTGTCTGGGATTATTATTTAGTTATTTCTTATTTGTCTTAGAATTGGGAATTATTTTGGGGCCCGTGCCCCCCTAACTCATTGAGATTTTTTTTTTTACGGGATTAGTCTTAGAATTGGGAATTATTTTGGGGCCCGTGCCCCTAACTCATTGAGATTTTTTCAAACGGAATTAGTCTTAGAATTGGGAATTATTTGGGGCCCGTGCCCCCCTAACTCATTGAGATTTTTTTTTACGTGATTAGTCTTAGAATTGGGAATTATTTTGGGGCCCGTGACCCCCTAACTTATTGAGATCTTTTTTTTTACGGGATTAGTCTTAGAATTGGAAATTATTTGGGGCCCGTGTCCCCCTAACTCATTGAGATTTTTTTTTTACGGGATTACGGATTTTTTTACGAGAATCACCGCTTACCGAAAAAATCTGGGGGGGCACGTGCCCCCCGTGCCCCCCCCTATATCCGCGCATGCACGGGACCCCCTTAAAATGGACCACATATATGAAAATAGGTAGATCTTTAGATACCTATTACCTGCGGCTCTTTATATAATATAATTTAATTACTCGTATTTGAAAAGAATAATATTGACAAAGGACGTGATTATCGCCTTAGGTAATCTCTGCCATCAAACTCTTGATCGGCTTTATCGACATCTTAACCAATGATCTTCATTATAGCCGCCTGCGGAGCTTTTAATGAATTTTTCAAGATATCTTTTTCTATCTATTTTCCGAGTACTTTACCTCATAACTTTGCAAAAATTTCGCCTGCGGCACCGTCAAATTTACTTATCTTGATGTTTTGGATTGTTTTTCAAGACATGCAATTCTAGTACCATTAAAAGAAAAAAAAATCTTTGGGCATTTTAAAAGTGCCTTTTGATTGTTTGTCATTTGGAAAGTTACCTTTAAAAAAAATTAGCATTCAATACTAGCGATAAAATCTTCATAGTAATCGATGATCTACTTTCTACACATCTTACCTAATGACATCTTTCTACACATATTCTTTTCATAATACATATTTAGATATTTCTACTATTATTCGGAAAAAATGTTGCCTTTGGTGTTATAAAAGTCGTTTTGGATACTATTATGGATTGGTGCTCAGGACACTTTGCTTCGATTTCAAGGTTCTAAAAATAGTATTTTAGAATAAACTCAGTACAATTTTGGGGCCCCGCGCCTTGAAATTGCCAAGGGCCCCGCGCAGCCTTAATCCGGCACTGCATAGGTGTGATTTATTTTTGAAGGAGTAGAAATGGGGAATCAATAAGTTAATAAATGTAGATCCTGTATGAACTGTCAGATTTTTTATGATGATAACAATTCAGTTAATTTATTAAACAAACAATAAAATTTCATCCAAACCATGAACCTGAGGCAGTGTGGATAGAACTGAGGCGACATTGCCCCGCACAATGGCAATATAAACGCTGGAGGAAATGTTTACTGCTCGCTGGTCCGTGGTCTCATGAATCAGGGTTTTGGATATTGTTTTTAGTAAGTTCAAAGCCTTGGGGCTAAATAAACCAAATGTCTCCACTGCAATGGGGACAAAGTAAAGGCTGAGATTTCGGTGCCTTATTTTCCTAATATCTGCCTATTCTGCCGCTTTGCCTGGTCCTTGTAGTGAGAAAACAATACTGTCTGATTGCTATTGGAGACCTCAAAAATCTCGAGAGTGTAAAAACAGTAATATTAATGCCATGACATTGGTCCAAGTCAATTCTCAGAATCAAAGAAAGTTAGTGAATTTTACTGAAATTATCTTCTACATTTACTGTATCGACCACAGTCATTTGTAATTCTTCCTTTGAATTCTTCTGTTCTCTTCCACTTTCCTCTGCTCCTACACCCAGTCCCCCCAACTCTCACCCACTCCCCCCCAAAGTCTCGCCCACTTCTCCCAAGCTCTCACTCACTCCCCCCCCCAAGCTCTCACTCACTCCTTTCAAACTCTCTTCTACTCCCTCCTAAATCTCATGCACTCCTCCCAAACTCTCTCCCACTCCGTCCAACTCTCACCCACTCCTTTCAAACTCTCAGCCAGTCTTACCGAACTCTCGCACACTCTCACCTTGACACTACCTGGTGTTGAGATTGCTTTTCTTGAAAATTGACACCCATAAATCGCCGCCATAAAGTATCCATAAAAGTATTATATTATTCTATTAAAGTGAAGGAGTACAAGCTGAACTAGTAGAAGAAAGGAATAGTATAGTAGCGTTAGAAATTCTTTAGTAACCGTCCCAGTAGTTGATGTTGAAAATCTACAACAACATTCGCCATGAAATGTCATCTATTTTTTCTATTAATTTTTACAGTGATATTAGTGATTCAAACCCATGAAGATGAAACAGAATATAAATTAGATTCTAAGAAAAACAGAAAGTCAGTAAATGATAATGTACACAAAATTCGCGATCGTGCTGTTCATAAGGAAACGACAGTTAAAGGTTGCGAGCAAAATAGTGAAGCACCTCACTTAAAGTCTGATCAAAGTCCTCCATCAAATTCAACTCGACCGCTACTGGCGACCACAAAGCATGGGAAGAGTAAGGGGAACAAGACTGAGGTCATCAAAGGTCGCAAGGTTTCTGGTCATCATCAGAAGACATCATTGAAAGGTCACAAACAACACAAAACAAAAAATTCGTCTGTTTCAACTCGACCGCTACTGCCGGCCACACAGCATGGGAAGGGTAAGGGGAACAAGACTGAGGTCATCAAAGGTCGCAAGGTTGCCGGTCAGCATCAGAAGACATCATTGAAAGGTCACAAACAACACAAAACAGAACATTCGTCTAATTCAACTCGACCGCTACTGCCGGCCACACAGCATGGGAAGGGTAAGGGGAACAAGACTAAGGTCATCAAAGGTCGCAAGGTTGCCGGTCATCATCAGAAGACATCATTGAAAGGTCACAAACAACACAAAACAGAAAATTCGTCTAATTCAACTCGATCGCCGCTTCAGGGAACACAGCATGGAAAGAAGAAGAAGTTGAAAAAGCCTAAGGTAGTCAAAGGTCGCAATTTTTCTGCTCTTCAGCAGAAGACACCATTGAAGGGTCACAAAGTAGCTGCTGAAGGGAACGCCGGAGCTACTCAACATGGCGATGAACAAGTGGGACACCCACCAGTCCAGGGATCCGCCCACGCTACCTCTCATAAGAATCAGGAGAAATTCCCTGCTCGAAAAATACAATTTTCTATATTCTAAATGTTGCATTTTCTCATTTTCTGGGCATAGTTATCCGATTTTACTTCCGAGAAATTTCTAATATTAGAATTCGGAAGTATTGTGTTCGTTTTTGTAAAAAAAAAATTTGCTCCGATTACAATTTTTTTTCATATTTCTGGACCTTTCATATTTTCCTGAGCAACTTTGGTTTTGTGTCCGTCTGTCGGTCCGTCGGTCTGTTAAAAATATTCCTTGTAAAGCGCGAATCTCAAAAACTACTCAACGGATTTCAACGAAATTTTGTACACAAATAGGAGACAATGAGACATTCTCTAGATCAGGGCTGCCCAACCAGTCGATCGCGATCGCGGAGTGATTTTGGGTCGATCACGTCCAGAGAGGTGAGATGACGTTCTAAAAGTCTAGATATCTGAAGTACAAAATAATTGTGAACGAGGTTTTCTGGCATCTCACCGTCTCACACAAGTGAAAATCCGAGATCTCTTTCCTTAACTCATGAGAATTAAAAGGAGGTTTCGTGACTTCTTGAAACTTGAAAATTTGGTTGAATTCTTCACTGACCCATTCAAGCCCAGAATGAACATTGAATTTGTAGGGTCGATCGCGTTGATTATCTGAGACTTTATAGTAGATCTTCTTCTGTATACCCCTGCTTTATAATTTATGGTAAAACAGAAAATAAATTCTGCGTTCGGTCCTTCGGTCCTGCGTTCGCTCGGCATAGGCCAAATAGATAACATAAACTAAAGCTACAATTTATACAGCCAGATATTTCATATCTCATTATTTTCATAATATTATATCGAAACCATTTAAAATTTTACCAATTGGCCAGTTTATTTTATATTTCAAGGAACATCAAATAGGTTATAAAAATTCATACTAATCAAAAAAGTAGCAAAAACAAAATTTAACTGTCAATCAAAATTTATGGTAAAGAATTAATCATTCGATTAGAAGAAATACAGAATCACCTTCCATTAGAAGAAGAAACAAAGGACAATCAAATGGTTGATACATGGCGCGGTTCAATCCTTTCAGAAATGGTTCAAAAGCACGATCAGGTATTTTTGTTTCGATTTTTTGACACCATTGGAGAAAACGCATCACTCACTAAGCTAAGTACCTGGGTTTTACCAGGAATAGCCAGCATCAAAATATTTCCAATTTGAGTGGTCATCCACCAAGTCCGAACCTTAACAGTTGTTGTTTAACTTTAGTGATTTTGTGAAAACCATTTATTTAAATGTGGCATCAATGCCATCTCGAATGGTGTTTCCGTTCATATATTTTGGAACACAAATCGCATTTCCGAAATTTATTAGAAGGCTTACCAAAGCTTCTTAGCGAGTAACATAATGTAATGTATAGATCAAGTTTGCTTTCTTTTTAATCGTATTTCAGATATGTCACATCAAGATCAGAAACAAAGCCACTCGACAAAGTTATGAACGTCGTCGGAGAAATCTTGACCGAAACTTGATGACTCGATCATAATTGTGACATTTGTGACAGATGAAACAAAATGAGGATTGAACAAGAACAGTATACGAGAGATTTTTTGTACCAAGGATTCCTGATCCAATAAATCTCATGCATTTTTACTTTAGTTTTCATTCAAAGCTTAAAAAGTCACCATTTTACCTTTAATATGCCAATATAATCAATGTTCTATAACAAATGTAAGTATAAATATTTTTATTCAGAAAAGTTGAGTTGAAAAATAATGTTGGGTAAAGTAACTTTCTAAAATGTAAAGCCTCATTTTTTACAAAAAAATTTATAGGAATTTACCAGAACAAATGTCAGGCACAAAGAGTAGAGTTTAGTAAGAATTCTGAATCTTAGGTTCTTGTTTAATGTTTATACCTATTAAATTTGAGATACAGAACTAATCGTATCAATTTAATTATACAAAGATTCTAAGCAAGGAATTAAATCCTAACCTAATTAAAACCAGAAAGTGATAATAACTAAAAAACTTTCAAATAAGTAAACATTAAAAAAAAAACATGAATGATTTTAGTATCTTTATTCTTTACTCTTACAGGTACATGTCTACAAAATTTGTGAAGTATGAGAATCAAAATTCGGAGTTCTACAAAATTATGAAGTTAGAATCAAAATTCTGAGTCTACAACATTAAGTATGAGAATCAAAAATCTGAGTCTTACAAAATTGTGAAGTTATGAATCATAAATTCTGGAGTCTACAAAATTGTGAAGTATGAGAATCAAAATTCCGAAGTCTACAAAATTGTGAAGTATGAGAATCAAAATTCCGGAGTCTACAAAATTGTGAAGTATGAGAATCAAAATTCCGGTGTCTACAAAATTGTGAAGTATGAGAATCAAAATTCCGGAGTCTACAAAATTTGAAGTATGAGAATCAAAATTCTGAGTCTACAAAAATTAAGTATGAGAATCAAAATTCTGAGTCTACAAAATTGTGAGGTATGAGAGTCAAAATTCCGGAATCTACAAAATTGTGAAGTATGAGAATCAAAATTGTGAAGTATAGAGAATCAAAATTCTGGAGTCTACAAAATTGTGAAGTATGAGAATCAAAATTCCGAAGTCTACAAAATTGTGAAGTATGAGAATCAAAATTCCGGAGTCTATAAAATTGAGAGTATGAGAATCAAAAATTCCGGTGTCTACAAAATTGTGAAGTATGAGAATCAAAATTCCGGAATCTACAAAATTGTGAAGTATGAGAATCAAAATTGTGAAGTATGAGTGAGAATCAAAATTCTGGAGCCTACAAAATTGTGAAGTATGAGAATCAAAATTCCGAAGTCTACAAAATTGTGAAGTATGATAATCAAAATTCCGGAGTCTACAAAATTGTGAAGTATGAGAATCAAAATTCCGGGTCTACAAAATTGTGAAGTATGAGAATCAAAATTCCGGATGTCTACAAAATTGTGAAGTATGAGAGTCAAAATTCTGAGTCTACAAAATTGTGAAGTATGAAAATCAAAATTCCGGAGTCTACAAAATTGTGAAATATGAAAGTCAAAATTCCGGAGTCTACAAAATTGTGAAGTATGAGAGTCAAAATTCTGAGTCTACAAAATTGTGAAGTATGAGAATCAAAATTCCGGAGTCTACAAAATTGTGAAGTATGAGAGTCAAAATTCCGGAGTCTACAAAATTGTGAAGTATGATAGTCAAAATTCCGGAGTCTACAAAATTGTGAAGTATCAGAGTCAAAATTCCGGAGTCTAAAAATTGTGAAGTATGAAAATCAAAATTCCGGAGTCTACAAAATTGTGAAATATGAAAGTCAAAATTCCGGAGTCTACAAAATTGTGAAGTATGAGAGTCAAAATTCTGAGTCTACAAAATTGTGAAGTATGAGAATCAAAATTCCGGAGTCTACAAAATTGTGAAGTATGAGAGTCAAAATTCCGGAGATCTACAAAATTGTGAAGTATGAGAATCAAAATTCTGAGTCTACAAAATTGTGAGGTATGAGAGTCAAAATTCCGGAATCTAAAATTAAAATATAATGTGAAGTATGAGATAATCAAAAATTGTGTGAAGAGTATGAGAATCAAAATTCTGGAGTCTACAAAATTGTGAAGTATGAGAATCAAAATTCCGAAGTCTACAAAATTGTGAAGTATGAGAATCAAAATTCTGGAGTCTACAAAATTGTGAAGTATGAGAATCAAAATTCCGAAGTCTACAAAATTGTGAAGTATGAGAATCAAAATTCCGGAGTCTACAAAATTGTGAAGTATGAGAATCAAAATTCCGGTGTCTACAAAATTGTGAAGTATGAGAATCAAAATTCCGGAGTCTACAAAATTATGAAGTATGAGAATCAAAATTCTGAGTCTACAAAAATAAGTATGAGAATCAAAATTCTGAGTCTACAAAATTGTGAGGTATGAGAGTCAAAATTCCGGAATCTACAAAATTGTGAAGTATGAGAATCAAAATTGTGAAGTATGAGAATCAAAATTCTGGAGTCTACAAAATTGTGAAGTATGAGAATCAAAATTCCGAAGTCTACAAAATTGTGAAGTATGAGAATCAAAATTCCGGAGTCTATAAAATTGTGAAGTATGAGAATCAAAATTCCGGTGTCTACAAAATTGTGAAGTATGAGAATCAAAATTCCGGAATCTACAAAATTGTGAAGTATGAGAATCAAAATTGTGAAGTATGAGTGAGAATCAAAATTCTGGAGCCTACAAAATTGTGAAGTATGAGAATCAAAATTCCGAAGTCTACAAAATTGTGAAGTATGATAATCAAAATTCCGGAGTCTACAAAATTGTGAAGTATGAGAATCAAAATTCCGGTGTCTACAAAATTGTGAAGTATGAGAATCAAAATTCCGGTGTCTACAAAATTGTGAAGTATGAGAGTCAAAATTCTGAGTCTACAAAATTGTGAAGTATGAAAATCAAAATTCCGGAGTCTACAAAATTGTGAAATATGAAAGTCAAAATTCCGGAGTCTACAAAATTGTGAAGTATGAGAGTCAAAATTCTGAGTCTACAAAATTGTGAAGTATGAGAATCAAAATTCCGGAGTCTACAAAATTGTGAAGTATGAGAGTCAAAATTCCGGAGTCTACAAAATTGTGAAGTATGATAGTCAAAATTCCGGAGTCTACAAAATTGTGAAGTATCAGAGTCAAAATTCCGGAGTCTAGAAAATTGTGAAGTATGAAAATCAAAATTCCGGAGTCTACAAAATTGTGAAATATGAAAGTCAAAATTCCGGAGTCTACAAAATTGTGAAGTATGAGAGTCAAAATTCTGAGTCTACAAAATTGTGAAGTATGAGAATCAAAATTCCGGAGTCTACAAAATTGTGAAGTATGAGAGTCAAAATTCCGGAGTCTACAAAATTGTGAAGTATGAGAGTCAAAATTCCGGAGTCTACAAAATTGTGAAGTATGAAAATCAAAATTCCGGAGTCTACAAAATTGTGAAATATGAAAGTCAAAATTCCGGAGTCTACAAAATTGTGAAGTATGAGAGTCAAAATTCTGAGTCTACAAAATTGTGAAGTATGACAGTCAAAATTCCGGAGTCTACAAAATTGTGAAGTATGAGAGTCAAAATTCCGGAGTCTACAAAATTGTGAAGTATGAAAATCAAAATTCTGGAGTCTACAAAATTGTGAAATATGAAAGTCAAAATTCTGAAGTCAACAAAAATTTGATGTATGAAAATCAAAATTAAAGGTAAGTCTAGGTCTAGTAAATAATCTTAAAACTACGATTTCAATTTTATGGTGACTTTAATCAAGCTTTTAAAAACAGAAACTGAAACTTTGCCATTTTATAATAATTATTGTGATCAGGATTCCTAAGAATTGTAAGTGCAAAAACGTGCGATTGATAATGATGTGAAATAAACAATAAATAAACTATTATTTTAACACTTTTGAACCTTCAAAGAGATTATTTATTATTTTAATGGAATTCACTCTCTCAAATACTTACCAAGACATAGAACACCAACAAAAAGCTCATAACTAGGATGATATCAGTCTGAGAACAGTTTTTTTTTTTTTTTAAGATGCAACTAATAGGATCGAAACCCTTTATCAGCATAGCTATAATTGGCCAATTCCTAAGGAGTAAGGGTACAGGCTTGAAACAGAGAAAAGGAAGTCTGAAGTCCTCACACTCCTCAATACTCCTCATGGTGGTTGATACCACATCAGAACATCCAGTTGAATCTTTTATACCAGGGCTGCCCGCTGCCCAACCAGTCGATCGCGGAGTGATTTTGGGTCGATCACGTCCAGAGAGGTGAGATGGCTGGCATCTCACACAAGTGAAAATCCGAGAACTCCTTCCTTAACTCATGAGAATTAAAAAGAGGTCTCGTGACTTCTTGAAACTTGAAAATTTGGTTGAATTCTTCATTAACCCATTCAAGCCCAGAATGAACATTGAATCTGTAAGGGGGGGGGGGGGTCGATCGCGTTGATTATCTGAGACTTTATAGTAGATCTTCTTCTGTAAAGGTTGGGCACCCCTGCTCTAGATGGTACCATCAAACACCTCGGCCGAGGTGTGAAGAACGCCTATACAAAGAAAGAGACAGCCCGGCAGAGTGTAAGGTTACGGAAAACATAGTTCCCATGCATTTCATGTACTTTCAGCCAGCGAAAAGTGCAACATGAATTTCAAAAATCGCGATTTTTATTGCAGAAATGGGCTCTACGTTGAAAAATAAGTTGATTTGACTCTTTGTTTGACTTCCTAGGCCACCGGGAACCCTATTTTCGAGACCCCCCAACAATCGTGAAAGACATGAAAAGATTCATAATTTTGTTTTTATTTTTTTTTTTCTGTTTTTTTTCATACGGATCCTTTGAGACCCGACTTCGTGTCTTTAACTTGGCACTGAAGATTAAGTGAGGTGTCTAAAGTGATCAAGATATAATGGAGATGAGCCCGGACCAAAAAAAAATTCTAAATTATAAGCGGGCGGCCCATTTGGGCGGCCTCGGGTTTTGGGAGCCCAAATCGGGAATTGAAGGATAATACTAGTCTTAAGTGGTATCAAATCAAAGATCTTGATGAGCAGATACCAAATTTATTGATTTTATTCCTTCATCCGGTCCACTGGGTGGCACCTGGTGGCCTTTTCATTTTCTTTGGCGGGTAGGTACCTTCGAATTCTTAGCTTAGTGGTCAGATCTTGGCCAGTATGTATTTTTCGAGATGACCTCGCTCTCTCACTGCAAAATTTTAAAGTTTAAGTTTCCAAGTATTAATTTAGTTCATTTTCCGTCCGTTTCTGTAGAAGATAACTTTGTCTATTGGTAGCATGCTCGACCTGCCACGCCGACAGCATGGGTTCGAATCCTGGCGGGGACGAAATTTTTTAGCTCTATATTTTCAATTTGGGCTTAACGTTGTTTTGTTTTTCCGATCTTTATATTTGATCTTCATGACGACCCCATTACCCTCGCGAGGAAAATTTTAGAAGTTGCAGAATTGGACAATGACCTGTGGCGGCATTACGAGATTGATTTTGGACAATCATGGTTGGATGGAGATAAAATATGCTGAATTATGTAGCTCTCATAATGTCGATGCTACTCACTAAAAGTTGTGACAAAGTAGTGACTTTGACCAAGTGGGTAGCATACTAGGCTTGGGTTCGATCCCCTTGAGGGAAGTTTTTTTTTCTCTGTCCATTATGTCCGGGGTACACTCATACCTCGTGAGGTATTGATAAGGGACTTCACAACCGAGTTCTCTCCCGCTCATGGTTTTATCAACACCAAATCGTCTCCCGTCGCGTCGCTTGCATTTTTACCTGATTTTATACCTACATAGTTTAGGCCTAGCATAAAAATTATAATCGAAACACCTAGGAATCATTGATATAGACCTGAGGCATGGCCTTCTATGTATTTTTCCTAACCCTATGATAAACCCAAGGCATGGCCTTCTATATATTTACCTAACCCTATTATAATCCCGAGGCATTGCCTTCTATGTATTATCCTTAACCCTATATACTATATTCCTGAGGCATGGCCTTCTATGTATTTTACCTAACTCTACTAAACACTGAAGACATTGCCTTTCATTAGTTAGAGATTTAAAAGATTTCCTTATAAAAGACCCATTCTTATATAAAAATGATAATTTTATAGTTTTCATTTTCTTAAATACCTAATATAAAAAAGCATTGTCTTATTTCCGGGAGAGATACTCGTGGTGACCCCTGCAACAAGCCGGAGAGAATTCGGGTAAGAAAAGGTCAACGGGAGAGAACTCATTACCTCACCTTGATAAGGTGATTACAAATTAATTTCTTTGGCATTTGTAAATCCAGGTGTTTTAGTGTCCCTCATAGGAGGCTCCGAGGTCTATTTAGCATTGAAAGATAAACCTAATCATGTGGAGATTAGAATCAAAAGATCTTACATTGCAAATTTATATATTATTTACTCACTTTGGGGACTTAGGGGGCCAAATCTGTGATCCAAATACATATTGACCTTAGAAAAATTAAATACGTACTGCTAAAACTATATCTTAAAAAAGACAACTTGGCACATTCACATTTTCCCAGCTTATTTACTTTTGTCATTCCTAATGTTTCAGTAGTGTATGAACCTATATTTTCGTACAAAAAGAACTGATATCCCCCCAAAAACACCCCTTCGTGGTTAAAAAAATAAGAACGCCTCACTCAAAGAATGATTATAATTAGCTAAAAATAAATGATATCAAATTGAGAACACCTTGTCCCCTCTCTTTCTATATCTCTGCACTCCTCTCTGAATTTATTCCTCTTATGTTTAGCTTTATTTATCCTTTCTAGGGGTCATCTCAAACTTGATTTCTCTTTAAATTTACTTGTTGCACGGCAATAAAAAATGGCGGTCGCGGTGTAATTTTCTGGATTCAAATCAAATAACTTCAGAAAAATCATACTCCGACCGCCATTTTTTATTGCCGTGCAACAAGTAAATTTAAAGAGAAATCAAGTTTGAGATGACCCCTAGAAAGGATAAATAAAGCTAAACATAAGAGGAATAAATTCAGAGAGGAGTGCAGAGATATAGAAAGAGAGGGGACAAGGTGTTCTCAATTTGATATCATTTATTTTTAGCTAATTATAATCATTCTTTGAGTGAGGCGTTCTTATTTTTTTAACCACGAAGGGGTGTTTTTGGGGGGATTTTAAGTTCATTAACTTCGCACTAGCGGTTCTTGGTGATAGAGGCCATGCGTCTGACCACTAACTTTTTACTTATACGCTTATATCTCGTGCACGGTACACCCGATTTTGATGAATTTTTGTATGTACATAGGTATTAGTGTTTTACATAGTTCATTTATAATTATTTTTTAATTAAATATGATTTGGCTCTGATATTAAAAGAAATCCAAAATTTTGGACAAAAAAGTACAAAAATAAAGTTTTCGACTTGCCGATACAGATTTTTTTGTAGAATTTAGAATATAGGAAAAACGGTGTTCTACCAAAAAATACAAATTGAAGAAATTTGGTTAAGCGGTCTTGCAGATACAAGTGATTTAGTATAAAATCTCAAAATGTGAACCAATCACGAGGAAGTATTGTGTCCATTATTGGCAGTGTATTTTTTTCTCTCTCTCCTTCTCTCTTTTATTTGTCATTTTCATTTACCTAAAGATCACGAAAGAGTATAAAAATAAAATCAATATGATCTTATTGTTTCTTTGGCGATGATCCATAACCAATTTCACGTCAAATAACTTAAACCGTCTTTTATTTTATTTTAAAGATGAGTGTTTACTAGCAATCACAGACTTTCTTATTTAGTAGGTAGCCATGAAACTGCAGCTACCAGCAGACCCTTGTAGCTCTGTGTTGTAGCTTGCCCATCCAGTAGTGGGTATACCTCCCCTCTGATGGGTGTGAAGTGACACAATAACTTCCCATTTACAACTGTAACCAAATTTTGAAGAGAATTTATTTATGGCTTTGAGATTCAAACCCAGGACATTCCGCATGGCAAGCGAGTATCTACGCTAATCATGCGCTGAGAGGTAAGATATACTTACCCAGAGTACGATAAAAAGGACGTTCTTTAGTATATTATACGTACAGTGCGTTCATAAAGTCCGAGACCCCCTTTAAGAGTTAAACAAATTCGTGGGTTGGCCACATTGGTTTTTTTTTTTTTTTTTTTTTTTTTTTTTTTTTTTTTTTTTTTTGGGAAACCATGTAAATGTCATATGACGGCGAAGGAAATCCTCATGGATAAATGGCAATTTCTGCGACAGATGTACAGAGATGAAGAATTCAACCCTGCAAACCCATCACCGAAGCTCGCCAGATAATGTTGGACTCTTACCAACTAAAACCTTTCCGACTATGACCCTTCACATGGGAAATGTCAACCGGAACCACGTGAATATTACTTCAGTTGACATTTCAAGGATCAAAGGAATTTTGTAAAGAATAAGAAGGATGTAAGGATGTAAGGATTAGGATGATAAGGTAAATTTATAATTATATATACACACATACACATTTATTGCTTCAACTTCAGAAATTACACAGAAATCATATACAAATATACATTCTCATATACCCAGAATAGCAAAAGCAACATAATCAAAAAGATAATATGCATTCAGATGAGAGTGTTGTAGCCTACTTACATACCCAGAGTGATATAATAATAAAAAAAATATATATATATATATTCACAGTAAATAACACATTTAGCGAAATAGCAACAGCAACATAATCAAATAAAGGTCTGCACATAATCAAAAAAAAAAAAAATTGAGCTTCTCAAATTGAAAGCCATTCTCAGTATACCCAGGGTGAGTAATATAGTAATACATGTACATGGACTTTCCTAACAATACAATTAATTCATAAATATAAGAAACTAAAAAAATACAGAATACCAAATGTGCACAGATCTTATGCGGCGTATGGAAAGTGGTTTCCTCAACTCCCTGTCCATACCTCGCATTAGTTAACATTTGTTTAAATAACAAAAACAATTCAAAATTTTACAGCCTAACAACATAATTATTAATCTACTATAAAAGGAAGTCCATGTAAATGTACAGTGGATTTTGAAAATAATTGATTAACTAGAGGGAAAATCAATTGATTTAAGAGATATTAAGGTATATATATGTACAATTGTGCAATATACTCGGGCTGAAGCTTGAAAATAGAGTGGAAAATAATCAGCTC
Source organism: Bactericera cockerelli (assembly GCA_024516035.1). Lineage (NCBI taxonomy): Eukaryota > Metazoa > Arthropoda > Insecta > Hemiptera > Triozidae > Bactericera > Bactericera cockerelli. The sequence continues at coordinate 24,215,423 of CM044961.1, read as the reverse complement.
AAAAAAAAAAAATACAACATAATTATACAACATAATTATACAACATACTTAGTATAGATCATACAATTACAAAATATACTACATACTATATTCATACTCACTATAAACTGGTGCTTAGTACTTACTCAAATCCTCCCATTATATATGTTTCATTCATTCTGTTGATTATTATTTTCTCTTAATTGTAGTCTAGATTTTTCAATTCTTTCGTCTTTTTCCTTTCTTTCTAGTACCTCGTGAACAAATGATTGAATGATTTCCCAGTTGCCATCCAGCAGTAGCATTATCCTTATGATATTATTTTTATTAAGAGTCTCGTGTAATTGGTCATTAATCCTTTGTCTTTGTATACGCCATCTCCCACATTGGAAAATCGTGTGTTCAACAGTATCATCAGCTATACAATATCTGCATTTTGGGCTGTTTTTTAGTTTGAAACGGTGCAGATAAGCATTAAAACAGCCATGTCCTGAGAGGAATTGTGATAGATGGTATGTCAACTCACCATGTTTTCTTTTTATCCAGGGTTCCACATCTGGTATTAGAGTTCTGGTCCACTGTCCTTTAGTTCCATGTTTCCAATTTTCATTCCAGACTTGTATTGACCGTTCTCTCTCATCTTTTCTTTCTTCTTCAGGTATACGGAAGGTTTTTTTCTCTTTCAGCTACAGCAATTTCAATGGGCATGATTCCTGATATAACCTGTATGGCTTCTGTGGATGTTGTTCTGTATGCTCTGGCAACATTCAATAAAAGTCTTCTTTGGGCTTGAATCAATCGGTTTTTATATTTCTTGATTTGCATAACCATACCCCATACCGGTGCTGCATATAAAATTGTTGAGGTGAAAACTTGGTAGAGTGTTTTTCGTTTCAACCATCCTGGTCCTCTAACGCGTGGGAGTAATCTTATCAATGCATTAACTCTGGTGTAGGCTTTTAATACTGTTTCTTCTATATGGACTCCAAAATTAAGATTTTTATCAATAAACACCCCTAAGTATTTTATGTTTGTCTTGGGGATAATTTCGGCGCCAGATATATTGATGGTGACTGGGCCACACTTCTTTCTACCAATCAAGAGAACAGCCTCCGTTTTCTCTGGGGCAATCTGCAGTTCATTTTCCGTCATCCACTCATGTACCTTTTCTAAAGCATGGTTCGATATTTCGATGAGTTCTACCTCCGATTTTGCAATACTTATGACAGCTAGATCGTCGGCATACGCGATCAGGGTTACTCCGGTAGGCATCTTTGTTTCTAAGAGCTTGTCATATAGTATGTTCCACAGCCAAGGCCCGGCAACCGATCCTTGGCAAGCGCCTGCTGTCATGTTCCTTTCACTTCCATTGGGTGTTATGAGTGTCCGTCCGGTCAGATAGCTTTGGAAACATCTTACGAGGTAAGGGGGAACATTTTTTTCTTTCATATTTTGAATAATAATTGTCCAGGATGCGGAATTAAAAGCCAGAGTACGATAAAAATACCCAGAGTACGATAAAAAGGACGTTCTTTAGTATATTATACGTACACTACGTACAGTGCGTTCATAAAGTCCGAGACCCCCTTTAAGAGTTAAACAAATTCGTGGGTTGGCCACATTGGTTTAATGGAAAACTAATTTGGTCGCCATTTTGTTTTGGTTGAAGATAAAGTTATTTTGTTTTCGGTAAAAAATGTTTTTAAATGATGATCTTTCAATAAAGTATTTCAAAAGACGGTCATTCTAATTAAGATGTTCAAGTTGGCCCTCTGCCCACCCTTCCTGGGTGTCGCACCCAAATTTAGGGTACCCCTGAAAATTCATTAAATGATTATAGGTCTGTATGCAAAAATTGGGGGACTATAAACAGGGAGTAGACCAGCATTGGCTTGGTTCTGGGGGCCCTTGTAAATTATTAGCCTCCTTGTATAGACAGTGGTAGAAGTGCTGAGTCATTCCTCCACTGTTTGGCTACCATCGTTCACGATGACGCCACCCTATGATGATACAAAAATTTCTATTTTCAAACGTACACGGATTTTATGAATGCATTGTAGAATAGGACCCAGTAAACTTGTATCGAGATCATAATGATAGAGTATTTCGACTGATTCAAGACACCAACACACAACAATCAAGAACTAATTAGCACTCCTCCTCCCCCTTCCTCTCTCTCTCCCCCATTTCAATTGACTCAAAAGTGCCGATTAATTAAAATAACTAATTTATATTTCTTGACGAGAATACCGAGAAGGACGTTCAATCCCTGTTGAGATAGTTTTTTTTTTTTTTTTTTTTTTTTTTTTTTTTTTTTTTAAGTGGGGTTTAACGTCGCTTTCAACTGCCATGGTCATATCACGACGGGGGTTTTACCCTCCATTCGCAGGAAACTCACAAACCTGCTACTCACATTGACCTCACCCAGCCTGAGTGGGGCCGGGAAAAGCCAGCGTCACGAGAATTAGAATTTGAATGGTCACCCATCCAAGTCTTAACCTCGCTCGATGTCGTTTAACTTCGGTGTTCTGAAGGGAACCGGTGTATTCAACATGCCATCGACGCTGGCTGTTGAGATAGTTTTCTCCCTACTTTTGAGACTATCCCTAAGTCGAAATCACCATACCAACTCTTAAGTATCCGACTGACAATCTGTCATAGTAGAATGGTATTCTACTCTTAAGTATTCTACTGACAGTCATAGTAGAATGGTAGAATCTGACGACCGACCTCAGTGGCTTGATCCATAGGGCAGTGGACTTGTAGTCCATGGAAGTCGGTGGTTCAAGTCCCAAGTTAAGTAAACATTTTTTAGTGAAGTGAGTTTGAGTAATTGTAATATCACGATGGTGATTATCACAAAAATGATTCACAAAAATTAATTTTAATTTATGTTAAAATATTAGATATAAGTGTCCAGATTTAAGAACTTTGTATACATGTAAAGCATTTTATATACAAATAAATAAATTACAAAATTACAAATTACAAAGAGACGTTAGACCCAAAAAATATAATGAGTTCGGGTGATTGGTCGGAATGACAAGATTTCAGGCCATGGGACAAAAAAAGGTCCATCGGAACGCAGAGGTCTTGAAAATTTAGTAACTGTTTTTTATTTCTATTCTTAGAATTTTCAGCAAATAGTCTGATCTAATTCTAGGACTGTTAATTTCAATAGAGATTGTAAACAATAATGAAGCAAAAATAAAAGTGGGGTGAACAATAAATGACTGAAACCTTGAACTGTTTGGGTCGTTTACCGCATGTAAACACTTGTAATCAGAGGATTAGTGGTTCGAGTACTAGAGAGAAAATAGTTTCTTTATCTTCAACTTTATGGCATATACTTAAAATAATTGCCTTGCATAAACAAAAACATTTTAAGGATTCATGTAGAACACAGATGATTCGAGCGGGAGTTTTACCTTTTATTTGTTGGGCAAACAACTCATCAGCTACTCAAATTAACCTTATCCAGCCTGGGTTGGGTTGGAAATAGCCAACACGAGGTTTCGATTTTGAATCGTCATCCTCCAAGTCCTGACTTCGCTGGATGTTGCTTAACTTCAGTGACTAAACGGGTGTAGTCATGACCAATAGCATTTCATTGAACTGGCTTTTAAAGTGAAAAGTCTCGAGAGCCTTTTACAGATAAAGTTCTATTGGTGTTGTGCTTCTGTGTTCTAACTGATTCCTGCGATGGCTTTGATTTACCCTTCAACTATTATTTAACATCAATAACTTTAGATATTTTCTTTTCTTTTCTCGTGTTATATCATAGCTCTTTTTTTCAACAGCAAAGTTATTCGAGGAGATCTGATGAATTCCCTGTGTTTGTTGTTCTTTCTGCTTACCACGGGTCTCGAGTTCAGCTCATGTTTTGAAGGTAAGAGCTATGATTTTATTGTTTTTGTCTTGAGGTTTCGGATTTCTACATTAGAACAAAAGAGTCAAACGAACAAACTATCATTTTTAATTTTCATTCAATCAAAAGTATGTCTCGGTAGCTCAGTGGTCAAGGCATACGAGTGGTAATCCAGAGGTGGCGGGTTTCGAACCCAGCCGGGACAACACAAATTATGTTTCTTAGAAGTATTCCTTAGGGAGAGAGCCACAAAAATTGTAAAAAAAAAAAAAACTAAAATAAATATACATTATTACATTACATTTGGGATTTCGACCACATATAATAATAATAATAATAATATGTCTTGGGCTTACTGCTAGAATAATTGGACTCATTAGTCCTAATAGGGCAGTATAAATAAGGCGATATTTGTGTGGTATTGACAGCAGATTTTAGAGCAGTACCTAATGGTTTTGTTTTTTTCCCATGACATTCTGTTCTTAGCAACAAATCATTAGTTAATACCCAACACAACTAAATATTAAGTAACCTTATGAAGAATTAACGGATTTATCTAACTAGTTACTTAAATCTTGTTCTTTTACAGATAACACTAAAAATATTGTCCTAATCAAGATTTTTGATTTGAAGAAGCATCCGAAAAAGTTGGTAAATGTCAAGACAAATTTGAACGAAGCTATTCATCTAAGAGACCAAAACTTGAATCAATCATCCAATGAAGTACTCGATCAAGACGGAGAGGTTGATATGTTCCAAGATAACTCATCCAATATATCTGAGACACACATCGAGACATTTGAAAAGTCTCATTTTATCAACGACACCTCGGTAAGATATCGAACACCAATCAAAACTTTTGAAATAGCTCTAGCTCAGGATCATGGAGGCTTCCCTGAAATATCTCAACACCAATCATCTCAAGTATACCAGGGTGGAACCAAGACTTCTCCATTATCTGAGAACTCAAGCTCGTTTCCAATAAATCAGAGTGCTAATGATGCTTTTCACACAATTCAGTATCCTGAAGAATCTCAAAACCAATCTTCTAACATTGATCAGAGATAAAATTGATGGATATTGTGATAGTTATTTAATAATTTAAACTTGGAAAAACTTACATAAATCTATTTAGGGAATTTTATATTTTTACCTTCTTTTTTTTCAGGAAGCCTCACTTAATATTCGGATGCGCAAAAGTATCCATGAAAACAAGCACACGGAAAACTTTGAAACCTCATCCGTCAATTCAAAACCGACTGCAACCCTGATACAATCCATCAGCACAGACGTAACGGAATCCAACACACTGGTGACGGAGTCCATCACTAAAGAGGTGGAAGGCTCACCTTTGACCGGAACCATGAACACAACAACACAAGTTGGAAAGGTGGATTCCACCACGCTAATTTCACCGATGGATACCACCACACTGATTCCACCGGTGGATACCACCACACCGATTCCACCGGTGTACAACGCAGAGGAACCTGAAGCCACGCCCACCGTGTTCGACTTTCTACCGCAGCTGAGTGGCAACACGAGGGAGATGTACTATGAGGAGTGCAGTGGGCTCATTATCAAACAGGACTTTGTGCTCACAGCTGCGTCTTGTGTGCGAAACATGGCAGGATTTACAGGTGATGTTCAGAAACATGGCAGGATTTACAGGTAATGTTGAGAAACATGGCAGGACAATGTAAATTACTCAGTCCATAATAATGTAAAACTATACTTACTTTAAATACTTTTATCATTATTATCTTATTCATCCTTAAAAATTGTACTCTGTAATTATAACTACTGATCATGTGAATTGTTAAAATGTTTATTATAAAAATAAAGTTGAAAAAAAAAATAATAATAAATACAGGTAATATTGAGAAACATGGCAGGATTTACAGGTAATGTTGAGAAATATGACAGGATTTACAGGTAATGTTGAGAAATATGGCAGGATTTACAGGTGATGTTGAGAAACATGGTCGGATTTACAGGTGATGTTCAGATACATGGCAGGATTTACAGGTTATGTTGAGAAACATGGCAGGATTTACAGGTGATGTTGAGAAACATGGCAGGATTTACAGGTGATGTTCAGATACATGGCTGGATTTACAGGTGATGTTGAGAAATATGGCAGATTTGCTAGAAGCTTCAGCTATGTTCATTGGCGCATTCATCATAGTGTACACTCTGCACTCATTTTTTTGCCATCGGAACTGGCTGTGAGATATAAATTGTAGGTTTTTTTTTATCACAACTACTTTTTATTTTACTTTTTATTAATAAAATTAATAAAACATGTAACAATATTTTAAAAAGGTAATCCTGCTCCATCTTCGATTAATCCATAACTGCGTGGGTGGTATCTGGATCCCCGTAGAGTCAAACACAAACAATACAGTCCGACAGTCGAAGAGTTAGGATGCGTAAGTAGTGAGAATTAGACCATTAACATCGTATTATTATTTACAAATGTTTCCTCCAGTTTTCAATAATAAAAAAAACTATTTTCCACGGTGTCTGTTTGATTCGTTGAACAAATCTTACAGCTAATGCATGTTTACAACCAAGGGAAGCAGGTCCTTTTGCGGTCCCTTTTATCTTTAGAACCACATGCATATACGTTAAGCGGAATATTTGACTAGGAGAGGAAATCAGTAATAGGATATTATGATAAGAGAGAACAATACTAGGAAATGAAACTACCGTGCTACTGGGAAATATGTTCTGCCACGAACAAGAGAGGCATTAAAACGATTCCATTCATTTTAACTTGCGTATTTATTTGTACATTGGAATTTTTTTTGTTAAATAAACAAAAAGGATCAGAAAGAATTGAGAACAGGAAGGATACAAAATATCAAGTTACTCGTACATCCGAAAAAAATTCTTTTATCAGAAAGGGCTGATTTATTTCCATACATGGAATTTCCCATTTACAATTAGAATTATTAAAACGTCATTCAAGATAAATACCTAACTGAGTTTTTTTTTTAATGAACATTTATATAAAGAGAGGTCTATAACAATCGAAATACTTGCCCCTAAGTGAGTTTTATAAATTGGGCTTTACACATCATACTGACGGTAGCTGCTGAGATGAACTCGTATGAATAAAAAACTATAGTTAATCCTGTAAACTAGAATTTCAGAGTTAAGAGTACTCGGTAACTCTTTTTTGATACTTTATCTTTGGAGCAATTTTCTCATTAACAATTAATATACAATTTAAATAATAATGTTTGGTTAATGTGGTCTATGTTTGTTGGACCTCTCAACCAACAAACCTCTCCTTTGGTCTTTCCTTGTCCCTCCCAGATTCCTTTCCCAACGAGTCCCCAGATTCCTTTCCAAACAAGCCCACCACCATATACCAACTCCGTGTCCAGATCATCTTGTTTGACGGCACGATAGGATATGCACGGCGCAGTTATCTCTGGAACGAAGTCTTTCTTCTTCAGGTCCTGTTTGAAGAGGGAACGAGACCCCAGTACCACCTCTTCTTTCCCCACAAGTCGGTCCCATTAGGAGCTTCCATACCGTGAGTTTTAGCCGTACTAGGGTCTGAATTCAGAAACCTTACTTAACTTAGAAAGTGGCTTACTTAATTTAGAACTTCATTCTGAGGTAAAAAGAGTCAATCTATGGTATATGGTAGTTCTGTTAAAGTTCTTTTATTGACTGAAGTCACGTCGTAATTTTATTGATATCGCGAACATATGAAAATTTATTAAATCCCCCATGCTAAGGACGGACATCAATTTGTTGAATGACAAATGGTGATGGCTCTTCATTCTACTCGATCCCTATTGTATAGTCATACCATAAAAAAAAAAAAAAAAAAAAAAAAAAAAAAAAAAAACAACAACAAAAAAATGAAAATTGTTTCATAACAAATGCCTGACTTACATTCTCACAGATCTGAATGTCGCGTAGAAGGCCATGTTTACAATGAAACAAATGGGAGAAACCGTGATGCGCAGTACACCACAACACTCCTGGGGCGCAACTCTGTTTACAAGCACTGCCCCGCCAGTACATCAAGTGTGTATGCGGCCTTACTGAAAGACTATGATAATGTGCTGTGTGCTTACACTTTGGATGGAGCGGATTCTAAATCTATGAAGTCTCTGTGTAATTATCTGCCAGGGGCCTCCTTGTTCTGCCCCGAACTACAAGGTGAGAATGATGAAGACAAGAAGTCAACATTCACGCGGGGTTACCTGGTTTGGAATCCCGACCGGATCGCAAGTTTCGCCCCTAAACTTTGGGGTCGAGATTCAGTCAACCCGCGTGAGCATACTCTGAGTAACTTTGATGAGAATAGCAAACAGTGGTGGAATTTCTAGAAGTAAATATGGCAGTTGATAGTTTAGATGTTGTGAGTAAAAGACATGGATTGACGAGTACTGGCGACCGGGGCCCGGCCATGACACGGGTGTAGGTAATTTCCAAGAATCCCCATATTTCTGTACAGGATAATAGTTAAGATCCCCTAGTCGAAAGCGAAGTATAGTTTCTAATCTCTTCACTTCTTATTTGCATTCTGACTCAGGACTTCTGTACACGACGTACTTGCGGTCTGCGGAGACTACCAGCAACAACTTCGCAGGCGGTCGTTCTATTGGTAATTGGGAAGATGAAGACGATACAATGAGTGTTGTAAACGAAATTCTTGACGAGTTCAACCTCACCAACAAGCTTCCTTTGAATGAAACTCTGCTTGGAAACCAGACACTGACTAACCAATCAAATAGTCTTGAATCTGACAAGAACCGAGCAAATTCGTACATACTCGAAAAGAATCAATGGAGGCAGTCGCCGACCGAGAGAAAACGGCTTAACAAGACCTTTTATAGAAATCAGATCAAGTTTATGCCTGCAATGAATCGATCTTTAGTGAAATCGAATGGCGATTGGAAAGAGCAAAAAGTAAGTTATTTCAATTCTTTCTATCAGTGCATCTAGTTTCAGGTTATCTAGAGACCTATCTAGGGGTGAAGAGCATTGGTTACTGACCCGGAGGTTGCGGGTTCGAATCCCGGCCGGAGCGGAAATTCCTGACCGAAATTTTCCGTTTCCAGAATGGCATGGATGTAAAGGTAAAGTGCCCTGAAGTAATGCGAAAGCGGTTCCGGGGCACACTTACCTTTTTATTAAAAAAAAAAAGTTTTAGGTTAATTTGAATACATGGTATGTGAGTTTCCAGCGAATGGAGGGTGAAACCCCCGCCGTGATATGAATATGCAATAGTGTTACATACTTTTCAACTTGAATCCTGCCTAGAATCTGACAACCGACCTCAGTAGCGTGATCGATAAGGCGGTGGACTTGTAACCTGGAGGTCGGGAGTTCAAGTCCCAGATTCAGCGTAGATTTAGTAAAGCAAGTTTGAGTAGTTGTGATATCACAAAAGTGATTAACACAAATATGATCACTTTTTTTAGCTTTACTTTTCTCTTTACACCTTTATACCTATATGACAAAGAAAGTATTGCACTTCACTTGATACTTTTGATTTCTCAAGTTCGATTTTTTTTCCAGACCTCTTTGGTCACACAGCCCAATTCCTGTGGTTCTACCAAAGAGGTAGCACTGTTTGTCAACACTCACTTTAACGTGGTATGGATCAAGCGAACGGTCAGAACATACACTGCATTCAAAGGCAATGCTGTACGATGTGGGTACAATGTTAATAACTTTGTAATAGTTACTTTGACAGTGTTGGTTCTCTTTAACTAGAAGATTTGTTCTGCTGTTATAAAATCAAAGTATAATAACAGTTCAATATTACAGTGGAGGTATCACTTTTGAAGAAAGAGCAATTTCAAATGAGATTCTCAATATGATTTGTTTTAACACTAGAAATTTTGGAGAGAATATAGAAAAAAAAAAACAGAAATTTGATTGAGAAATAAAATATATTTTATTTTTTTTATATTTTTTTTCGTCAACTATCTTCTAGTATTTTAGACTAAGAGATAATTTAAAAAACCTTTAAATATAACAACACTGCTTTAGAAGGGTTATAATAATAGCTTTAAAGGAATTTTAAGATATTGAGTCCATTTTTGATGGGACCAAAGTTCCTTCAATCCAAGACACAACACATAACCTGTAGACTTATTTTACTTTTAAGGACATACTTTCCAGAACAAAAGATTTTATTTAATTCAGGTGTCTGATGAAGTTTACAATAGTGAAGTGAGTTGATTTTAACAAGCATTTTACTTACATATTTACAGAACAAGGAACTTTTCTGACTTCATTTTGACACTCAGAACAACATTTTATAAGCTTTGTACACATTAGTTTGAATTGCTAGCAGAATTAACCTTCCATTTTTCTTGTACCATTCCATGTTGTAATTCAAATGAATGTACCAATGTTTATCTAGAAAAGTTTTGTAAAATAAAGACATCTCATCTGCTGTCACCACAATATCATCTTTGTTGCAACTTTTCTCTCGAGCTAGTTTGATTTTCATTTCCTGTACATACTGTTCTCTTTCCTGAAATATTAACATGGAAATGATTAATCTCAATAATCTTTATAAAAAAAAAATAACTAAAAAAACTGCACCCTTAGATCACTTCCAAGATTATGGACATTGTTGTTTTAAATATTTAGTTACATCATTTGTAATACTTATTCTTTATTAAAAAATAAAAATAAATAAAACTATTGACTTCACTTCCTTTTCTCAAACAATATTAAATTATTATGTATTATGTTCAAACATAATATATTATGTTTGTGAACAAAATTATGTCCAACTTATGACTAACATGTGACAAGGTAAACTGGTGGTGAGCATAATTTAATTAAAATTTGGTAGGTACCTACCTTGGAAAACTTTAGGTTGTGCTTCAGCCAAAACTCTTGATTCCATTTCTGAACCTTTTCTCTTTCTTCTCGGTACTCTCTTTCAATAGCAGACTCTGACTTTGGTATGTGAAATCTGTAAGGCCTTAGGTTACTGACTGGGTCAGGTTTTCCTATGATATCACATGACTTTGGTGAATGGTCACTTTTTGATGAAAACATCTGAATACCATACACACTTGTTTTTGTTGCCTGAGTGTAGAATAAATTAAAACAAGATTAAATTATATTTTTGCAGGAGGGATTGAGAAAAAGATTAAATTAGATAGGACAAAAATCAATGTGTGTTTTAATTACATCAATTCTATTTGAAGTGTTTTAAAGTGTCCCATTCAAGATTTGGGCTTATTTAAGATACAATAAATAAATCCCAGTGGATATTTGAAATTCAAATAAACTGGTTATTATTTTCCTGAAGTAAATGAACAATTTAAGGATTATTATTATTGATTTTTTACTCTCAAAATCCCCAAATCTCCCTTTTAACTTCTGAACAACACACTCTGATTGGTTTATTTGAACAAGTTTTGATGGTTGAAAGGGAGATTTTGAGAGTGAAATGCCTTTCCCCAAACCTACTTGGTGTCAACATTGTTTAACCTCTTGCTGAAGGTTGAGGTTTATGGTTCTGGGACTCCTACTTCCAAATTTTACAACTGGATGCCTTTCCTAACACCAATGTTGTTGAAGGTGCCAATTACTTGTTTTATTGTCTTTTGGTCTGTCCATGCAAGTACCACATCTGTTTAACGTGCCTGAGGTACTTAACACTTAGACGACCGGGTGTACCACCGGAGGTACACACACGTTCGTACGGAATGGTACACAATGTCGGAGAGCCGTATTATCGCCGGTCCCACAAGAGAATTCATGAAAAACCATGCCGGTCGTCTAAGTGTTAAAAGATAGCTAAATTATAATGATTTAATAGGTCTACTTTCACAGCTGGCATTAACGGTGTAGTTATTATAGCTGAGCTGCAATTAATGTTACATCAATATACACTTGGGCCTAGCAAGAAGTTCTTCATTTGGAAAAGTACACCCTTAATTGTTTGATACGAGTGTTTCACTTTTCTGCCACTGGAGGAAAGTTAGACACTAGAGTGAAACGATTCCAGTGAGTAAACTAACTTGGGTATCAGCAAGTCACTATCAGAATGATAGCAGAAAGCAAATGGTGCTGGAAAGGTAGCAGAAAGCCATTCTGGATAACTTTGAGCAAGTCTAGAACAGCTCTATTGGTCACAGTACTGTGATGTGGTGGTTCTGGGGACCCTTCCATATTTATTAGCCCCTTGATTAAAGAATATCTAAATGACATAAAACCATATTATAATACTGCCACAGATGAACTTGTATTGTCAAGTTATAGATGTGAAGACCCACAGAGAACTATGGAAGAATGTCATTCAAGATATCTTATAACAACCATCTGATATAAAGAAGCTAACAACTGATCATATAATTTTACAATATTTGAAATTGATACATGAATCACAATTCTAATTAATGCTTGCAAAATTAAACTGAGCTACTGGATATTATTTCTCCCTATTCTGAATGCTTATAATTGAATTTACATTCACAACAGAAAGCACTGCTGCAACATACCTGATTGGCAGAGGTCATAATTCGAACTGAAGGCTTCATTTGTGCGTTAGGTATTCATAGCTGACTGCTAAATGAATAACACATTGAAAAGCAATTAATCATAAGAAATTCAAGTATTCAGACCCTACACAGAAACTCATAAAAATTTGATAACAAGATTACAATTTATTACACATTATTGATAAGAGACAAAAAAATTGAAATTTCCCACCAAATTTATTGTTCTCACAACTTCCGCTTGGCGCACTAGCATCTTCAAGGAGGTTATTGAATATAGGAGGAGAGCCTCTGGGTGACAAAAAGTGAAGTAAAAAAGTCCAATTTTATTTCTTCTACGCGCGAAAATTTGATTTTTTATCAGAGAGAAATTTAAAAAGATTGATTCATACTAAAAGTAATAAATTGGCAAATTGAAAAAAAAAGGATTGGACTGATTGGACGAAATGTGAGGATAAAAGGTTCTTGAGCAGAGATCATCTTTCATTTATCATTGTTTATAATTATCTACAATGGGAACTATGGACTCTCTCTATTCTGAAGATAAGAAAGTGGAATCCAATTTGAAACTTGAAAAGGTAAGTCAAGATTCACTTTCCTTCAGTAGATCACTATCAAAACCATTGATTAAAAAGTATATTGTAAGAAGTCAGCCCCATAATGTAATGGCTGTGACTACTGCCCATGATTGATCTTGGGTTGAGCAGAATGTTCTATTAAAAATATGTTCCCTTCATGTGAGGCTGGCATTTCTGATTCAACCCAGGCTGGATGAGTAAATGTGGGTAGGTGGAACATTTACCACCATATGGAATGTAGAACCCCTGTCCTGAATAACTGAAATCAGGATATTAAAACCATATAGAATCAATAAAACACTATGGATCTGATTAGGTTGCAGTGTTAATTTTATGGAGTTTCCACTGAAACCCTACAACCAGGTCAGATTTTTTTACTTATTTTAATATTATATGTTTTTACAAAAGTCTAAATGTCCTTCCCTTCAAAAAATATTCACTTTGCATAACATCTTGAACATTTTAGGTTACCTCTTCATGTTTACCCTACATTTCACATGAAACTCTAATTTCCAACAATATGTGTGGGTTTGTATTTCAATGCACCCACCAAGAAGGTCATATCTTGCTGCTGGACATTGCTTAAATTAGGTAATCATACAAGAAATTTATTGACAGATCAATGGATAGCAAGCAGTGAGATATAATTCTGAAAAATCATTATACCCACTTTTACTTGTCCTATGAAATTCAGGAGGCGCAGAATCTGGCACTCTTCAAAGAGAAAATAAAAAGAAGCAAGCAAATCACTGAAAGTATGGTTGGAATTCTATCATCTTTTGAAAACCGTCTCTCCAAGCTAGAAGACTCCATTGTGCCTATTTATAATGAAACAGGAAATTTGCAAAGACGTCAGTCTAGTAAGTTTTCAAAGTTACAATAATGACCTGTGTAATGAAGTTCACCCTCACTTAAGTGCATGATTAGCTTAGTGTTAAGGTACTTGCTTGCCATGTGGAAAGTCCCTGGTTCATATCCCAGAGCCAAAAAAAAATTATTAAAAATTTGGTTACAGTTAGTACTAATGCATTCATTTTTAAAAACAACTTGAAGCAAATGGGTACCTTCAAAAATCATCAGTATTTGTGTATGGATTTTCAGCTGCTGCTTAGTTAAGAGGCCCTCAAATATTCTTACTTTTGATTTATTCCCTCAATTATATTAGTAGCACAGTGGATTAACTTTTTGGTCACAATGAAGTGCTAAATTGACCTAGTTTTGAATGTATATTATAATTCCAGATATTGATCACACTCTATCATATCTAGACCATGTGATAGGGTTCTATAGTATTTGCACAGATGTGGAAAGCATCATTCGCACAGGACCGGCAGGACCCAAGGGTCTTGACACTTTCCTTGCTGCCATGACCAAGCTAAATCAGGCACAGAACTACTTTGAGAAGAACAATCCACAAAGTGTTGAATTGGAAAATGTTGTAAGTTGGAATGTTCTAAAATCTTGCTTGCCTTTACAGATTATTATCCCATAATGTTTGCTTTCCTTCTTTCTTTCTCTTCTGAATGGTGTTTTCAAATAAAGGTATTCAGATTGGTATGTGAAAAAGATAGGTTGCTATGGTAAATATCTCATGATCTGCAGGGTGGATTTTAAGGTGGAATTTTTCACGTGTCAAAATCACAATGTTAAGTTGCTGTATTGATTTTTTTAAATAAAGACAGAACAAACATTCACAAAATTTCTGGGAACCAAGCTGTCAAAAAAAAGGAATGTGTTTCTTTAACAGCTATGATGCAAATTTTCTATTAAAATACTAGACTTTTAACTTTTTAATGTGATTCCCTTTATTTAGTTTTATATCTTAAAAAGGAAATAATCTTTTTCATTTGTCTCCTCTATTCTTTCCCCTAGAATACCTTGTTCAATGCAGGTGTGGACTCACTGAATCGAGAATTCAGAGATCTTCTACTCAAGCATTCAAAACCTGTGCAGCCAATCACACTGCTGGACTTGATAGCAGCAGATGATGAGATGAGCAGTATTGATGCTACATCCAGTCACTCTAATAGTGTAAGTTGTCAATGTTAATTTACTCTAATAGTGCAGGTACTCAAAGTTTCCACCTCAGAAACTTGTAGAAACTCTTCATGTTACTTTTATCTGAATTCAATCTATTTTTGGACATACCCACCCAATATTGTATGACAAGAACCTTGTACATAACTGGGTTCTGTAAAACAGATTACAGTCATTGTATGATTCCAAAAAATCACGTCTCAAATTTATCAAGCATATTGCCATAACCAACTTTGCAAACATTCCAATAGTTTTTCTTTTACTTTTGATGTAGGTACCTAGTAATATTATAAAAAAATTCTCTTTTTGTTAATTTTTTTTATTTATTTATAAATACTAAAGTGCATAACATTATTATATCATCAGTATAAACAGAAAAGTGAAAAGTTGTACTAGATGTACATGAATATCAGAACATACCTGGACAGCTGTTTCGAGCTTATTTGCCCTCATCAACAGGTAATAGTTCTAGATATCCATGCCATCAACTAACCTCTTTATTTTAATCAGTATAAACAGAAAAGTGACTTCTGTTTCCCTCTCCCTAGGCGAGTATGAATGACACAAACGAGTCAGGCAGTCTGACCTCTCTCTCCAACCTGACCAACTTCCCGGAGGCTGTCACCTCCGATCTTAACAAGATGTGTGACTGGCTTATCCACCACTCCAGGGACGAGTTCATGAATGTGTACGCTCGCATTCGGTCCAATGTGCTGGTCAAGAGCTTAAAGCTGCTCAAACAGCATCACAAGTCTAACTCAGGTTAGAGACTCATTTTTCTATGACAGGTTTTTTTTATTAAATGATTACTTCCGAGAAATTTCTGATATTAGAAATCGGAAGTATTGTGTTCGTTTTTGTAAAAATAATAATATTTTTTTGCTTCAATTTCAATTTTTTCATATTTCTGGACGTTTCATAACCTCCTGTTTTTATATTAATATTACAACTAGTAGTTCTGTGGACTGTAAACCTCACACAGATAGGTTTTAATTCGATTTTTTACGACAGTGCTGCGCTGCTGCCCCCTGAGTTTTCACGATCACAAACTTTCACTACTGAAGTAAAATATTGTTTTTAACGATTCTAGAAAATTAAAAATATTTTTAATTTTTACTAAAACGGCCCTCTTGGGGATTCGAGTGCCTTAAATCGACCCTATGACAATAGATAGAATTCTAGAACCCCAATAAACATGTATACTAAATTTCAACAATAAAGAAGAATCCGGTTGGGAGTTATCGCGGAACAGACAAACGAATGCCAAATCGTACAGTACCCAAGTTAAAACAGAACCGCACTGAGTTCGGTTAATAATGTGAAATAAATAGACAGTTATTTTTATTTAATTATTAGAGAGAGATACAGTTTTATTGTAAAACGTTGCTGCCCACATATTTTAAGGTTACTCAAAAACACAGCATATCAATCAATACGTCATAAGAGTACATCTTTTTTTTATATACATATTATACATATTTTCTTTTTCTTTCTTAATGAATTTTCTATTTTCTTTCTTCAAGAGTTGGAATAAATGTGAAAATAAATTTACTATTTTAACACTGTCACAAATAATAGTTTTCATACTAATCATTACCATGACATCACCTCCACGCCTCCAGGCAGCAGCATGCAAGGCTCCTCCTCCCCCAGCCCAAGCCCAAGTTCCGCCACCACGAGTCTTCCACCACTCGCAAGTTCCAGAACCTGGTGGAGAAGAAAGCCAACCGCATGTTCCTCAAGGCCACGCAGACCCTGGAGAACTCAACCGGCATCCAGCTAGGTAAGCAACATTCCGACATCCAGCTAGGTAAGCAACACTCTGGCATCCAGCTAGGTAAGCAACATTCCCAGCATCCAGCTAGAAGCAACATTCCGGCATCCAGCTAGGTAAGCAATATTCCGGCATCCAGCTTGGTAAGCAACCAGCTAGGTAAGCAACATTCCGGCATCCAGCTAGGTAAGCAACATTCCGGCATCCAGCTAGGTAAGCAACATTCTGGCATCCAGCTAGGCAAGCAATATTCCGGCATCCAGCTTGGTAAGCAACCAGCTAGGTAAGCAACATTCCCGACATCCAGCTAGGTAAGCAACATTCCGGCATCCAGCTAGGTAAGCAACATTTCGGCATCGAGCTAGGTAAGCAATATTTCGGCATCGAGCTAGGTAAGCAATATTTCGGCATCGAGCTAGGTAAGCAACATTCCGGCATCCAGCTTGGTAAGCAACATTCCGGCATCCAGCTAGGTAAGCAACATTCTGACATCCATGATCATATCACGACGGGGGAATTATTAGGCTCTTTTCGCTGGAAACTCACAAACCAGCTACTTAAAAGCCAGAGTGGGAACGGGTAACGGGAATAGCCAGTATGACGAGGATTTGAATTTCAATGGACACCCATACAAGTCCTAACCTTGCTTGAACTGGTGCATGTAACGTGCCATTGACGCTGGCTATTATCAGGGCTCAAATCCTCCTCAACCTTACGACTTTCACCCGTATTTATGAACAGCGAATTTTGTCTGAGCAAGGTGTTGGCCAATAATATTAAAGGAAATCATGCTTCAGGCCATGCTCAAACGGCGTTTTCTGTTCATAAATACGGCTGTAAGTCCATTGCGCTTACCACTTGACTACATTTGGTTACAGTTGTTTGTAAGGGATACCTTCCGGTGTGCCCGTCCTATCCCAGCACCTAGTATGAGGTCGGGTTCTACGAAAAACACCTAACCTGAAAAACACCTGAAAAACACGAAAAACGTTAGTTCCAAAGGATTCGTCAAGATAGCGCCAGTAGAGTTTACAGCAAAACTCTACTGGCGCTATCTTGACGAACACGTTTTTCGTGTTTTTCAGGTGTTTTTTAGGTTAGGTGTTTTTCGTAGAACCCGACCTGAATAAACATGACTGGTCCACAGGTGCCCGCAAGAACTCTCTGTTCGAGCATCGCGAGGACGACATGGTGGATGAGGGGGAGATGGAGAACTACCTGGTGAGTGTGATGGCGCTGCAGAGGCTGATGCTCACGGAGAAGTCCCTCATGAGCAGCCTCATCATAGAGAAGCACAGGGGCCCCCTCTTCCAGATCATCATCCAGGGTGCTCTGGACTCCACAGTGCAAGATGGCGAGGTAAATAATTCCGTGTCCGTGAGATAGGTATTGATACCTAAATCACGGTGGTCAGAGGATTATATGGACGCCCAGATCCAATGTCTGGGCTCCTTTCATGTCCATTGATTCTATTTTTCTCGGTAGCTCAGTGGTGAAGGCGGCACTCTGTGAATCCAGAGATTCCAGAGGTCGTGGGTTCGAAACCCAGCCGGGACATAACAAGTTATCCTCCCATTTGGGATTTTTACCACATAATAATATGTCTTGGGCTTACTGCTGGAATAATGGGACTTTAAATAGTCTTAATCGGGCAGTATAAATAAGGCGATATTATTATTATTATTATATAATATGCAACATAACAGAGATGTGAAAAGTTGTGGAACCTGGCCGGTGGTGTTGAAGGTGTGGATATATTTTGCAATAAGTCTAATAAAATACTACAATTATTAGAATCAGGCAACTTACCTTTTACCATTTAGTTTATTTAGCTTTTAGCTTGTAAGTTAGCATATAATTAGTTTTGTATTAGTTGTAAGTTTAATAATGTAATCCCGCGTTATATAAAATGGACAGCAAGTTCGTAAAAAAAAAAAAAAAATCCGTGTCCGTGAGATAGGTATTGATACCTAAATCACGGTGGTGAGAGAATTGTATGGACGCCCAGATCCAATGTCTAGGCTCCTTTCATGTCCATTGATTCTATTTGGTTTTAGCGTCCTGACTTGAGGTAGACAGGACGGGGGTTTTACCCTCCATTCGCTGGGAATCGTACCAGCTACCCACATTAACCTCAGCCAGCCTGGGTAAGGCTGGAATTGCCAGCCTCAAATGTTCGGAGGGAACAGAATTTTTTGTGCGAAAAGTCTGCTCCAACCGGAAATCGAACTCAGGATCTCTGGACTACGGGCAGTAGTCACAACCGTTACGCCACGGAGGCTGGCTAAGGTTCAGATTATCATTTTTGTGCTCATCACAAAAGAATGATCTCAGAATTACTGAAACCTGCACCCCCGATAGTTCCAAAAGGATTCGTCAAGTTTGCGCTCGTGCAGTAAATCTAGGGTTTTGCCACCTCGGTTTGGCGAACAAAACCCTCGATTTACTGCACGAGCGCTAATTTGACGAATCCTTTTGGATAGTTAACGTTCCAATACCCGGTTTCGTGTTTTTTAGGTGTTTTTCAAGATCCGTAGAACCGGCCATGAGATTCTGTGTTTCCTAATACAGGAAGTAAAACATTGTGATATGGCTGCACGGCAACGAGGCTGGATATTGCTTGATTTTCTGACAACAATGCAATTTTTTTCGCAATACAAAGCCATAGCGTGTATAATTAAGAAGTGTGGAAACCACCCCCCGCCGACCTACATCGTGGCGTCCTCAGCGCTTGTATCGTAAAGGAGTCTCCTCTCCTCGTCCCTCACAAAATTTCTTCACCGTATCAAACTTAAACATAAATAGACCGCGAGAAATATTCTACTCCTTTGCGATGGTGTCGCGCTATGTGGCGTTTCCATGCAACTGGGGTTCGTTTCCTCACTTCTTAATTCTACACGCTATGGTAAAGCTTTTAGGGCGGAATTAATAGACAACATCAATAACTTAAGTTGTTGGTAAGTGTCGATTTTCCCTATTTTACACAATACGCAATCCGTGACTTGGCGCCACAGAGGTATTACAAAAACGTCTATTAATTCCGCCCTTAGTGTTTCTTGGGATACTGCTTTCTTTTACGAGACATTGCTTTTAGTTTACTGCCAGTAACAATATGTATGTACTAATTTTACTTCCTCACTTGACAGAGCATCGCAGCGAAAGCCAAGCGCTGCATCGCGCGACACGACTTCCAAGCGGTGCTGGTCATATTCCCCATCCTCAAGCATCTGACCCTGATGAAGCCAGACTTTGAGCGTGCAGTGGAGGGCTGTGACTTGAACATTCGGAACCAGTTCTCCAACATCCTCAACACTCTGCACGCCACGGTAAGCAGAACTTGTGTCTCACCATGAAACAGCCAGCCTCCGTGGCGTAACGGTTGAGACTACTGCCCGTAGTCCAAAGATCCTGAGTTCGATTCCCGGTTGGAGCAGACTAAAGGGCGGGGTTATTGCCATAGGCAATAACCCCGCCCTTTAGTTAGGACATTTTGTTTTCAAATATTTTCTATTCTTTTTCATTTTTATTGTATATATTGTTTTTTTGATTTTTCACTGTTAAAATTATTATTTATATGTACATAATGTCCTTTTGTATCTAATAAAGAATTATATAATAATAATAATAATAACATATGAGACCGGCAATTCCGGCCCTACCCAGGCTGGGTGAGGTTAATGTGGGTAGCTGGTACGATTTCCAGCGAATGGAGGGTAAAACCCCCGTCCTGTCTACCTCAAGTCAGGACGTTAAAATCAAATAGAATCAATGGACATGAAAGGACATGAAAGGAGCCTAGAAATTGGATCTAGGCGTCCATATAATCCTCTCACCAGCGTGATTTAGGTATCAATACCTACCTCACGGACACGGAATTATTATTATTAGCGGGTCCTATTTGGCCTTTTACATAGTTACTAGCAGTAGTCGCCTCGTTGGCTTACCGATAGCATGCTCGGCTTGCACTCCACGTGACCTGGATTCTATTCCTGGTAAGGTTGAATTTTTTTGGCTCTGTCCTTTGAATCTTTGGGGTATACTAGCCTCGTGACAAAATATGGGGTAGTTGTAGAGTGTATCAGTGGCAAGATTGATATTGGAATATGATGGTTGGTTGAAAATATGATGAATTAGTTCTCGTAAAACCGATGCTACGCACTAAAAATTGTGACATAATAACAATGATTTTATTTGTTTCTGAAGTGTATTTTTCAACTTCTAAATTTCCCTCTAATTGCTATGTGTGTGCACTGGTAGTCAAGTGGTTCACGCGCTAGTTTGGTAATCCAGGTAGCGTAGGGGGCCGTTAGTTCGAATCCCACCCAATGCATGAATTTTTCTTCATTAATTTGAATTTGTGACCACATAATGATAAGACTCTGAGGGTTAGGTGGTAGAAAATGCTATGAGCATTAAACTTGCCTGGTTGTTAACTTCCACTAAAGAGTGTTATTATTATTATAAAAGAGCGCGCGATCAGCTCAGTGGTTAAGCACTCGCTTGCCATGCGGAAGGTCCCGGGTTCGATCCCCCGTGCCGACAAAAATTTGTATTCTTAATTTGGTTACAATTGTTTGTAAGGGATACCTTCCGGTGCGCTCGTGTTTACCCAGCACCTAATTGGGAAGTATTGTGTCACTTCTCGCCCATCAGAGGGGAGGCATACTACGGGATGGGTAGGCTACAACTACAGTAGCTCCTGTTTCATGGCTACGAAAAAAAACGGCTGTGAAACACTCATCCTTTAAAAAAATTTTTATCAAAATCCCAAATTTGAGAATTTGTGACCACATAATAATGAGACTCTGGGGGTTAGGTGGTAGAAAATTATTTGAGCATTATTCTATTCTATCCTATTCTAAAATGCTTTGAGCATTAACATTCATAACATTCCACTAAAGAGTGTTATTATTATTTTGTGTACTTTTAACTGTTAGCGTAATGGGACTTCTTGTCTCGAGCCGGCAGTCTAAATAAAGTACTACTATACTATACTACTATATTTTTATGGAAATAATAACGCAACTAACCAGCTGTTCGTCTCTTGCTCTCCCCAGGGTGCCAAAGCTCTGGAGGACTTCATAGACCGCATCCGCACCGACTCCTCCTCCAGCCTCCCCCGGGACGGCACGGTGCACCAGCTCACCTCTGACGTCCTGGTGTTCGTCCAGCAGCTACTGGAGTACACAGAGACCATAGCCGCGGTGCTGGGCCAGGACGTGTCCTACGTCACCTCCGCCAGCCTGGAGAGCCACAAACCCGGCGAGCGGAACAAACTGCTGCTCAGCATCTATATTAGTAAGTTATCATAGTTGTGTTAATCACTTTCGTGATATCACAACTACTCAAACTCGCTTTACTAAATCCACGCTGAAACCGCGACTTGAACCACCGACCTCCAGGTTACAAGTCCGCTGCCTTATCGATCAAGCTACTGAGGTCGGTCATCTATATTAGTAAGTGAAGTAAAAAAAAATCTCATCATACAGAATTCGTAAAGGAGGTTGGCATAAGACTGTACGAGTCATCAGGAGAGAAAAGGTCAACCTCCTTTTTGAAACAGATAATTTATATTAGTAAGTGAAGTAAAAAAAAAAAATCTCATCATACAGAATTCGTAAAGGAGGTTGGCATAAGACTGTATGAGTCATCAGGAGAGAAAAGGTCAACCTCCTTTTTGAAACAGAGGATTTCTCTGTGTATCCAGAGAGGAAATGCAGCAGCTGTGATGGGCACAGTGCCACGTTCCTCAGACTTGGAAGGCATTTTCTATATTTTATAAATAGTTAAAAACATTTTTTATTATCCAGGAGTGTACTTTGTAATAAAAATATTTGGATATACTTCTCATATTTGTGTTAATCACAATCGTGTTATCACAAATTACTCAAACTCGCTTTACTAAATTTGTACTTATTTTGGGACTTGAACCACTGACGTTTTTTACAAGTTCGCCGCTTTATCGATCATACTACTGAAGTTAATTGAAGTTAAAAAAGAAAAATATAATGTATGATTGAAGTAATGATCAAGTAACGGTTCCGGATGCACTGTCAATAAATGAGAGGGATAGGTTTTTTAGTGGGTGGAAATCCTACTCCCCATGTTAACCGGGTGTCTTTAAAATAATAATAATAATAAATTTATTTGGTTTTCAATAATCATCATTCTTAAAAGTTCCGCTAAGTACATTTGTACTTTTCGGGAAAAAGATTTTCCCCCTATCTCCCTCTTAAAAATAATAATAATAATGTATGATTTCTCTCTGGGGCAGCCTCTATAAAAAACTCTATATTAGTACCTAAGTTTTATTTTTGTTATGAGTTTGCTTAACTTTTCTTGATTACGTCTTATCTATTTTTATTAAACGCGGACCCATCTTTACCTATTTAATTCAACTTTGACCGAAAAGTCAAATGCTCGAAAACTCATTTACCTCAGTTGCTTTTTTCTTTTACCTTCGAAAAATGATCTGAGATTATTTTAATCTTAGAATTACACCTACAACTGATTCTGAAAATATCTATAAAAAAAAAACTGGGACACCCTGTATAATATATTGCAGCCTCCCTCATGCGCTCACTGGACGATTTTCCTCCAGACAACATTTGACGCTGGCTTTTGAAAAACCATTTGATACATAATAATTGATATATTTCGTCGGCTAGATGGTAAAACTGACCAAGTGACAGTTGGTCATTTCCTGATTTTTCGTTACTCTGGTCGGAAATTAACCTAACTATTGGCTAAAAATAAAAAAGTTCGGTAGTATTCAAACATATGCGCGGTTAAAAGCGAAAAAAACAATTTTTATCTGAAAGACTGAAAGATTTCAATGACCAAATGGAGATGATCCAGATGCAGATGGTCAGTTTTACCTTCCAGCCGACGATTTGATATATAAAAAACCAAGAAGATATATATAAAGTAAACATTCTTCCACATCATACCAAGATATACCATACCAAGCAGTAGTCCAAGTCCTCATGATGGTTGATCGCACATGGAAATATGTGGTTCAGGACGAGCCAACTTTGAAATAAAGTTGGCTGGAGAACATCACTCACCCCTCCAGCTGTAGCCAAGCTGGTTACAACAACAACATACCAAGCAGTAGAGCGCTTGATGAAATATTTTATCTATAATTTTAATGTACATGTTATGTATTTTATTTATTATGTTGTGTTATTTTTAAAACAAAGTCCTTAAACTATACGAGTATTCACCTTCCACATCTATTCTAATTTTCCTCAGAAAAAATCCTGTCCCAACTGAACCTGACGCTCATCAACAAGTCAGAGCTCTACTCAGATCACGGCGTCAAGTGTTTGTTCCGCGTGAACAACTGCAACTACATTCTCAAGGCTTTGCAACGCTGCACTGGCCTGGTGAACATTGTCACGTCCTGTGAAAACACCTACTATGAAATGATCAACACTCATAGAACCAACTATCAACAGTGGTAAGGAAAAGTGTATTGAAAAGTCAGTTTCTCTCTGTATTTTTTTTTTTTTTTTAATTTACAAACAATACTTTTGATATTTATAGATATACTGAAAGTAATAAGTTAACATATTTGTGCCTATGACAATGGTTTTTTTTTAAAATTTCTTACAAGACCTGAAATCACAGCAAGCTGAAAGCCATCTTTTAGATAGCTTTTGTGAGTGTCAGATGGCATCTGTCATTCAAACTCGCCTTCCTAAATATTTGCCAGACTAGGGCCTCGAACCATCTACCTCCGGGTGACGAGTCCACTGCTTGATCGATTGAGCTACTGAGGTCGGTAGGAAAAAAATACAAGATTGGAGACACTCTTGAATATGTATTCTAAAGCCATGTAGGTACATCATCGTATTTTGACACACATTGATGAAATAATGTTCATCGATATTGACCTCATTAGCTTGATCGATAAGGCGGCGGACTTGTTACCTGGAGGTCGGTGGTTCGAGTCTCAAGTTCAGTTAAAATTTAGCAGCGTGCGCTTGAGTAATTGTGACATCATGAAAACTTTTCAAAGAAAAGATATTGCCTTTTGTTGGATTTGAATAACTTGATGCATAGTAATAAGGAACAGGTCTAGCTATCATCATCATAGGATGGCGTCATCGTGAACGATGGTAGCCAGACATTGGAGGAATGACTTAGCAGTTCTACCACTGTCTTTACAAGGAGGCTAATAATTGACAAGGGCCCCCAGAACCAAGCCAATGCTGGTCTACTCCCTGTTTATAGTCCCCCAGCCAGACTGCTGGTCTACTGCATGTTTATAGTCCCCCAGCTAGACTATGTCTATCTATGCAAATGTGAAATTAAAAAAATAAGAAACAGGTCTATCTATGCAAATGTGAAATTAAAAAAATAAGAAACAGGTCTATCTATGCAAATGTGAAATTAAAAAAAAAAATAAGAAACAGGTCTATCTATGCAAATGTGAAATTAAAAAAATAATAAGAAACAGGTCTATCTATGCAAATGTGAAATTAAAAAAAAAAAAAAAAAAAAAAAAAAAAAAAAAAAAAAAAAAAAACAGGTCTCTATGCAAATGTGGAAAAAAAACAATTTTTTTTTTTTTTAAATTTCACAAATAACATCTTCAACAAACAATGAGGGTATAGTGGATAAAAAATCTTTTATCCACCTTCAAAAGATAAAAAATCTTGTGCTGAATTTTTTATCGATAAAAAATTAACTCCCCTGCTTCAGCTGGAACCGTGTGATGGGCTACATAACAGGGCTAGACTCGGACCTGCAACTCGTCTCAGGGAAACTCAAGGACAAGGATAAGAGTGCCCTCAAGGAACGCTTCTCTGTGAGTATATGGGAACTTCAAGGGTTGGGTGGAAGAGATTGCCACAGGCCATAACCTCGCCCTTTAGGTAGGACATTAGTGTTATTTTCTTTTTTACTTATTTACTTTGTCATTTGTTTGTTTTTTCTTAATTTTATACTGTTACCATTGTACTCTGTCCTCCTAATAAAGCATACTAAAAAAAAAAAAAAAAAAACAACCCCTCTCTCAATACTAACAGATACTCCTTGGTACAATTGAAATCGAATTCGTTAAAAAATTCTAGTTTTAATTCGAAATATCATTCTGTACAACAAATCGCAGCTTAAAGTTTCTAGAAGATGTACTTTATCTTCATCTGAGGATATTTAGCAGAAAAAAAAATCTGAGCTTTTTTGTACAGAAATACATTTCACTTAATGTGTTTTAATTAAAATTAAGCTGTTTTAACCCCCAAAAAACATGCTCCTGAATATTGTCCAGACATTCATTTACACCCTGTGTAATTGGTGATCAATAAAAGCTAATGGAAATCTCGAAAAAAAATCGTAGGGAAATTTTGCTTTCTGGAATGAGCCCCCGGGACCAGTGAGTTTACCGGTGGTCCCACGATTGTACACACTCTAACTAATGCCGGTCCTGTGTGTGTTCAAAGGAGATATTATGTACTACACCTGTTCTAGAATTGTGTCCTCTCTTACGTGTTCTAGAATTTCAACAAAGAGATGGAGGAGACATCCCGTATACAGCGCGGCTACTCCATTCCAGATGTTGAACTAAGAGAGAGCATCAAGCGAGACAACAAGGAGTATATTCTGCCCAAGTACAGAGCTTTCTACGATAGGTAAGTATGTTTGACGGAGAGATAGCCTCATAGGCAATAACCCCGCCCTTTAGTTAGGACATATGTTTTTATATATTTTCTATTCTTTTTCATTTTTATTGTATATACGTAGGTAGATCAATAAGTACCCGTGTTTAGGGACATGTTACATCATTGGTGAAACTTGTTGATACTTGTTGATGGAACGACATCTCAAATGACCACATCCAAAGTTTGAAACTGATTACTCTCTTAGTTTTCATTTATCGGTCACTTGAAGTTGTTGTGTTGCGTATAGTTGAGTGATATGGAAAAAGAACAGTACCGAGCAGTTATTCGATTTCTTTTTTTGGACGGGAAAAAATGTGATGAGATAAAATTAAAGTTAGATGCTGTGTACGGGAGCTCTTCACCTTCTATGACCACTGTTCGCTTTTGGTTTAATGAATTTAAACGAGGGCGCACAAGCATTTTTGACGAGGACCGCCCAGGACGCCCAGAAGACGTGTGTACCGAGGAAGTCGTGGAAAAAGTGCATGATATGATTCTCAAAGATCGCCGAACAAAAGTGCGTGAAGTAGCTGAGAGTGTGGGCATTTCATATGGAACTGTTTTTAAAATCCTTCATGATAAGCTGGGCATGAGAAAACTATCGGCGCGATGGGTGCCGCGATTGCTCACAATTGACAACAAACGAATTCGGCTGAATTGTTCAAAGGCTAGTTTAGAACTCTTCAATCGCAATCCAGATGATTTTTTGCGTCGAGTTGTGACCGTTGATGAAACCTGGATACATCACTATACCCCAGAAACCAAACAGCAGTCAAAAGAATGAACTTTGGTTGGAGAATCTGCCCCAAAGAAGGCGAAATCGGTCCAATCGGCCGGAAAAGTCATGGCTACCGTTTTTTGGGATGCAAAGGGAATTATTCTTATTGACTTCTTGGAAAAAGGAAAAACAATAACTGCTGCATATTATAGTGAGTTATTGACACGATTTGATGCAAAATTGAAGGAGACACGCCCCCATTTGGCGAGAAAGAAAGTCTTGTTTCACCATGACAATGCACCAGCTCACTCATCTGGAATTGTTGCTGCTAAAATCCATCAACTTGGATACGAATTATTGCCACATCCACCTTACTCACCTGACCTAGCCCCCTGCGATTATTTTTTGTTTCCTAACTTGAAAGTTTGGCTCTGTGGAAAGAGGTTCAGCTCAAATGATGACGTCATAAGCCAGACAAAGGGCTATTTTGAGGAGTTCGAAGGGAGCTACTTTTTGGAAGGGCTGAAAAAGTGGCAGGATCGCTGGAAGAAGTGTGTAGCCTTGAAAGGAGACTACGTCGAAAAATAGAACCCAAAAATGTAAGTATCTCGCACTCTTTTTTCAAACACGGGTACTTCTTGATCCGGTATTGTTTCCATTTTTTTCATTGTTAAAATAATTATTTGTATGTACAATTGTACATAATGTCCATTTATACCTAATAAAGCGTTGTATAGTAATAATAGGAGAGATAGCTTCAGAGTGTCTATGGGACACGTTAAAGAGATACGGTGCCGGCCATGTCAGGCCAAAAGTCCAACACAAATCGTTAGTGCCCTTAACAAGGTTGGCGTTAGGGCATGCGACATGTAGTAGTAAGAGTGCCACAATCCACCAGCCTCACCTATGTGGAAGAGATTGGACACTGAGCTATACTTATGGCGAAATGCATCGACGTTTTTGTAATACCTAACACTGAGCGCGCGATTAGCTCAGTGGTTAAGCACTCGCTTTTCATGCGGAAGGTCCCAGGTTCGTTTTCCCGTGCCGAAAAAAATTTGTATTCTTAATTTGGTTACAATTGTTTAATTGGGAAGTATTCTCGCCCATCCAGAGGGGAGGCACACTACGGGATGGGTAGGCTACAACACAGACCAAAAGCGTCTACAGTAGCTCCTGTTTCACGGCTATGAAATATTCATCTTTAAATAATAAATAAAAAAATACTCATGTGGCGCTAAGTTTAGATTTTGCGTATTGTCTTAGATGGGGAAAACCAACGCTAAGTCATGACTTCAGTTCTCGATTTTTTCGGCATTGTGTAGGCAAAGCCATTCCATACAGCCATAGTCCCAATTTTGTCTACTAATTAATTTCGCCCTTAGAGTACAAACCGCAATGTATTCCGGTTTTCTCCGTTTCACGTTTCCGATTTGCTTCTATTGAAGAGCTGTATAGTAGACGAGATGTAGCATGTCATATGAACCTCCCCTTTGGCGCTGAGTAAGGATACCAAAGAGGGAAAATGTGCGGTGGCTCTAGGTCTACAAATCTGACCTGATCTTGCAAGACCTGATCTTGCTAGGTCCACTACAAAGGGTAGTGGACCTAGCAAGATCAGGAAAGCTACCATTCTCTTTAACACCTCAAATTTAAATTTTAAGTTTAAATTTTAATTTAAATTTATTTTAGTTTAATTTTGATTTAATTTTAATTTAATGCTAAGAATTTATTTTAATTTAAGCTAGTATTAATCAGTTAAGTTAGATAGGATTTTAGTTTTTTAATATATGCTAGGTGAATATGTATAATGGAACCCCCGTTCATGTAAAAAAAAAAAAAAAAAAATCTACCTTCAGAATGTATTTTTCTATTTCTCTAACAATTCGGACTAGGGTGCGATTTAAGGTGAAAAACAATAGAGGGTCATGTTGTCTCAAGCCGCATGTTCATAAAATCGTAACACTACATACACACAAAATTAACAAAAATGTGACTGAACATGGAATTCCAACATTAAATATTCCTATCTATGTTCATCCTTATGTATTAAATTTAGATATATATCCTATGTATTTCTTATATACTTATTTCTTCATACCTTCAATATTGTACCTTTCTACCATCTTAATCTATCAATAAATTGTAAAATGTCTAGAAAATAAGGAGACATTGTAACAAATAAATAAATACACTGCGCATCCATGATTCATATGACATGCTAGATCTCGTCTACTATACTACAGTGTGCCTTTCGTCCCATGATTCACATGATATGCTAGATCTCGTCTACTATACTCCAGTGTGCCTTTCGTCCCATGATTCATATGACATGCTAGATCTCGTCTACTATACTACAGTGTGCCTTTCGTTCCATGATTCATATGACATGCTAGATCTCGTCTACTATACTACAGTGTGCCTTTCGTCCCATGATTCACATGACATGCTAGATCTCGTCTACTATACTACAGTGTGCCTTTCGTCCCATGATTCATATGACATGCTAGATCTCGTCTACTATACTACAGTGTGCCTTTCGTCCCATGATTCATATGACATGCTAGATCTCGTCTACTATACTACAGTGTGCCTTTCGTCCCATGATTCACATGACATGCTAGATCTCGTCTACTATACTACAGTGTGCCTTTCGTCCCATGATTCATATGACATGCTAGATCTCGTCTACTATACTACAGTGTGCCTTTCGTCCCATGATTCATATGACATGCTAGATCTCGTCTACTATACTACAGTGTGCCTTTCGTCCCATGATTCATATGACATGCTAGATCTCGTCTACTATACTACAGTGTGCCTTTCGTCCCATGATTCATATGACATGCTAGATCTCGTCTACTATACTACAGTGTGCCTTTCGTCCCTGCTCCTCCCCCCCAGATATTCTGCCCTGCCCTTCTCAAAGAACCCTGAGAAGTACGTCAAGTACACGCCGGAGCAGATAGCAGCTCTCCTGGACCGCTTCTTTGATGTGGCTGCCTAGAGTTAAGCAACGCCAGGCTCGATCACTAGTGCCGTGGTGCCCGACACACGGCTGGTAAGCATTAGGACGTGAGTTCAACCCCGACCGATCCATGGGAGCTAACGCCGAGTTATTTACCACGTAGGAATTGTACCAAATACCAACCTCATTTGTCGAACGCAGAAGACTTGAAAATTAAACGATCACTGTGACAAAATTTGTGTGATAAATCTCAATAATTATTGCACATTAAATTACTCAAATTACGTAGTATACAACCTGCAATATATGTGTATTAAACAATAAACTGAAAGAATATTTTCTAGTGGATTGATTGTGAGCGGTTACCAGTAGCGGCTTCGGTCGTGATGAACGTTCTTCATATCCTTCCATTAGTGAAACCTAGGTTGAGATAACTCTGCGTTTCTCGAAATTCTTATAAAAAAAAGAACTTTTATCGAACTTGAATGTCCGATTTGGTCCACTGATTTCTCTTGGAATTTCTAGCCGGTCAGTATACACAAGATCCGTAATTATTTTATGTGTACATATTATTCAGATATATATTTTGTTACCCGTATTAGTTACTCTTGTAAAGTACTCAATATATTAAAATATTCCCGAAAAAAAATCGTTTGTATTTATTGTTACCTCTATACTCTCTCTAGAGTCTAAAGTAATAATGATATGCTTACAAAGACGTCATACCACATGGGTCCTTGATTTATTGGGACAATATTTTTTTAGCATTATAAGAAATTCTAGAGACTTTCTAGAATTCATTTAACGTTCAAAAGAACTTGATAGATTTTTTGGCATTGGATACTATCATTATCTGAAATCTCAACTTTATCTCGACGTACATTAAACCACTACCATTATTAATTTCAGGTTTTCCTGGAAAACTAACATAGAAAATAAAACACTTCCACAAGTTTTTTTTTTAAATATTTTTATTTATTAAACTAACTTAACTATATATATATGAAACACACATCGAATACGTAGATATCAATATAATTAACTTAGTCAATAATTATACGAATTAGGTATCATGAAATATATGTCGTAATTTTTAATGTTAACAAAATAAAATAATAAATACTATAATAATATTCTTAAAAGTAAATAGCTCATGATTCCATGAAATTATGTCTTTTCTTTTGACTTTGTGCTAAACAACAATAAATACTAATTTGGAAAGTTAGGATGGTGGTCAGGAAGTACGGAGTTATCTCTTAAATGTAGGTACATCAGTACATCACTCACACCTTCGTACAATCTATAGACTATCAAAAGACGGGATTGAAAGTATGAAGGTCCTATCTGGACAATATTAGTACCATGAGTCATGAGTAGGGGAGTCATTGCAGAGAGAGAGCCAATAAGAAAAGGTATGTCTTAAAATCCGAACGTGTTAATAACTATTGAAAATGTAAAATACGAACGTTATTTTAATTAGGTTTAACAAGGCAATAAACATGTTGTTCGCGCCTGATTTATTTTGAAATTAGTTGCATAGAAGAGCATTAAGAAATGGTGTGTCTTTTCTTTAAGTCCAGCGGACCTAATTTTCTTGTCCACTCTTTCCACTTCCATGTGTATACATTGTGAATTCTATACTGTTCGTAGGAAATAATTCGAAATGTTGAAAAAAAAACTCTAAAACAACAAACACTTATTAATTATTCCCATAATACTTTAGGAAAGACTCTAATGGACTCCAAACTGAAGGCTTTATTACATTTTTGCAATACAAGTATGTAGTGTAGATTAGAGTGCTTGCGTCATATTAAATTTCATAGAGGCCCTTACAAGACGGGGATGTTACTCTTCGTTCTCAAGAAACTCAGAAACCTGCTACTCAAATTGACCTCACCCAGCCTGGGGTGAGCCGTTCTGAACGTCGCTGGACGTAACCTAACCTCAGCGATTTTATGAGTGCTCAACTACTCATGTATTTAATGAGCCATCGACGCTAGTAGCTCTTATCTGTTATTTTACATTATCATTACATTATCTTGACATACGCTTTAACGAACTCATGTTGAAAATACTTTTTTTTTCTTTTCGTCATAAAAATGAGAGTTTTTCCAACTTGCAATATGCCTCACAGTTTAATGAGTTGTAGCTAGATAATGAGATTTCATTGTAGGTATATTTTATTTATAATTATTTTTATATAAAATAACTAATGAAAACTAAAAATAGAGATAAATACAATTAAAAGCTTATATGTAATATTAAAAATATAAAAATAATACATATAAAATAATTAAATCTTTATTTTATGATAATTTTAAACAGCGATTTTTTCCTTTCATTTCGGTATTGTTCAATATTTTTATACCTAATAATAATTAAAAAGTTGGTTGGATTAAGGTATTTATCAAACTCAAAATTTATTAGCATTAAATTTATAATTTAAATACGTGAAAGAACAAACAAATCACTATTTATTTTCTTAACATATAAAAGGGAATCGATAGAAAAAAATTACCAGCTAGGGTAGTACAAACATTATGAGATAAAGTACCAAAATCGGTAAAGGGCACAATGTCTTATGAGAATTTACGTGGATACAACACCTAACCATTTATTTACTTTAATAATGACGCTTTTGATTGCTAACGAAAAGAGGTTTTTTCTTGTCAAAGAGCAAACTGTAATATATTAAGAACCATTATTGATTATTTTTGCTGCTCTGGAAGCTCCTTACAGCTTCAACTTCACTGGCGACTTCAATACCAAACAGAAAATCTAAAGATTTATGACTAACTCTTGGGGTTTTCATACGAGATTTTGGACAGAGAAAAAATTAAGGCTACTTCTTATAAAGGTTTCCGAAAAAAAACAGGGAAATTAACAGTTACTTAATTATATTGGAAACTAAACTATTATAATATTCTAGACTATAACATCGAGTAAAATACAGATATTTGAAGTTAAAAAATTTGGTAGCTAATTAATTGCCAAGATCGAATTTGAGACCGGATTGGAAAATGTAATGCAAAGAGAAATATGAACAAAGTAACACAGCTTAAAATAATATGTATAAGTTTAGGTAACAATGATTATACAGGGGTTTTTAAAGCATAATATCAAAAGGAGAGATCATTCTACGATCTTAAAACCTGCTGGATGTTGCAAGTATGAAGCATCGCCACCGTACATTTCTTACTATTAAAACATCAAGAATATTTCTTTTGATCAGAATCACCCTTAAGGCCCAATTTTATCGCTTTTAACATGGTTGAGTTGAGTCACAACCAAATAAACGAAAATCAAGATCACTCTAGAAAACAAAGTAAGCACGCATGCTTCCCTTCTATAACAGAAAACAATTATTTGTGAATTTCTCAGCCGCTAATATATCACCTTAGATGGAACATTCTATCTAGCATTGAGCTCAAGACGATACTATATTTACATGCGCTCAGAAAACCCCTGAATGTAGATTTGTTTTAGCCCATGTAGAACAATAGCTCATTCCGCCAGTTAAGGTACATAACTCAGTCAACGATTCTATTGGCACCAAAAATAAAATGAAAAATGTTCCCTGAAAATTATATAAAGTGTATTTTCATGAGAGGATTCAGTTCTATAAAATAATTTTGAGTATGGTCGATATTCATTAATATTATTTTTAAACACCCAGTTCTCTATTAGCTAAAAGAGAAGCTGGGATTTTAAAAAAGTATGTACGATATCGCTCCCTCCATTTAAAATTTGCTGGTCGAGTAAGCAGTAGCTTTACCTTTTTTATCTGCTCTTTACAATTATAATATTTGTTCTCAATTGCTCAATATTTAATCATGTACTGAACAAACAAATTTTCATGTCAAGTGGCTCATGAACAATTAAGTGCACGATCTAATCAGTACATTAGTGATATCAATCTGTATTTTTTTAATTTGGGTTTAACGTCGCTTTCAACTGCATGGTCATGTTACAACGGGGTGTTACCCTCCATTCGCAGGAAACTCAGAAACCTGCTATCCACATTAGCCTCACCCAGCCTGGGTTGGGCCGGAATGCCAGCATCACAAAGTCTTCCCCACGATGGACGTAGATTAACTTCGGTGATCCTACGAGAACCGGTGTATTCAACGCGCCATCGACGCTGGAAATCTCTATTTAGTTTCCTAAAATTTTCGTTTTTTTTTTCAATATCTCGTCTCATTTACAATGAATCTTTTATCATTGAAAATTTTGCCGATAATAGCTATTTTTTTTAATAATACCTAAAATTAAGTAAATCACAACGGCTTTGTTTACATCTATAACTTAGTGCTAAATATTTAATTATATTTTATAGTTATTATTATGGGTTATTTTAATCAGCCACGACAAAATGGTTTTTATTTTCTTCAAAATTTACAAATACGAGCAACGACAAGAAAAACAGACCGTGTTATACTTACGCTTAACTTGGTTCGTAGGTGTCTTCATTTTTTCTCTATATTTCGTAAAAATTTAAATCAGACTTGGTTAATTTAATTTTGTTACATTGCCTTTCTGGTTTATTGAATGAATTATTTCACATTCTGTGATATTGCCTCTGGTCAAATGAATGATCACTTTCGTATTTTGTTTTATTGTCCTCTCTGGATTATTTAATATTAATTTAATGATCGATCATTTTACATTCTGTTATATTGACTTTGGCCTGATTAATGATCAATTTCATATTTTAGTCAAGAGGATCCGTCCTCACTCCGCTCATAATGAGTCTCTTACGTTTAGTTAACCAGTTGCAATGTCCATGCAGAGTAGAGTAGTAAATGATGTTTTTATTTTCTTCAATCACATCCCATTAAAGTTCAGTTTGTTTTATTACATTAAGTTATAATAAGTAAAATATTTCGTCCGTAGATAGGGACGTGGGCATTGTACCCATGACAGAACCCATGTTTCCTCTGTGGATAGTCTAGATGTCTATGCTGATCTTCTGCATGATGTTCACAGATTAATATGGAGAAAATGGTCTCGGCATGTAAAATTTTCTCCTCTTCGGGTAAAATAAAAAACAAAGCTAACATGTCCAGTAAAATAATTTGCCAACCTCAATGTCACTTTTTGTGATATTTGAAGGAAAAAAATCGTTTAAAAAACAGTGGAATTTAGAGTGCCTCTTTGTTGGAGAACGCAATCCACAAGGAAAAGTATGAAGATCATAGAATTCCTTCAGCGCTCAAAATAGCTTTCTAGAAGTACCGGAACCATTCAAAAAAATCTTTTGGGGAACACCTATGAAACCTATTCTTAATCAATAAATCGATCTCGCAACTGTGGATGAAATTTTCTCGAGTCTAGATGAAACTCGCTAGGGGCACCAGCACCAGTCGATGAGAATGGAAGTAGTACAATACAGAATTTCATCTATTGAATGGCACTTTGCACCTTTACGGCGTCCTTAAAATAATGTGGTATGAGTTCAGCGGTAGTGCTGAAAGGGTAGCGAGGATTTAACTTTAATCGTTGGTCATCCGAGGTCTACCCATCCATGCTGGTACGGCCCCACAGGTTGGGTGAGGTTATAATATTCTCGCCTTTAATATACTGCTGGACTAGGACTAATAGGCCGGAACTAATGAAGGCTGTTGTGGTGGACAGCCACATACTGATTTCAGTTGTGGTTGGCTGTTACCATGGTAACGGTCTCCGCTTTAGCGTCGTTCGGTAATTTGAGCCTTAGGTCCTATTATTCCAGTAGTAAGAACTATTATTATGTGGTCAAAATCTAACATGGGAAGATAGATTGTCATGTTCCGGTTGGGTTCGAACCCGGGACTCCTGGATTACCAGACCGGCAGCGACGCGTTGACCATTGAGCTACCGGAACGAGGATCGTGTGAGAATTTGAACCAGTTTGTCTAGCAAATGGAGGGTGTATGACTGTATACCCGTCTGATTTGTGTAGTTATCTTCGAGCTGTTCGTATTTTAAACAAAACTACACATTTACACCACACATAGGACATGGAAGGAGCCCAGAAAGGTTCATTCCCCATCAATCCTTCCACCACCATGACAACCAGCACGGAAGGTAAAGTAAGTAACTAGTAAAAATATACCCATTCCCGTATTGAGCAGAGAATCATCCCTCATTGATCCTAAATTAAATCTGTCTTCAAAATAATAATTGCTTATCTTGAAAGAAATAAAAACTAAAAGAAAATAAAAACAACGAAAAATAAAATTTAGGAAAAAACTTAATTTTAAGAAATTATATTATAAATTAAAATATGAAATGAAAAAAATAAAATCAAAATGATCATAGTAATTCTTAAGATTAGGAGAAAAAAAAAAGAATTATAAACTAAAAATAGATAATAACTAAATCAATGTTTAAACAAAATAAAAACTTATGTGTTTTAACTGTTTTATGTAAATTATAGATAAATTAAGCTAGGTTCATTATTATTAGAAGCTTACTTCGCTAGGATTTTTTGCCTTAAAAATATTAATTTTAGAGTTTTCATTTATTTAATTTTAATTCTTAAAAAGTGGCACTTGTCAAATCACAAAACAAAATGAAAGAAAAAAAGTACGTTGGGGTCACAGGTAAAAATTAGAAAAAAATTCAATTGAAATGTTTCGTGTATTTTTGTATCGACTGCTTTGGGCTTAGAGAGATGACGAATTGAAAGTCAGGGGTGGGGTGGGGGGAGCGAGGAGTACTGAGATGTGAGGAAACATAGAACCATACAAGCATCCTGCTGCTTCATTCCAGAGTGCATGTATCAGATTATGAGTTATAGTTGGCACATGTAAAATTTAGGAAAAGCAAATCATTCGTAAGCTTTGAAAGATTCAGCATCAGGTGATTCAGGTGGGAGAAACAGATCTGGATTGAGCCAGTAACCACAAATGAAAGCACTCTGAGATGATGTTTCACAATTCAAAAAACACTTCTCAAGATGCATACATAGATTAGCAAGAAGACAAGACAGTGTTCAATAAGGGGTTCTTTGACTTTTCATCACAATTATCAAGTTATTCTTGTTCTGGAAATGTGTTTTATGACTAGAATTCTACCAATTCTTAATTTTGGTTTACAATACCCGCAAAGAATATTTGGGTGAGTACTTTGATCAGACCATTAGAGGCACATAGTTGTAGACGCATGTCTTTCTTAAAGAACAGCTTGAATTCGAGAAATCTTAAAGAATAAAACGCAGGGACTACGTTCTTTCCTATGCTTTCGTTTAAGATCAAGAGAAGGAAATAATTAATACCTACTTAAATACAAAGTCAAAATAAAGAATAGGTAAACCCCAAGCACGATTGATAGTTAAAAACACTTCAAATATCTTTAGATATGATCGAAAGTAATACCAACACAAAAATACAAAGGGGGCATTAGGTGTCTTTCTGAAGTATTCAACATACTAACAATTATTATTATTGAGTCAAACAAGCACGTTCAGAAAACCAGAATGGATAAATAACATGAATAAGCTCAGGATACATGAAACAAGGGAAATACTCATTAAACCTTTCTGTGTTTGGTTTTATATAACCCAACAAGCTGTTAAATTAACACAACATAGGTTAAATGGAGCCTGTGGGGAATTGTGGTGGAGCTACCAAACGGATATCTTGCTCAAAGTACATGTACAAGGAATTTTTAACATATTGGTACATATTATTGGAGATTTAATACATTATTGGTAAAATAGAGCCCTCCTATGCAGCAGTCGTGGAGGGATGGTTTCGAAAAAAATATCGAAGGGACTTCAATTTTGTATGAATTTAAATCAAGTGCTTAATCTAATTTTGCACAAGAAAATTAAACTCGGTGAATTGTTGACAAATTGATCGAACAAATTATTCTCTTGAAATGTAATTTTCTAATCATGGGGATTAAGAGATCAAAGAGGCCAAGTCTCACAGAATCATGTGGTCACAAAGTTAATTATATTTAACTAGCATTTTTTGTAAGACGTTCTAGAATAGTATAAATTAAACTTTTTGTATCTTGGATTTTTATTTTATTTTAAAAAAGCGTATTTTCATAAAAACTCAGTCTAAAATTATACTTGCAATAGATTAAATTCCTAGTATTCTTATTACATATTGTAGGTAATTTGATAAGTTAAAAACTAGAAGTATCAGTATTAGTTACACAGGGAGATTTCTCAAGACTTAGAAGAGTCAGGTGGAAAGTTGAGACTTGAGAGAACAAGAAATTTTACAACCATTTCAGCTTGTATCACATCTCTCATCCACAACTTAATAAGATTTGTATATCATGGAGTTTTGTGTCTAATTGAAATTTGGATTCATTGCCTCATGTTTCGTCTCACATTTTGGTCAGCATTAGATTAACAATACAAGGAGAAAAATATTGTACAGAGAAGAGAAGTGTACATTCTCTTCTTTTTTTTCACAAGCTTCTGAGAGATAAATAAAGACTTTAAAAATAATTCTACACATAAAAGGAACTGAATACATAAAAACTAGAATTTTCATTTTGTAAAGAAAAACATCCAGCACGGAAATACTCGTTTCCCAAATATAAGCCTGAAAATAAAATTACTTCAATTCATTTACAGGTACCTTTCTTTAGACAGATGTTACACTTTGTGATTCATCTCGTGCTACTAATCAGTCTTACAAATGTTGATGGATAAATCTTATTCTTCAAGCAACTGATTTGTTAGTGACAATAAATTCTAGATGTTTTTCTTTGTGCTCTTTTTTTCAACCTATGACTTAAATATTAAAAATTATAAGCTTACATTATTATTTAATACTTAAAATCTACTCTTGTCTTCTTAGAGACAGCATTATGCTTGCTCACTAAAAGGTAAAATCATCACCTGATTAGGAATTCAAACGATCAAGAGGTAAGGAGAGTTATGTTTAGAATAACTTGAATTCAAGATCACAGGTGCATCTTGAAAATGACAAGTACGTAATTCATCATGTAAATAGAACAGAGCTTTTCAATTACATTCAATGCGAGCCTCAAGTGTATCCCAAACAATGGGATATAAAGTGTGTCCACTTATCTTACACGAGCATCCAAACCCAACGGAAAGTAAAGTGAAGAAAAGTGTTTTCAGGCAAGGTAACTGAAGCTCTGTTTTCGTAACCCTGAAATTGTGCTGGAGTTGAGGCTCAGCTTACAATTGATCTTTGGTAGAAAGAAGGATATACTAATTAGAATGGTTTGATCGCAAATCATCCTACTAGAAATGAATAAATAACTTAACTGTAAAACTAACCTGGTTCTTTTACAACTGGTTACATAACCACGATTGCTTGCAGAATATTGCCCGGATTGTCTGAAGCTAGTGTTTCACTATTGCCCATATTAGTTTGGCAAAGTATACAAAACCGTATATTTCAGAATTTGGCAAATATTTTTACATGATTAGGTGGTGGTATACCATATAAAGTCTGGTTAAAATTGTTTCAACATCTGTGATTTGAACAACTATTACGTCATTTTTATAGCTAAATTCTTGGTGAAAATCAACAGAATAATTTCATGTGTCCAATATGTAAATCTACTGTAATACCCTTATAGAAAAACATTCAGTCGCAGCTTTTTTTACACATAAAAAGTAAAATATTAGTGCAGCAAGCTAAGAGAATATTCCTAACTTGAGAAGATGAAAACAAATTTAATGAATGTCAATTCTCCTGTTTCAAAAGCTTTGATTCACAATGCCCATTTATATGTTACTAATTAAAAATAAATAAGCCTTACAGATGGGGCTTAATGAAAGAGTAGATAACTATCCCATCATTTTCACTAAAGATGGTGTCCCAGATCTATTCATTTAAGTATGATCGATGAGGTTCATTTTATTATTGCAACTCGATTTTCTTTCAACAGATTGAATGTAACTGAAACACTTTCATGAAAGCAAACCTCATCAATGAGGTTTATTTTGGATATAATTCAAGCAACTCTAGGATAAGCCTTGTGAATGAAGCTTTACAGGATAAATTGGAGGGAGAGAATCAAGTTATATTACTTCAATAATTCTGTTGTTTTCTTAGTGTCCCAATAGTTCCTGGCTTCAAGAAGTAATCATACATATAATTGACTAGAGACTGATAATCTAAAGCAAGCCCCCTCTACCTCACAAGCTTGAACAATAACAATGAGTTTTACAACCTTTTAATCTTTTGTCTACGTACACACGGCTCTAATGTATCTTAAATAAATAATCATTAACCCTACTAAGTCTTCTTTCTTTAAAATTTACTCATCTAATAATTCTAAAAGTAATAACACAAAATGTAATCTTAAACCATTTAAAAATCAATAAACTAAATTGAAAAAAAAAACGTGAATCTTAAATAATAATAACTTACTGTTTAATATAAATAAAAATAAGCGAAAAAGATTAATTCTTTTAGCAAAATAAATTAGAAAACTTTTAAAAAGTACCTAACATTACCTTAACTATTATTTTCAGAGGAAAATTATGTATTACACTTTTTTAACAGTAAGTAAAATAAAATTGTAACCAAATATTTTTCTCTCTAAAATCTACAGAGAAAAACGCATTTGACTAAAAAAGGGAAAATATCTGTAAGTTAAATAAAAAAATAATACCCATACACCAAATATAGTATTCATATTAAATTACAAATAATGCAATGAATCTAGATTAATTTGTCTAAAATTACAATGTAGAAATTACATATGTATAGTAAAATAATTATTTACTTTTCTTTAAAGATCAAGCTTTTTTCATTAGGTATTTTTTATCGTTATGATTAGATAATAAATTTAAAAAAGAAAACTAACAAAAACCATTTTCCAAGATCTTGTATAATTTTTCCCTAGAAAATATTTTTAAACTTTAACATTGAAAATATAAATTAGGATTACTTAATTATTATTACATAATATTTGGAGAGATATATTGAATTTTGTCAGAACACACACACACAAAGCACATTATTAGGGAGTATTTGGTGGATCCTAAGAGTGTCTAATCTTATATAAAAACAAATAAAAGTACAGTACATGTTAATGATTATTCTTGAATTTAGAAGAAGTAAAACGAATATAATAAAATATCTAATACAGTTAAAACTTAGGGTTACTAAAATATAATATATGCATTGTGCAGATTACAATACACACAAGTTTCACATATTCGCAAACATGGGTGAAATCTTGCTTTTCACAATACATGAATAATAAATACAGTTAATAGTATCAAGGTTTATACATCATTTGATTTTTAAGTAGAATAGTGAAATCAAAGACCTGAATACAATAGGAAGGGTCAGAGGAAGCTTCCAGATTCAATAGGGAACAGCTAACTCACCCTTGTGATACTTGCTTTCTTTTGAGCCTTCAGTCTTTTATTTTAATATCGGAATTTGGAGCTTGGAGTCTTCTTAAAAAACTCCAAGGCCTTGTTTTGTACTGCGTGATACCTGTAAACCAGATCTTGTCCGCACGGTCATCACTGAACAATGCGACCAAGGAATTATTGTTTATACTAGCAAATCACTTAAGTTCAATGCTTGGGCCCCAAATATGGTAGCCACTTCTTTGGACATAATTTTGATTTGCACTTCCTTTCATTTAACTCACTTAATATTCTACAATAAAAAAAAAAAACATTTATACTGTAGAACACCAAACTTCTTTGTTATATATTAAAACTAAAACTAAATAATCCTAAAATTATGTATTAAAAATATACTCAGTAGGTAAAATATCCAACTCATTTTCTCCGTTAAAGTAAATAAGTTTTAAAAACAATTAAAAAATAAGTATTTGAAAATGGATCTCTCCTCAATAGATAATTTAAGATAAGAAAGTAATCCCTTAGTATAATAGCAAGAAGGAAAACAATATTGATTAGTTATCATTCCATTATCTGGTAGACAAGTAGCATTTCACGAGAATGGCCATTCTGTGTGGAATCACAGTGGTAGGTAAATTTGTTCACAATACAATTTGGCGAAATCGTCACCCCTCAGAACACAGCAAGAGAAAAGCTTGGATATCTAGTACACGACATGGACCTTGGAACAAGAGCACTTCCTTGAGAATAGCTTAACATTAACTTAATACGAAACTTATTAGTCCACTTAAAATTAATCTTACTACGCTAGTGTCAACAGCCTTTTTTGAAAATGATTCGAAAAGTTGAGCAAATTTAACAGTTGTGTGTTAACAAGTTGGACATAGTTAACAAACGGATTTTTAATAAATTCAAAGAAATATGATACCTAAACCAAACGCTCCAATACATGTTTACAATAAGTTCAATGTGTCAAATATTGACATACTAAGTAGCAAGACGATGAAAAAATGAGTTATGACCGCGACAAAAGCACAATTCTTGATTATTATTTTTTCAGGCCAAATTGTAAAAAAAAATTTCAATAAAAACTCTATAATACAAAGACAAAATTCGTTCAAAATATGAGAAAAGTAAAAATAAAACATGTAGTTCTCTCCTTAGTATTAAAAATATATTGATGAAATAATTTTGAATAAATCATCTTTAACTAAGATCAAATTGTGAAGTGTATGTTAAATAACAGGGTAAAGATGAGAAAATTCACAGATTTTTTTCAGTCTTAGGATATGGCATAGGAGCGCTTGATCTACAAAACATGTATTTCTTCCTCTAAGTTCAATTCTTGATACAAACAATAGAATGATTTCGACCACATCAATAAATACATCAGCTACTGAATTGAGATGTTCAGTGGTAAGTCTTCCATAAAACTTGCAAGTTATAACATCTAGTTCAAAGGTTGTAAAATCAAACCCTGTTAAAATTGCTTCAACTTTTTAAAATTAATAGCTAAACTTAAAATTAGCTTAAAATTAACTGATAGTGGGGGGAGGGGGGATAAATATACCAAGTCCTCTTCGTATTTTAGAAAGCAAGAAATATGTTGTGCCAAAGAGAAGAACATATTCGAAACACAATCAAGATTCTCTAGGTCTAATAGATATAAATCACACATTTAAAACAATATTAAACTTATGTAAAGAAGAATTATTAGATTATTATATGATTAGAATTGATTTTTATACTTTTGGAATTGATTCTTTTTTTAAAATAACATAAAAAATAATAATAAGAGAATGTGATAGACAGAATGTGTAAATAAATTTGAAATTTCTATTTTTCTTGGAAGGACATTTTCTTCATGGAAAGAGCTCAAGTTTTGTATGAAACAATTTCAAAATATAATCCAGATCAGGATTGCAAAACCTCTACACGAACAAAAAGGCTATTATGGGAGGAAAAAATGAAGCACTTATGGAGAAGGGAAATAAAATTAGGTACTCCGGTGGTAAGTCTCATTTCTAGAAGGTCAATTCAAATGTGAGGCCAAAATGGACTAGTTTCAAAAAGCATTCGAGTTGTACAGAAAGACATGGTTGTACCAAACCAACAGAGCATACCTCTGTTTTGGTACACGACTTCCTCAACTCTTAATTTAATGAGAGGAGTTTTGTGTCAACTGAACACTACTTATTACAGAGAATAGGAGCTGATGACACGAAGCCAGGGACAAAGGCAAACTCAAAAATACTCATTAAAATTTGGCCAAAGGAATTATTAAATATCATCAATATATCTTATTTGGTTCAAATACTAGTGTTATTAGAAGTTAGCATCAATTCTTCCCTGATTCTCTATTGAAAACACAAGGTGATATGTGGAGATAAAATATAAAATGAGCATTTGGTATTCAGATAGATCAGATTGAATTTGAGATTGATTAGAAACACAACCCGAGATCACACC
Source organism: Bactericera cockerelli (assembly GCA_024516035.1). NCBI lineage: Eukaryota > Metazoa > Arthropoda > Insecta > Hemiptera > Triozidae > Bactericera > Bactericera cockerelli. Next base: position 24,171,552 of record CM044961.1, on the reverse strand, counting down.
AACAAAGTTGCACAACTTTAGTTTTTATAGCTGGAAGAACACAGCAAGTCTTTTTTTTTTTTTTTTTTTGTCTTAATCATGCTTAATCAAAATTAACTTTTACTGACTGATTGTACATATAAAATCTTGAATAAAATTGTTGAGATGAATAATAAGTTTCAGATTTTCAGAAGCATTTGAAATGTTGTGCAACAGATGGTTACAATTTTATCTTGGCGAGGGATTAAGCAACTGTGGTTAAATGGTAATTTGCACCAAAATCTAAGGAAAAGTGTGGAGAGGAGGGCAGGCAGATCACATTACTTTCTACTTTCTTCTAGGTACCACACAGTAGCATTAAGAAAGTAACAATAAAATTGTTGATTCATTCTAACAAGAGATTGTGGTCGCTTTCATTACGTTATCAATACTATCAAAACAAGAGAAAGGTAACTATATGAAAAGTCGTTTTTGTGCAAAACTTTTTGAAAACCCTTAAAAAAGTAATTAAAAAGTTTTTTTTTTCTTTTTTCCTATTTTAATAATTAAAAAATAAACGTTCAATTAGTTTAAAAATGTAAGTTAACTTGATAAAAATTAAGAAACTTATATGTTTATTATCATTGAATTGGAAATTTATCACACACATCCTTAAAATTTAAATTTAGTATTATTTTTTGTTGTCTTAACTGCTTAGAAGAGATACCTTAATAGTAAGAAATATGCCTAGTCCAATACTTAACATTAGAAAAATAAAGAAAATTTTGCTAAATTATACTTAAAACAAGAAAATGAGAGAAGTTTGACTACAGTAAATTACCATTGAAAGAGAAAGGAGTAATCATTTGGGTGAAGACTGACTTGTATTATATCCGACACTATTGTCTCATGAGACACATTATGTACGCCTTGTCAAGACAAGAGAAAATATCGTTAAGACATTTCTATTGAGCATATTAAATCTTTTGTTCAAACTCTTCAATCTTACTCTCTTTTTAATAATCAATTACCGGTTTTAATTTGTACTTTATCGAGTATATCGACATAATACACACCACAGTAAAATTGAAATTACATTTCACTTTACAACAGGACTAGCGAGCTGAATTGGTTAGTTTTTCACCTCACTTATTCTCAAAAATACCAAACTTGAGAATAAAATAAATAAAAGGAAGATAAGTCTAGGAAATACCTTAACAAAGTCATAATATACAATATTGTGAACTTTTGCTCTCATATCTAGAATTTTATTGTTTCAATCGAGAAAACTGGAAAAGATACAAGATATCTTTAATGCATTTCAATCAAAAATTGTTCTGGTATATTCTAGAAATTTAGAAATATAAGGTGAAGATAATATTACATAAAAATGTTCGTCCCAGTAAACTTACAAGCATCATCTCTGTTTGAATTTTCGTGTTGAAAAAAAAGTAATTAAAAATGGCTTGAAAAAGAATCATCTACGTCTTAAAAAAAATCATATAATAACTTAAAAATGAATGGTCACAATGAGAAGACATTAAGAGGCAGAGGTAAAATCATAGAGATTAACTATCAACTAAAAAATTACTGGACTTATTTAGAATGAAAGGTGAAATGTTGAGAAACTAGGAAAGGTAGTAAGGCAAGTAGATAGGTAAGAGGTAATTTGGGAGCGTTAGGCTCGAATTAAATGACTTAGACACTTCAGGGAAGTAACAATATCAAGATGGGAAATTCAATAGACAGCGGTCAGCACGAATAAGTACAACCTGAAACCTTCACATAACCAACCTGTCATTTTTAATAAATCTCTTTGGTCCTTTAAGCTTATTTTCGATTCATTAAATATGATAAAGTATCAGACTCGTTTTCGAAAATGTCAATCGAGATGACGAAAATATGTCAATTGTTTTGCCATTTCAAAAATAAGCAGACTGGCACAAAAGCGTTAAAATAGAAAAAAAGATATTATTTTCATCTTAAAAAACACCCTTTGAGGGACTCAAATCGAAAATAAAAAGGACAGCAGTACTTTTCAATAAAAACTCGAGATTAAAGTCAAAGAAATTAAGAAGAAAAAATCCAACAAAACATTTTAACATGTATAACTAAAATAGTAGCGGCGTTGGTTCTAATAAAATAACTTAAATATAACCTAAGTGATAATCATGGGAAGGCTTTGCAAGCTCAAATGGAACGTGAATAACTTGATATCTCGCACTTACTGTGCACTTGGTACAACTAATCGCCATCTTTACAAGATATCATCATATAAAAAAAGAGCATCATCCAACTTCTCAAGATTTTCAAAACGGCACTAACACAAGGAGTTACACCGTTGAAGAAACATCAATTGGGAGGAGAGCGGGGTTTGGGCTAATGATACATAATGAGTAAAGATATATATCTAGAAGAGAGAGAAACACACTTGGAAGATACAATACAGCAAGGCAAGGCAAGTGAGCAGAAGACTGGAGTGGAACTCGTCAGGGGCGGCTAGTAGCTCCGCCCTAGCTGGGTTCCACTGTCCTTGGTTCTGGCGCCCCGCCAGGTTTACATGGACTCGCCACCCAGCAGGTCGCCCGGCAGGAAGGAATTCATGGAGGAGGGGGTGGCCCGGTCCACGGCGTCCAGAGGGGGGGCGCCCCAGGGCGAGGCCGCCCCGGTCAGGTTGCTGCCCCATAATTGACTAGTGTTGCCCCCGGGGCCGCTGCTCCACGTGTCCTTGTTCAGGCCGCCCGTGTTCTGGGGCGCGCGTGAGCCCCAGCCGCCCGGCGCCCCGCCTCCTGAGCCGCCCGTGTTGTTGTTGCTGGTGGCGGCCAGGTGGGCGAGCAGGGACTGCACCTCGCTGTCAGAGGGCGCCTCCGCGAAGATGGTCGTGTTGCCCAGGATGCAGTTGTTCAGGTTGCCTTGAGCCTGCCGGACAAGACATGACATAAACACACTATTACTTCAACCTGCATTTTCTTTTAATTTGGGTTTACCGTCGCTTTCAACATCCAAGTCCTACCCTATTTTTTTTTATTTAATTTAATTTATTTATTTATTTTTTCCTTTTTCGAAATTTTACCTTTTCAGCTTTTTTTTTTAAATAAACATGGTTTTTTATATGTTATTATTATGTAAAATATTTATCCCATAAAATATATAAGACCTGTTTGACTGCTGGAGTAAAGGGACTTTTCAGTCTTACCTCGGCAGTATAAACAAGGTATATTCTATTCTATTCTAATGGTCATATCACGATGGGTGTTCAACCTCCAATATCTAAAACTCACAAACCGGCTGAAATTAACCTCACCCAGACTGATAAGGGCCGGGAATAACCAGCATCACGAGGGTTCAAATTTGAATGGTCAATCATTCAAAAAAAAGTTAATCCCGAAGTAATGTATCACACGGTTCCGGGATCTCCTACGTCTTCGGAGGATAGGTTTTTAGTGGGTAAAAATCCCACACCCCAGGGAGTGAGGTGGCTGGGGGGTGTCTTTAGAAGATTTTCCTATCCTCAAAAAAAAATCATCCAAGTCCTAACCTCGCTTGACGTTGCTTAACGTACACCATCGACGCTGGCCTAAAAGAAGGTAACTAACTAATTAAACTAGGGTGGGGGGTGGGACTCACTTTGATTGCTTCTTCCCGGGTGGAGTACTTGGCCAGGGCAAGACTATGATTCAGGTACAAGTGGAAGTTCTGTAGAGGACCGTGCTGCACACACAGCGTCTTCAATGTTGAGCCATCAATCTGAAGAGCAAACATTATTATTCTTGATATTATGGGACTACCTATACAACAACGACAGTCTAAGTCTTCACTTCAACCATCACTTTACTTGATTTGCATAAATAAGAGTGGTGTATATAACTAATAAGTTGAAAAACACCACTTTAATATAATAGAATATAGATAAATAGATAGACTTGATTTGCATACAGAAAGCACTACGAATCACAAATTTCTTTCAAATAATGCACTCTCTGAATGTGTTATTTAAAAGAAAATTGCCGGTTGAAAGGGAGATTTGAAGATTTGTTTCCGGTCTTTTGAGTTCTCTTATATAAAGGGTGTTTCAAAAAAGTGTGCCTTTATTTTAACCACGTGTTTATATGGACCAGTTTAGGGGGGTCAAGTCTATAACAAAAAGGGCGAAAGTGCTTCATAAAGAGATAAAAGCCACCCCTTAGAGTGCAATGACTTTGATTTCCAGATCAAAATTGGGAGTCGATTTTTTTCCGCGTTTTAATAACTCACGTAAGGCGTAATTCAAAATCTTAGGTTTATTAAAAAGAACCTTTAGTTAGAGGCGTTTGATATAGACTAAACCCCTCCTAAAATGGTTCATATAACACGTGGTTAAGATAAAAGCACACTTTTCTGAAACACCCTGTATAGGTTCGACTATATGTGAAAGTTGGGTGGAAGAGATTACCCCCGCCCTTTAGTTAGGACATATGTTTTTATAAATTTTCTATTCTTTTACCTTTTTATTGTATATATTGCTTCCATTTGTTATAATAATTACAGAGTTTCTAAATTTTGTTTCTACAGAGTGTTGCAATTGTTGCATATTCAATAGCTTTATTATTATTACTACGTGTTTCCAGTGGTGGAGGGCCCAGTGCTACGGGACAGGAAGGTGAGTGTTATTGTATAGTGTTATTGTGTTCGAGAGTGTTATTGTATATTTGTTTCCATTTTTTTCATTGTTAAAATAATTATATATTTGTATGTACATAATGTCGATTTATACCTAATAAAGCGTTGTATACAGTATAATAATAATAAAGTATAAGTAGTGCTTTGTTTAGACTGTGAGCGCAAGACAGGTAGTCCCATTATGCCAACAGTTTAACAAAGCACCTCTTTATTTATCTGAGTATAAATACAATGTAAATAAAAGTAGATAACACGGGACTCGGGGGGTCTCACCTGTGGAGTCAGATTCTTGAGCAGGACCCACGTGCCGGACCAGCCACCGCCCGGCTGCGACTGACCCATGCCCCACGTGGCCGCACCCACGCCCGGGCGACTGTTCCACCCGTTGCTGCTCTGCGGGGGCTTCATGCCGGGCGGGGGACCGCGCGTCTTGGGGGGCCCCCAGAGATCATTGCCCCCCGTGGAGGGGAGGGGACTTTCGCCCCAGACAGTCTTCGAGGCGGCGCCTCCCAGCTTGCCGAGTGGACTGGGGAGAGGAGGAAACATATATATGATTACATATATTTTTTTCACTGAACTTACGTTCGTAAGTTTCTTTTTAATGGACTGGGGAGAGGAGGAAACATATATATGATTACATATATTTTTTTCACTGAACTTACGTTCGTAAGTTTCTTTTTAATGGACTGGGGAGAGGAGGAAACATATATATGATTACATATATTTTTTTCACTGAACTTACGTTCGTAAGTTTCTTTTTAATGGACTGGGGAGAGGAGGAAACATATATATGATTACATATATTTTTTTCACTGAACTTACGTTCGTAAGTTTCTTTTTAATGGACTGGGGAGAGGAGGAAACATATATATGATTACATATATTTTTTTCACTGAACTTACGTTCGTAAGTTTCTTTTTAATGGACTGGGGAGAGGAGGAAACATATATATGATTACATATATTTTTTTCACTGAACTTACGTTCGTAAGTTTCTTTTTAAAAGAATCAGCCCACGGTATAAGAGAAAAAAATTTCCGATCCCGAGTTCTCTTGTATCCAAGTTAGACTGTACTTCTAAACAACTTTTTAAAATACAATGAATATAACAAACAAAACCTGATAAAGGGTGTTGACAATGCCTTTGGAATTCTCTCGAATGCCACCAATTCTGTACAAATCAAGTTTTTCTCGAATGCAATTTTTTTTTGTGATGCATTTATTTTGGAGCACGACAAACATTTTTTTTTTTTTTTTTTTTTTTTTTTTCTTCTTTTAAGTGAGAAAGTATTTTCCTCTTACTTGGAGAAGCTGGAGGAGGAGGAGGCGGGGGGGTTGAAGCTCCAGGTGGAGTTGGAGAGGGAGAGGGGGGGCGCGGAGCTCAGGTCCGGATTGGAGGGGGAGGTCTTGCCCCCGCCCACCCCGCCTCCCCCCACCGAGGAGGAGGAGGTGAAGATCTCCGTGTCCTTGAGCGTGGCGAGGGAGAGGGGGGAGCGGACCACAGATCCCGGGGTCATGCTGGGGTCGTCCTCGATGCTCTTCATCTGGCTGCCTTTCCACGGCTTACCTGAGGATCAAGAAATAAGCAAAGTCCATGTTTTATTATTTTTTTTAACACTTTATTGGTCAACTACATGAAACATTCAACAAAATATAACATGAAAAAAAAAAAAAAAAAAAAAAAAAAAATGTACTTCAGTATTTAAAAAAAAAAGTATCCTGTGATGTACACAATAAAATTATCTACAATTATCACACAATTATCCTTTCACTAAAATTATCTACAATTATCACACAATTATCTACTACACTCGAACCTGAATACAATGGACTTGGACAAAATAGAAGAAAAAAAAAAACATCAGGTCGTTGTGTAACCTGTGTAATACAGAACTGGCTATATTAGAAACCTCTTTATAATATTTTTTTATTTTTTCTAAGCGCTTTAACCTTGTCGACAGACAGGTCGTTCGCGCCGTAATAGAATTTTTGCTGTGTCCCTTGGGTTCTAATATATCCAGATTAGACTGTAATATTTAAATATATATTATTTTTATCTCTACACTATCATGGTGTAAAACAGACAAACAAGCTGTATGGTTATCTGTTTGCAACCCAGCAGTAGCAGTAAATGACCTACCTATTTTTTTTAAATGATAATAAAGTTTTAACTATTAACAAAAATTATTCCAAATGAGTCCAAATCCAATGTCCAAGCACATATACAATAGAGGAAGGATCCAACAATAACTTACCAGATTCAAATTCAGATACAAGGTCTGTGCAAGGATTCGATAAGGACTTACCAGGTTCAAGGTCAGTGGAAGGATTCGATAAGGACTTACCAGGTTCAAGGTCAGTGGAAAGATTCGATAAGGACTTACCAGGTTAAAATTCAGGTACAAGGTCTGTGGAAGGATTCGATAAGGACTACCCAGGTTCAAGGTCAATGGAAAGATTCGATAAGGACTTACCAGGTTAAAATTCAGATACAAGGTAAGTGGAAGGATTCGCTAAGGACTTACCAGGATCAAATTCAGGTACAAGGTCAGTGGAAAGATTCGCTGAGGACTTACCAGGTTCAAATTCAGGTACAAGGTCAGTGGAAGGATTCGATAAGGACTTACCAGGTTCAAATTCAGGTACAAGGTCTGTGGAAGGATTCGATAAGGACTTACCAGGATCAAATTCAGGTACAAGGTCAATGGAATGATTCGATAAGGACTTACCAGGTTCAAGGTCAATGGAAAGATTCGATAAGGACTTACCAGGTTCAAATTCAGGTACAAGGTCTGTGGAAGGATTCGATAAGGACTTACCAGGATCAAATTCAGGTACAAGGTCAATGGAAAGATTCGATAAGGACTTACCAGGTTCAAATTCAGGTACAAGGTCAGTGGAAGGATTCGATAAGGACTTACCACCAGGTTCAAGGTCAGTGGAAGGATTCGACAAGGACTTACCACCAGGTTCAAGGTCAGTGAAAGGATTCGATAAGGACTTACCAGGTTCAATCAAGGTCAGTGGAAGGATTCGCTGAGGACTTACCAGGTTCAAATTCAGGTACAAGGTCAGTGGAAGGATTCGATAAGGACTTACCAGGTTCAAGGTCAGTGGAAAGATTCGATAAGGACTTTTTTTAATGGAGGGAAAAAATTGCGTGATCAAACACAGGCGTGGTTTGAGAATTTAGGAGCCCGTGAAAGGGTTTTCTACCCTCTAAAAAACCCCCCAGAGGATCGTTTGTTTCAATTTTGCCCCGGAACCGATTTCTCATTACTTCGGGCCCCTTATGAGCTAGACGCTCTTATATTTTTTTTTATTACTGTATTTCTTTATTTTATTTTATATGCTAAGGACTTACCAGGTTCAAATTCAGGTACAAGGTCAGTGAACTGTTGGTTGGCCTGGGAGCTGGGCCAGTCCTTGCTAGGGTCAGAGTCTGGCCATCCTGTCTCGGAGCGGGAGACTGAGGACCAGGTGCTGGGGAGAGAACACAACCAGCTGTGTTACACACGGTGGAACGCTTAACCGATTTTCTTCAAATTTGTTTTATATGGTAAAACCGCTTAAACCGATTTTCTTCAAATTCGTTTTATATGATAGAATACTATTTTTCCTACATTTTAAATTCTACAAAAAATTCTGTTCTTTATTGTCCAAAATTTTGGATTTTCTTAAATATCAGAGTTAATTATTATAATTTAAAAAATAAATATAAATAGCCTATGTAGAACAATAATATGCATATACAAATATACATACAAAATTTCATCAAAATCGGGTGTACCGTTCACGAGATATTTACGTTTAAGTAAAAAGTTAGTGGTCAGACGCATGGTCTCTTTCACCCACAACCGCTAGTACGAATTTGATGAATTTAAAATGTGACCATCTACAAAACGTCTCCTATATGGGTGCAAAATTTTATCAAAATCCGTTGAGTGGTTTCCGAGATTTGCGCGTTACAAGGAATATTTTTAACAGACCGACGGATTATTTTTACAAAAAAATATTATTATTTTTACAAAAACGAACACAATACTTCCGATTTCTAATATTATAGATTTCTCGGAAGTAATATCTGTACGATGTAATAAAAATAACTGTACGATGATGGTTAATGATGAGGAAATCGTATCCTCAAATACACGAGGAAAAATGCATGGGATCTACTCACCCGTCGCCCTGTCCCAGCAGAGGGTTGGTGAGGGGCGAGGTGGAGCCAGGGGTGGACTTGGCTGTGGTGCCGGGGGCGCGAGAGAACTCATTATCCCCGTCCTTGTCCAGGGAGGGCAGCTTCCACTGGTTCAGGCGGGAGCTTCCGCCCGGCGCCCCTGGGAACCCGTCCTGAGGATACACGGTACGAGCGTTATTACCACTGTTCATCTATGTAAGTATTAACAAACATTAAATTTATTGACTTGATAAAAAAAAGTTCATGAGTATAATATCATCCTCTCTATTTTTTATTTTTTTTTACTTGGTAGTCGGAACCCGTCCTGTGGATACACGGTACGTGCGTTATTACCACTCTTCATCTATGTAATTATTATTATTTTTTTTTTTGTTCAAGCTTTATTAGGTAGAACAAAAAATATACAGGGTGAGCATAAAGTCTCACCCCACCCCCAGTATCTCGAGAATGGCTGAAAATACAAGAAAAATCAAAAACCCGTATTCCTTTATTTTTAGGGGGATTGATTTTCAGCCAAAAAAAATTTGCCTACACGGCGACAGTCAGGCTGGGCATGGACCAACTTTGAAATCTTAAATAGAATGGTATGTCTTCTGGCATATTTTTTTAAAGGTCTCATTGAGAGAAGTTCATAACAAAAAATTTCAGTGAGCTACGACTTACCGTTCTCGAGATACAGGGTCGGACGTCCTGCGTAATATCCATATATTTTGACCTATATTTCGTTAACCGTAAATTATGGAGAAAATTTTTCTTGTTAATAATAACTCCTTATGACAAGACCTTTCGAACAAGTTAAAACTTGATTTGTTTTTGTGTTAAATTATTTTCGACTGTTCGTCCGGCTGGCTGACGAAACCGACCAGAAACGAACATCAACAGAGTATGTCGAGTTTTAACTTGTTCGACAGGTCTTGCCATAAGGATTTATTATTAACAAGAAAAATTTTCTCCATAATCTACGGTTAACGAGATACAGGTTAAAATATATGAATAATACGCAGGACGTCCGACCCTGTATCTCAAGAACGGTAAATCGTAGCTCACTGAAATTTGTTGTTATGAATTTCTCTCAATAAGACCTTTAAAACTATATGCCACAAGACATACCATTCTATTTAAGATTTTAAAGTTGGTCCATGCCTAGCCTGACTGGGGCCGTGTAGGCAAATTTTTTTTAGCTGTAAATCAATCCTCCTAAAAATAAAGGATTACAAGTTTTTGCGTTTTCTTGTATTTTTAGCCATTCTCGAGATACGGGGGGTGGGGTGAGACTTTATGCTCACCCTGTATACAGTAGAACACAATGAAATATAAAGAAAAACAAAAAGATTAAACAAATATACAAGAAGAAAAAAAAAGAGAGAAATGTCCTACCTAAAGGGCGGGGTGATTGCCTGTGGCAATCTCTTCCACGATTGCCACAGGCAATTATGTAATTATTAACACGTCTATGTAATTATTAACAAACATTTATTGACTTGATAAAAAAAAGGTCATGGGTATTATTCATGCACTCATTTTTTTATTTTATTTTTTAACCTAATAGAAAAAGGGAAAAAAACAACAAATGAAGAGAGAAAAAAATACTGTTTGATGATAATATGCTGTTGAGATAGTTTGAAGGTTCAAGTTTAAGGTTTGAATGGCAAATCAAAATAATTTCAGTTTAAGGATGATGAGTGAGTAATCATGATTGAGAAGAAAAAAAATCATCTCACCTGTCCATTTGGATCCTTGTTGAGTCCTAGGTCGGCGAAGGAGCTAGGCAGTCCACTGAGAGGGTCATGCGGCTTGAAGAGTTCATTGCCCCCCTGGCCTGGCACCACTTGCTGCTGCTGCTGTTGCTGCTGCGCCGCCGCTTGCTGCTTCACGTAGATGGCTTGCTGCGATGAGATCTGACTCTGCAGGTTGGAGATGTACTGCTTGGACTTGTTGATTTGCATGCTCAGCTGGAGCAGGTTGGTGTTGCCTGGCGAGGGAAATCAGGTCAAAATAGGGAAATCAGGTCAAAATAGGGAAATCAGACCAAAATAGGGAAATCAGATCAAAATAGGGAAATCAGGTCAAAATAGGGAAATCAGATCAAAATAGATTTGAAAAATAATTAGAATGATTTTTTTGGCCTTTTGAATTATCAACTAGGTACTTACTATATTTTTGTACAGGTAGCCTAGTGATGCATTTTTTGAAGAAAAAAAATATTTTATTAATTTACTACTCGAAAACTTCTTCCAATAAACTACTTAGTGGAAAATGAGAAGAAGGTTAAGTTATATAATCTTGAATTACCAAACAAATCAGGCGGAATCAAAATTGGAATACACAATACTAATAAACAGTTTGTTCTTTAAATGTTCCACTCTGTGATTCTTGTTTACTATTCTCTTCCAGTCAACTACATCAAATTTGTTTTTATTGAATTATCAGCCCTGATTTTTATTGTAACTTAGAAACCTTTCCACACCTCTTGACTTTTTCTTCCTAGTTTTTTTTCCTGTATCAATAAATCTAGAAAAATGTAGACTAGAAGAAAAATTTGTTTGTTTTTAAATGATTTTTCAAAAATTCAAAGACAAAAAGTTCAGTTTGATTTTTTTCAAAACTATCAATGCCACAGGCAATAACCCCGCCCTTTAGGTAGGACATTAACTTCATTCTCTTTTTTTTTTCTTGTATATTTGCTTAATCTTTTTGTTTTTTTTTATATTTCATTTTTTCTACCTAATGAAGCTTTCTATAATAATAATAATAAAGGTAGACCACTTACCCTTGGCACTGAGAGGGTTGACCTGCAGGATGCTGTGCTGCTGATTCAGCTGGTGCAGGACTTTGATCTGCTGCAGGAGCTGATTGAGAAGGTAGAGGGTTTGGGGCGCGAGGGGTTGATTCAGAATCTGAAACAAGAGGAGCGGGTGGTTGAGTGGAAGAGCTCACATGTGAGAACCCAGCCACTTTAAAGAAGAAGAAAAAAGGGTTGAAACAGATGAAAACAAGAAGAGAAAGTCATCAAGATGGTTAGCCCCGCACGAATTCTTATACGAGCCTGTACGAGCTGGAAAAAGCTGTGTTAACAATTCTCTCAAGAGCAGAGTTCATATGTCACGTACAATCCCATTAGTTGTTGTAGCCAGCTTGGCTATAGCTGGGAAAGTGATAGTCTCTATTCAACTTTAGTTGAAAAGATAGCTCGTCCAAAATCACATATTTCTATGTGAGATCAACCACCGTGAGAACTTTGAATTTTTCTTTGTAAACCGTTAAAACTCTTAGGGAACTGCAACCTAGCCTTGCTTGTTAAGAGTTGGCTAGTCTGTACTCTGGTTATAGTTCTCTAGCGAGACACATGTCTTCTCCCTGTTTAGTAAACACCTTTCCTTTCTCTTCAGATATCGTGACTCAGAAGCAGGCGGAATCGAATTTCAACTCAGGCGAGTACGAAGCCTGTGGGCTAGGACTCAAGCTAGTCTGGAGGATATTGCGCTGAGGTTCCTGCAAGTCTGGCAGGTGGTTGACCTCATTTATAATAGGAGGTGGCGGTACAAAGGCCCAGTCAAACGATACAAAGTTGAACCCATCTGATTGTTTAGTTTAGGTATTCTAAAAACATCCGATGGTTAAGATATCCATAATTGGGGTGGAAGAGATTGCCCAAGGGAAAACCCCGCCCTTTAGTTAGGACACATATTATGTATTTATTTATTTCTTCTCTTATATTGTATATTTTTAATTATCTCTGTTGTATATAATATGTCCAATTAATAAAGTGTAAATAAATAAATAGTCTGGCTGGGGGACTATAACCAGGGAGTAGACCAGCATTGGCTTGGTCAATTATTAGCCTCCTTGTAAAGACAGTGGTAGCAGTGCTGAGTCGTTCCTCCACTGTCTGGCTACCATCGTTCACGATGACGCCACCCTATGATGATATGATGAAATAAATAAAAGTAACATACCTGATGGTTTAGATATCCAGCTTGTACTGCCAATTGAATTTGTTGTACCAGGGTGCGGAGTTGATGAGCCGAGGGCTGCTGCTGCTGTTGTTGCTGGTTCTGTGGAGCATTGCGGTTCATCTGAAGGAACACAACAAGCCATGTAGATGTACACGATTTAATGAATATTTTTTGTAATTATACAAGTTGTATGTTTACAAATTACGAAGTACAAAACAATTATAGAATAAAATAAATTAAAGATCCATTTTTTTAAAAAATTAAATATATCATAAATATTATATACATAACTACTTAAAAAATAATGTAAAGCTGACCTTTTCCTTTTATTAATAGCTCCTCTAATTTAAACATAGAGCAATTGCTTGCGAACAAAAGAAAATGGTTATGAATACGAATGAGAGCAATTGGTTTTTCTTTTACCTTTTGCTTTTACTTATTGCTTTTGATCTCGAGATTTTTTATCTTTTGAAGGTGGGTATACCCTCATTGTTTGTTGAAGATGTTATTGTGAAATATAAATACATGGAAACTAAAAAAAAAAAAAAAAATTGCTTCTTTTTTATTACTACGACCCTAAAGTATGAAGTAAAGAAGTGGAGCACCCACCTGCTGATGGTTGGCTCCCTGGGGCGGCTGCGGGCCGGCACCACCGAAGTTGTGCGTGGGCGTGCCTCGGTAGGACGGGGCCTGGCTGTGATCGTAGCCGCCCATGTCGCCCACCCCGCCGTCGAACCGCTTGGAGCCGGGCCAGTCCCGGAGGGCGCTCAACTGCTCGAGGGCGTCTTCCACCACCATGTTGGACCCTCGCAGGGCGTTCTCGACATCTTCCTTCTTGAAACCCATCTCGTGCAGGATTCTGAACTGCTTGCTCGCCCATAGGATTTCCTTCGTCAGGGGCTTGGGGCCGCTCTTGGGCTGGGCGCCCCAGGACGAGGGGTCCACCTCACCCGCGCCGCCCTCCATCCACGGCTGGTTGGGGTTCTTCGGCTTCAGGCCGCCCTGGTTGGGGGCGCCCCACGAGCTCTCGTTCCATGGCGCCCCCCCACCACCGCCGCCCAGTTTGTCTTCGTGGCCGCCCCACGGGGTGCCCCCTGTGGGATCGTGCGACCCGTCCCATACACCATTCCTAAGGGGGAGACACAAGTTTCATTATAACCTCTTAGCGCCCAATGTCCTCGTAAGTAGACATTTATTTTATATTCCTAAGTGCCCAAGCTAAAATTTTATACTACCAAGTAGTATAAAATGTTTGTCTTCGGGTGAGGACACCGGTCACTTTGTACTATAAAACAAAAAATAGTGTTGGGCGCGAAGAGGTTATCAGGTGTTCTAACTTTTTTTTAATGAGACATTAAATACTTGGAGAGTACTATTATTTCTCACCGACCTCAGTCGGTTGAGCGAGAAGGCAGTGAACTAGTGAACATAGGTCGGAGGTTTGAGTCCCAAGTATGGTAAAATAAGCAATGTGAGTTTTGAGTATGTGAGCCATCACGATTGTGATTAACACAAATATGATAACTATTATTATTTCTCATGTTTTCGGAGAGCTACAAGTGAAGTTGGTGCCCTACACCCTACATGATGCATTTATCTTCTATCAATTCAGATAATCTAAGCTTGAATCGATTTCAATCATAGTACAGTATTGATTTTTTCAAAATTGCTCACACAAAAATGGAGAATTGTAATTTCAACAGACTTGAGTTTTTTTTTTTTTAATTCAAATTGAAAATTTAATAATTTACTATGTATTTATTTGTTTAAAAAATAAAATAAAAACGGAACAAATACGCGCGTAAATACCTACACACCGAAATGTATGATTTGAGACTAAAGCATACCTGGAAGGGCCACCCAGCCAAGGGGTGCCGTCGGGTTTGAGTACGCCGGCCGCCGCCGGGTTAACAGGCATGCGAGGGTTAGGTGCCAGGGAGCCGGGGCCGCCTAGTGGGCCGCCCATGACACCGCGCCCACCACCCATGTTGGGTGGCGTGGGCATCTCCTTCCAGTGGGACACCTTGTTCCCTCCTGCACCCGCACCTGGGACACGAGAGCCAACATACTTAATTAATAAAATACCATCTAGTACAACTTCTCACTTTTCTGTTTATACTGATTAAAATAGAGAGGTTAGTTGATGTCATGGATATTCAGAACTATTACCTGCTGATGAGAGCAAATTCGCTCGAAACAGCTGTCCAGGTATGTTCTGATATTCATGCACATCTAGTACAACTTCTCACTTTTCTGTTTATACTGATTAACTGATTATACTGAATAACTAATACTTTATCTATAATTAATTCCTACAAAATTGTAGTAAAAAGCCCTTTATTTAGATTTTAGAAGCATGGCTCTCAAGATGGCGTCTCCCGCCAACAGGAATAATAATAATAAAAAAAAAAATATGAAATATTTACAAACAAGGTGGGTTCACACATATTGCTATGTACAAACAAATATTTAAAACAAATCAGGGTGGACAGGGTGGTGCTGATATTACCTACAGCATTCTATTTCACCTTCAAAATAATAATAAATTTGATAAACTATATCACACTGAACGTGAAATAGCTCAGAATAAATAATAATAATAATATCGCCTTATTTATACTGCCCGATAAGGACTATTAAAGTCCCATTATTCCAGCAGTAAGCCCAAGACATATTATTATGTGGTAAAAATCTCAAATGGGAGGATAACTTGTCATGTCCCGGCTGGGTTTCGAACCCACGACCTCTGGAACCTGTGGATTCACAGAGTGCCGCCTTTACCACTGTGCTACCGGGACAGAATAGTGTTTAGGTGCTTGAAATTTAGAAATTGTTCGAGCAGCATGAAGGAAATGAGATCCAATTTGGCATTTATGTCTACAATAAAAACTCAAGGGGTGCATTGCAATAACCAAATTCAAAATGAGTCAATTTTATTTTACTGTTGAGTAAATTCTTTTGTGCAAACCAGACACATGGAGAACCAAATTGATTGTGCTGTGCTGATTAGGATCTTGCATGAAGGCAAGGAAAAATAAAAAATACAAAAGTGGGTAGACAGTAGACATACCAACATGGAAACTTTTTTTTGGATATGGCGGGTAAATTTTTACATTATGTACTCACATGATTCAAAAATAAAGTGTTTAATGTAAAAGAAAGGAGAAGAAGAAAAAAGAAATACTTTATTAGTAAACAAAACATTCAAATTAATGTATGTACAAACTCAGACAAAAATTAACTAAAACCAAAGCAGGAAATGCAGGTTTAATTATTATTAATGCAGGACAAAAGAGGTAGTAAGGATTAGTAACAAAGTAAAAAAAAAAGGTTAGTCGTTTGTTAGTTGGAGTTAGGTAAGAAATTAAATCCATTGAGTTTTTCTTTGGTCAATTATCCACGGATTCTTTCCACTTTGTTAGACAAAAATGAGAGAACAGTCGACATCAGGTTGAAATTTGAATTGAAAAATTGAGGCTAAGAATAATAAACATTCCTTAAATGTAGAGAGCACGTATATGTGTTGCTTGTATTGTTTTAACCAAATCAAGTGCGCCCTCACAAATAATGAAATCTACGAAATGTTCAATTCCAGCCTCAAGGGGTCAATCAGGTCACCAGGCCATTCCTCCCCTCTCCTCTTCTAGATGTTAGTGACTGGCAAAAGTTTAATGAAAGAGATAGAACGAGCAGAATCGAGTGAAGAGAAAGGTGAGAAGATAGTCGCAGAATAGATGTGCGGCCTGCTAGAGCGAAGAGAAGAAAGTGTTAGAAATAAGGTGAGAAACTTTTATCAGAGAAGAAGAGAACAAGAAAAGAAAACCAGTGGATGTTAACATAGGGAACCTGCAAGAGAGATGAGATGAAAGTGTTAGAAATTAGGTGAGAAACTTTTGTCAGATGAGAAGAGAACAAGAAAAGAAAACAAGTGGATGTTAACATAGGGAACCTGCAAGAGAGATGAGAAGAACCCGGTAGACCTTGAAGATGATAGAGAAAGATGATCCCTTAGAGAGGACAAGGGCCGCGTCCAAGGAGAAATAATATAGCAAAGAGGGTAGTGGAGCCAGCAAGCTTGTCCCAATGGTGCAGTTAGCAGACGTTCCGTTGTGTTGGACCCCCCAGATCATAATGAAATCCTTCTTCAATGGAGAAAAAATCAACTTCCTGGTCTTGGGAAAATTTCAAGATTAATTTTTTGTCTTCGATGGTTTTTTTCTATTTTTTAACCAAGCAACAGAAAAAAGGATACAGGGACTTTTGAGTTTACCCAAGCAACGAATTAATTATTATTATTATTATGAAGAATTTTCTGTACATCTACCATACAATGAGAGCCCCAAAACGAAAAAGATTTCAAATGATCCTGGGGGTCTGTTGTTGGCAGCAGCGGTGGCTACACACCTGGCGGGGGTGGGGGCTGTTGGTTGACCCCTGGCATAGGGTGACCCCCCCGAGGGGCGCCGTTGGACCCCCACAGGGACGTCCCGTCGTCGTAGTTGGGGGGCAGGTTGCGCCTCTGTTGCGGGGGAGAGGCTTCTTCCCAGCCGCCCCCTTGCTTGGGCGGCCCGCCCTCCTTGTGCTGGGAGCCGGGGGGAGGAGGGGGAGGACCCGACCATTGACCTGGAGGGGGAGGGGAGTGGGAGGAGGGGCGACGAGGAGGAAGAGAGGAGGAGAGACGAAATGGGGGAGGTTTAGATTTCATTAATGCACCTGGGAGGTATCATTTTTTCAAGAGTAATTTCACTTTTGGCCAATATACTAAGAATAAATAAATTATTAATAATAACCAATTACAGAGTATAATTACGTTCTCAAAATGAGGAATGAGGGACCTCATTAATGTCAAAATATTTAGCTGAGTTTACAAATAGGAAATTGATGATTGTGACAAACATTTTTGAATTCTTGTTTTGTAAAGTTTTTTATTCTTAATAAAGCAAAAACTAGGGGTGTGATTTCGAATTCTCTTGAAAAAAGGGTAAAAAGAGTCTATCTAAGAATTAGAAAAAATACTTTTCTTACTTCAATTCAATTCAATTACTGTAGCATTTAAAAGTATTTGAGTACAAAATTAGAAAATAAAATATGCTGATGCACACATAACAATGAAAACTACACACGAAAACAAAACTAAATTCAACTCTTTAAAACTAAGGCATGCCCAATATTTTGCAGCTATACTATTGATTTTTTTTGTGAAAAAAAAAACTGATGGAAAAAAACTTGACATCCACAACAACAAAAAAAATACAAATATCAGTATCTACTTTTAGATCAAAAATAATTCACACCAAAAAGATCACAAAATACACACCAAAAAAAGATAACACAACATACAAAGAACACCCTTAACATGAAAAGAAAATGTGTTTTTTTCAATCTAGAATAAAAAAAGCACAAAAACAAACCAAAAATTCCATGAGAAAATTTGCAAAACAAAGTCTTTGAATGGGTCACTTAAAATGGACTTTTTTGTTTCTATAGTAAATATAACAGCCATATCCGCAATCGACAAACGAACCCACAAGACCAAGAGCCTTTAGAGTTACTGAATCGGAAAAAAGGCGGATACGTATTTATCACGTCATTTTTAGTCTACAGGTTTTTAGGTTTTTTTTATACCAAGGATTTCATCGTGTTCTGGGCTTAGGACACACTTAAAGCTTATTTTGAAGTCCCTTTTTGTCAGGAATCGTTTCGTTTAATCAGAACTGAAAATAATTAATTTTCAAATTTCCACTATTTGACGTAAAATTTAACAAAGTTTCTGGGCTCGTGGGACAAAAAAATACCATGGAAATCTTTATGATGAAATCTTTTGATAGAGAAAATAAAAAAAAGGTGCAAGTGATCCATTAACAAAGGTTACATTTACAAAAATCAACAAAGTAAAGAAAATATTTAGGCTAATCTAAAGGCGCAATTTTTCCGACGGCTCTGAGATTCGAAACCGGGACCTTTCACATGGTAAGCAAGGGATCTTACCACTAAGCTAATCGTGCGCTCACACAACAATGTACAGTCGAACCTGGATATAAGAGAACAAAATTCAGGTCCCTATTTACCTCTCAAGGGAAAATGACATCTTAACACGTTGATCGCCCCCGTCAGGTGAATTCATCGACACTAACCTTTCCCAGCTGGCTCCGTCAGGCATATTCACCTGACGGGTAGTTGTTCACTTTTTCATTTGAGTCCCTGAGGAAATGTAACTCTATAGCGTTGGCGATCAACGTGTTAGTAAAGATAAACCTGGATATATGAGAAAAAATGTACGGTCCCTTGAGTTCTCCTATATGCAGATTTGACTGAATTTGTAAGGCACATGCTTACAATAATGTTGCATAATGTTGCCTCAGAAGTATCGCGCCTTCCACACAAACTTATCAGCAAAAAAAAAAAAAAAAAAAAAAAAAAAAAAACCTCTGCTAAGAAAACAAACAGACCAACACTTTGCTCCATCTTACCTGGAGGTGTGGGGCCGGGGGGAATCATCTTGGGCTGGCCAGGGGGGGGCCCGGGCGGCTGGATATGGTGGTGAGGGCCGGGAGGGCCAGGGGGGCCCGGGGGTTGGGCCCCCCACATGGGATCTGCGGCCGCCGCAGAGCCGTTCAGTCGTCCAGAAATACCGCCACGGAGTAGAGGGTCCGCACCTGAGGGGACACAACACATTTTATTTAGATACATAAAGTCGGGCCTGGATATGAAACCTGGACATAAGGGAAAAACGTCCAGGTCAAATTTACCTCTCTATAAGGTAAAATAATCTTTTTATAAGAGAAACCTGAATATAAGAGAACAAGTTCCAGGTCAAATTTAACTCTCTATAAGGTAAAATAACCATTTATAAGAGAAACCTGGACATAAGAGAACAAGTTCCAGGTCAAATTTACCTCTCTATAAGGTAAAATAACCTTTTTATAAGAGAAACCTGGATATAAGAGAAAAATATTCCAGTTCTTTGAGTTTATCTTCCATGAAATAGATGAAGATTACAGATGTGAATCGAATCCAAAATCAATGTGGCTATTCATCGACTTTATCTTCCAGCAAGAAGTCTTTTCTAAAAAAAGGTCTACATATTATAGCAGGCTCTCTACAGTTCACTACAGGCTTACAAACAACTGTTTTGGCTTACGAACAAAGGCTTATTGTAGTAGCACTCTCGAAGATGCGCTGAATGAAACTTGTGTATTGAAGCATGTATATTGTATGGAATGGAAGCATGGAACGCTTTAATCCATAAGTTCCTGGATGTCCATAAGATCTCCTGACTGCTTAAATTATTTCAGTTGATATATGATTTTGATTAAAATTATCCATACGATAAATAAATAAAAGGTCTTACTACCTGTAAATCCTGTAATACTGATAATTTCTTTTTTTTTCTGTTTAAAAATTTATTGTTAAAATGTTTGTGATTAATATCAAGGACTAGTCCGTAAATATACACCCGTTTACCGGGCCATATTATTATTATACATAATTCAATGTACATATTATATGGTCTGTCAGAATGAATGCACCTATACGAGAGACTCACCCAGAGCTCCGGCCAGCATGCTGTGAGGGTGCTGGGCGCCTGGATGGGCGGGGTCCATGCCGGGCACCCCGGTGCGGGGGTCCCTGGGGTCGCCCCAGCCCCCGCCGCCTGCCCCCCACTCCTCCTTCTTGGGGCCGCCGGTCCACACGGGCCCCTGGGCGGAGCCACCGGGCTGACCCCAGCCGGCTCCTGCCCCCCGGGGCCGCCGCCGGCTCCCGGCTGTAGTCCGGCTGCACCGGCTCCCGACCACAGGTTAGCACCATCTCCTGGAACAGAGGACGAGGAATCTCAAGGTCCTGCTCCACAAGAAATATATTTTACTTCCGACGTATTTTTACATATGTCTACACTGGAGACCAGTTTGCAAGTATTACCAACAACCTTAGTCCCCAGCAATTAAGTTAAGTTAGTTATCATATTTGTGTTCATCACTTTCGTGATATACAACTACTCAAACTCGCTTTACTAAATCTACGCTGAAACCAGGACTTGAACCTACGACCTCCAGGTTACTAGTCCACTGCCTTATCGATCAAGCTACTGAGGTCGGAAGTCCCCAGCAATTACATACGTAATATAGACATCAAAATTAAGAACAGAGAAAAAAAGAAGATCTTTTCTTCAATGTGTATTTTAATGTATATTCTATTATATTACCGTTCATGAGTGCTTTTAAACTCTATGTATAGTTAGTTAACCGAACACAGTGAAGGAGCAAAGCGACCTCAGTAAGGTTCTGTTCTAGCTTGGGTATTGGACGAAGGCTTTCATTGTTTGTTTGTGTTTTTATCTGTTTGTTTGTCTGTCTGTTTCATAATAATTCCCTACCGCATACTTTAAAATTGTTGAATTTTACTACACATGTTCATAAAGGTTTTAGAAAAACTTCAGACATAATAATGGGACCAATTTTTTGTTTCAAGGTCTTAGCTCAAGCCGTTCTCGAGAAAAAATAGTGGCTGGTTCGTTTGGAACACTCTGTAAACGTAAATACGCTGAATCTACTATTCTTTCATTGATCACTTTATTTTTGGATCGAAAACACCAAAAAGATGTAAAAAAAATTCCGTGTGTGCCATAACAGATAGCTTGACTGATCTTGCCCCTATTGACAATATGAAAAGTAATGTTGAAATTACTTAGAAAAGAGCAAAATAAATCAACAATAAATCTACAAAGATGTGCTTATTTTCTTGTGTCCATGATAGTTGTGTCATGGTGGTGGAAGGATTGATGGGTCCATTTCGCCAGCACCACCACCTTTAAAATGTAATGTTTTTTTTACATGGCTAATTTGTGCTTATTTTGTGCTTCTTTGTGCTTCAAACCCCGAATTTTGTGCTTCAACGATGAGGGCGCTACGCCCATTTCAATTTGGTGGTGCTGGGGAAACGGTAGAACCACCACTTTCGAAATGTAATGTTTTTTTTACATGGCTAATTTGTGCTTATTTTGTGCTTCTTTGTGCTTCAAACCCCGAATTTTGTGCTTCAACGATAAGGGCGCTACGCCCATTTCAATTTGGTGGTGCTGGGGAAACGGTAGAACCACCACTTTCGAAACGTAATGTTTTTTTTACATGGCTAATTTGTGCTTATTTTGTGCTTCTTTGTGCTTCAAACCCCGAATTTTGTGCTTCAACGATAAGGGCGCTATTGCGATTTTTCGGAGACCCCCCTCCCCCACACCCATTTCCCCAGCACCACCACTTTTGATTCGTAATACTTTTTTGATGTCAAATTAATCCTTGAATTTTGTGCTAATTTGTGCTTCAAACCCCGAATTTTGTGCTTCAACGATAAGGGCGCTACGCCCATTCCACTTCGGGGGCCCCTGGGAACCACCAGAACCACCACTTTCGAAACGTAATGTTTTTTTTACATGGCTAATTTGTGCTTATTTTGTGCTTCTTTGTGCTTCAAACCCCGAATTTTGTGCTTCAACGATAAGGGCGCTACGCCCATTTCAATTTGGTGGTGCTGGGGAAACGGTAGAACCACCACTTTCGAAACGTAATGTTTTTTTTACATGGCTAATTTGTGCTTATTTTGTGCTTCTTTGTGCTTCAAACCCCGAATTTTGTGCTTCAACGATAAGGGCGCTACGCCCATTTCAATTTGGTGGTGCTGGGGAAACGGTAGAACCACCACTTTCGAAACGTAATGTTTTTTTTACATGGCTAATTTGTGCTTATTTTGTGCTTCTTTGTGCTTCAAACCCCGAATTTTGTGCTTCAACGATAAGGGCGCTATTGCGATTTTTCGGAGACCCCCCTCCCCCACACCCATTTCCCCAGCACCACCACTTTTGATTCGTAATATTTTTTTAATGTCAAATTAATCCTTGAATTTTGTGCTAATTTGTGCTTCAAACCCCGAATTTTGTGCTTCAACGATAAGGGCGCTACGCCCACATAAAGTTCTCAACAATTGTCTACAAATTCTCTCCCTAACCTTGTGAACTGCACAGTGTAGCCAGATGTTCAAACATCTCTGAGCATGCAGGGTACCATTCAATTTGCGCGTGGGATTTTTTCATTCCGTATGTATTCAAATTATTGAACAAAGCATATAAATTAACTATTAGCAATACGATTAGTATCTAAGTAACTACTAAACATAGTAAAATTAAATAGATATGTATCTAAATAGATATGTATATGTATCTAAATGGATATATAATTATTATGTATAATAATAATATAAAGATCATAACGTTAAATTATGTTCATCAGAGATACTTGAATGCTTTATTATACTTACTTAATATGAATTGATGTTTCATCTATCCTTTATTTTTCGAGGGATTAAGTTTTTGGAACAACAACAAAAATAAATTGCCTACCATACCCTAATCAGGCTGGGCACGAACCAATTGTAAAATTAATTAAAGATCCCACTAAGAAAAAGTCATTGCAACAAATTTCAGTGAGCTATACGGGGATAAAGGGGATACGGATTAAATTCAGAGAAACCCAGGCCTGGGTGATACTGTATGGAAGTGGAAGCTCTGTATAAGATAATATACTATGTATATACAATATACCTATTCATTAGTAAATAATACACAATATACTCTAAGAAAAAAAATGCTAACGAAAAACTTTAGGTAAGGGGTAGGTCGATACTAAGACATATTCCGTGGTTTAACGATTGTGACTATAGCCCGAGGTCTAGAAATCCTTAGTTCAATCTCGGGTTGTGCTAAAAGATTCTACCAATTTTTTTCCTCCCAACACGTGAGACCGCTATTTCGGGCCAACCTAGGCTGATAGAGATTAATTGATATTTATTTCGCAATCTTATTGCCTTTTTCACATATTTAAAACAATATTCTGCACTCCTTTTTGTACATACATCATTCTCGTCCAACATACATCCTGAGATCATTGAAATTGATTTCTTAGTGGTTGTGTAGATATCTTTGTGAAAAACTTGAATGACACTAAAATATATCAAAAAGATTGACATTAATGAAGTTTAAAATTAAAAATATTTGAAGAATTTTGAGAGAGAAAATTGAAAACTGCAGCCGTACAGGCGCCTGGCTAAAAGTATAGTAGATTAATATGAGTAGTTGGTACGATTTCCAGCGAATGGAGTGTAAAACCCCCGTCCTGACTACTTATTATACATCAGATCAATTATATTATACAAAAACCAAATATAGAATCAACTTGTCAAAATATTCTCATTCATTTGGTTGGAGAAGTAATTGGGTAGTTTCCACTTAATGCCTACGAGAATCAGGTCAGAAAATAATAGATAGGTACAATGATACATTGTACTTGTAAAGTATGTAGGTAGCTATTGTGTTAGCAAACATACCCTTCTTGGGCTAATTGTCGGAACCAGCTAGGCAGGTACCTAGTCATGAATTCTGTTGTGTGAGACTTTTTTTTGTTATACAGGGTGATATACCTACGTAATTATAAATTTAATTGGCATTCAATAAAAAAATCTGGTCTTTTTTTATTGATGGTATTACACTTATGGAGTGTACCTATCGGTATATTAGTGTGCATCTATATAGGTACAATAAATTGCGCTTTGCCAGCCTCCGTGGCGTAACGGTTATAACTACTGCCCATAGTCCAGAGGTCTCGAGTTCGACTCCCGGTTGGGGCAGACTTTTCGAATTCTGTCCCCTCCAAAGTCGTGAGGCTGGCATTTCCGGCCCTACCCAGGCTTGGTGAGGTTAATGTGGGTAGCTGGTACGATTCCCAGCTAATGGAGGGTAAAACCCCCGTCCTGACTATCTATCTCAAATCAGGACATTAAAACCGAATAGAATCAACTCGTCACAATAGATCTAATTAGGTCGCATCAGTGTTAATTGTAAGGGTTTTAATGAAAACCCTGCAACCAGGTTAGTTAATAATAATAATAATAATTGCGCTTTCAAAGTGTACATTTTTCAAAGGAACAATATATGAGTTCTTCAGTTCTGAATTTTTTTATTGTGTTTCAGTAAAATAATTTCTTATCTAAAAATTAATTTCATTGGGCTTATATCGTAGGTGGTATATCAAGAGCACAAATGAAACCTTGATAAGAATTGTAAATATTAAAATAAAATTTCAATTTTGTTGTTTATGTTACCGTGAATACCGTTAGTTAAGTCAGAGTTTTGAAGCTTATACCTACATAGTGATTAAATGGATAGAGCCAACAACTTTTTTAAAATTATAATTGATGAATGTCGCCTAATCGTATTACTCATAATGACTAAAACTTGTAATTTTCGTTGTTCATACAAACAGTAACCCTAATTTAAATATGTATGTGCTTGTCCGAATCCCAAAAGTGAGGATAAGTTTTCGGGTCCCGGCTGGGTTTCGAACTCGAAGCCTCTGGTTTACGAGACCGACGCTACTCCTTGACCACTGAGCAGCCGCGAGACTTGTTGAAAAGTCTATAATTTACGTGTCCTATATCATTTACATCACCCTGTAGTTTACGGTCGAATTGCTTTTACCTCAAGGGTTGCAAAGTTTAAAACTGACCTGTCTTCACACGCATTTCAACAAAAATATTGTTGGTTCAATATTCGGTATTGGTCCTAATTGATTCCCAGAAAAAAGGTCAACAATGAAAAAAAATGTTTATGTAAAGTAATTCATGACTTTGGTTATACAGGGTGTAGCAGTCAGATTAACCATCAGATACCCCCTATTTAGATAATTCAAAATAATTGTTTTAAGAGACTACCCCTAGTCAATTAATCAATGTTATCATGCAATTTTATTATATTATTAATAATAAGAGATCGACAAATACGAATAATTATTATCTAATATAATTATTAGATAATAATTATGTAAATAATATAGGTAATTATTAATAATTATGTAAATGAATGCGCCGCAGATTCTAATTGTGACTAACATTTTCAATTTAATTATGCAAATACCTATGTATATCTGGTTTAGTGGTCTATCCACTAAACGTATATTTTTGCTCAGGAAAATTTTCTCGAAAATTAGTATTCTTAATTGGACCAGATAGAATTCCGCTTGATGCAGACTTTCAGAAAGATTGAATAAACTGTTGTGCCACCACATGGGTATAGTGCCAACACACGACACTGGTCACTCAACAGTAACAGTTAGCTAAAAACTCAAAATCATTAGATTTGATCTAGAAAATGTATTGAGACTGATTTTTTTGTTGCTTACTGGGTTCTTAAAACAGTTAGGGTAGAGTAATCTAAACATGAGATATATAGTATCATACATAATGATTCCTATACTGTCATTCTTAAATTTACGTGTTCACGTACCCTTTTTCTGTGTTTCTATATATTATATTGCGAAATCACAGTGTCCCCGTATTCATAATACAATCACCCTGTATTTACTCAGGGACGCATTGCAGTCATCTCAAGGATTAGATACCTGGTACTTAGGTACTTACTCTGTGTAGTCCAAAGATTTTTTCCGCCCCGAATTTAACCTGTAGATAGCAATGGCTATTTTTAGAAATACCTGTAAGTGTAAAGGTTGACGAAGAGCTGAAAAGTCAACAAAAACGTCCACTTTGGTTCATTCCTCTTTAAAACTCAGACCCTCATTCACCACCACAGCTTTTGACGAAGAAGTAGGCGCGTAGCTCGGGGAGTCTTTCTGGGAGAACTCCAAAAATAGATAGGTATTAATTTTTTGTTGTTGTTCAAAAACCATAAAAAAAATCCTACCAAAAAGTACTATCATTCTGAAAATTCTTATACACCAACCCAGGCTGGGTAAGGTTAGCGTCACAAGGGTTGAACTTCGCTTAAAGTTTGCTTTATTTATGTTATGGTTATGACAAACGGAAAATGGTGTATTCAACGTGCCATGGACGTTGTATAACTAAAATAGACATATTATGTAAAAAAAATTCTGCCATTCAGAAAAATCCTTCTAGTATGACACAGGCTGGGTGAGGTTTACGTGGAAAATCCTCTTAACCTCACCTACCCTATGTTGAGCCGTGAAAAGCCTGCATCTCAAGAGTTTAAATTTGAATGGTCACCCTCTTCACTAGTGTATGTATGACTTTACTTGTGGTGAAGCACAAGGCCTCTTCAAAATTTTGGTGGGTAGCGTAGAATTACTAAGAGCCTCTGCCATATAATGAACATGCCAAACCAACTTTTATAAGAATGGAAATTTTAACACTCCCATGCATGTTCATTATACAGTGTCTAAACCATTTAAAGAAGCATAGGGACCAATATACTTCATTTGAACATGTCCACTCTCATAATACGAGGCATAGAAATAACTTAGTCATTAATAATCATCGTGTTAATGCAGCTCGAAATGGTCCCAATTATCATGCTATTATATTGTTCAACAAATTGCCCCCACATAATTATCAGGGACTTGCCACTAAAGTTATTTAAAACATGTATCACTAATTTTCTTAAAAAGCAGGCTTTTTATTCCTTAGAAGAATTTTTGAGTTGCAGCTTGAGTGATATGGTCTAACTCACAATTTACTTTAATTTACATAATTTACTATTTAGTTTGTTACTTCTTAAATTCTATTATGTCTTTTTCTTCCTCTACCCCATTTCTGTATCTGTATTTGACTTGTGTAAACAAATTTGTAAATTTGATGTACACCAATAAATAAATCTTATCTTATCTCCTGTACTTTTCGAATTCTATTACATTAATTTCTTTTTACTCTGGTAATGCCGCCACTAGTCGTTACTCATACAAGTAACTACTCATTTTTCCTCACGAGGTATGAGTGAACCCCGAACATCCAAGTACAGAGCAGAAAAATTACTGCGCCGCTGGGAATCGAACCCAGGTCACCATGCGTGTAATGCCTAGCGCGCTAACTCACTCTGCCACGGTGACTACCCCTCTTCACTAGTGTTTGCTTAACAGTCGTGACAGAACGGTAACTGAAGTATTCAACAAGTCTATCATATTGGCATAAATTAATTTTGTAAAAAATACAAAGCTCTAACACCACAGTACTGTTTCTATGGCTTGGCTGTCGAAAAACTAGAACCATTTTCTCGGCAGTTTAAGTCTTTGGTAGACGTGATTTCAGATACGTTACAACGCACATGTGATGATACCAGGGCCGGGGCATTCTTAAGCCAACGACTGTCATTAGCAGTCCAGCGTGGAAATGCCTCGAGCCTGGTAGGCACCAGGTGTCGGGAGAAGATGTTTGTTGTATGAAAATACACTTAAATAAATGAACCTATCGAAACTTAACTAAAATCAACTTAATCTCAATATATTTTGACTAAAATAATGTCACGTCGATGCGATGGCACGTTCAAATCACCAGTACTTTTCCAGTTATAAAGGTTGAGTTCTCACATTTGTGTTAATCACTTTCGTGATATAACAGATATTCAAACTCGCTTTACTAAATCCGCGCTGAAACCGGGACTTGAACCACCGACCTCCAGGTTACAAGTCCGCCGCTTTATCGATCAAGCTACAGAGGTCGGTCACTTATTAAAGTTAAGCAATATCTAGCGAGGCCAGGAGTTGGATTGATGACCATTCCTCTTCAAACGATCATGATGCTGGCTATTTCCGGCCCCACTCAAGTTGGGTGAGGTTAATGTGAGTAGCGCGTTTGTGAGTTTCGAGAAAATAGAGGGTGATATGACTATGCAGTTGGAAAGCGATGTTAAACCAAAATAAACAAATATTGTTATGTCAGAATCGATGGCATGTTGAAAATACCATTCGGTCATGGCTCACTGATGTTAGGCAACGCCCAGTGAGGTTAGGACTCAGATGAGAGACCAGTCCGGCTATTCCCTGGCCCACTCAGGCTGTGTAATGTTCATATGAATAGCTTCTTAATGAGTTTCAAGCGAATGGAGGGTAAAACCTCCGTCCCGATGTGACTAGTTCACCGCCTAAGCGTTTAACTGGATACTAAGCTTGGCTCAATAAAATAATATATCATTCAGTAAGCTTCTCATGAAATTACCTATACACAATACATGGGTATTTTTATGCACCATAAATAACTATGACAATAAGTTTGGATCGAACTCATTCTTAGCTGTATTTCTGAGAAATCCCTTTAATAATATAATTGTAAAGGGAGAAATTTTAAAATATTCCTGGTACGGCAACACTGAAACTATCTCCGATAACAGCGATGTGATTTTTACTCAGTTCTTCCTCTCCTTACTTGTCTGTCTCCATGCGTATGGGAAATATACGGCAATTTGTATTGGCTATAGTAGCTTAAGTAATTGAGCACAAAATTCGGGGTTTGAAGCACAAATTAGCACAAAATACAAGGATTAATTTGACATCAAAAAAGTATTACGAATCAAAAGTGGTGGTGCTGGGGAAATGGGTGTGGGGGAGGGGGGTCTCCGAAAAATAGCAATAGCGCCCTTATCGTTGAAGCACAAAATTCGGGGTTTGAAGCACAAAGAAGCACAAAATAAGCACAAATTAGCCATGTAAAAAAAACATTACGTTTCGAAAGTGGTGGTTCTACCGTTTCCCCAGCACCACCAAATTGAAATGGGCGTAGCGCCCTTATCGTTGAAGCACAAAATTCGGGGTTTGAAGCACAAAGAAGCACAAAATAAGCACAAATTAGCCATGTAAAAAAAACATTACGTTTCGAAAGTGGTGGTTCTGGTGGTTCCCCAGGGGCCCCCGAAGTGGAATGGGCGTAGCGCCCTTATCGTTGAAGCACAAAATTCGGGGTTTGAAGCACAAATTAGCACAAAATTCAAGGATTAATTTGACATCAAAAAAGTATTACGAATCAAAAGTGGTGGTGCTGGGGAAATGGGTGTGGGGGAGGGGGGTCTCCGAAAAATCGCAATAGCGCCCTTATCGTTGAAGCACAAAATTCGGGGTTTGAAGCACAAAGAAGCACAAAATAAGCACAAATTAGCCATGTAAAAAAAACATTACGTTTCGAAAGTGGTGGTTCTACCGTTTCCCCAGCACCACCAAATTGAAATGGGCGTAGCGCCCTTATCGTTGAAGCACAAAATTCGGGGTTTGAAGCACAAAGAAGCACAAAATAAGCACAAATTAGCCATGTAAAAAAAACATTACGTTTCGAAAGTGGTGGTTCTACCGTTTCCCCAGCACCACCAAATTGAAATGGGCGTAGCGCCCTTATCGTTGAAGCACAAAATTCGGGGTTTGAAGCACAAAATAAGCACAAATTAGCCATGTAAAAAAAACATTACATTTTAAAGGTGGTGGTGCTGGCGAAATGGACCCAGGATTGATGGTGGTATTAACCCCCTTGGACCCCCAGAAGCAATGTTCTGGGCTCCTTCCATGTCCTGAGTGTGATGTTGTTTAAAATAGTATATGAATGTTGTTTAATTTGTATGTCTAAAATAAAATTTGTATGTCTAAAATAAATCAAATATGATTTTTAATTGATATGTATGAATGTAGTCTACACAGTATGTTGTAGAAAAAAAAGATGAGAGCTAGATTAACAAAAAACCTTGCCAACATACAACACAACAACTTGTTTATATTTACAACTTTGAATTTTCGAGTTTACATGGAAATAGTATCAACTTCTATTGGCAACTTGACAAATATCAGCTGCTCTGATGGTTCCACACACACACATTGCGAACTATCCTAATAAAACTACATGTTGAGTTGTTCTTCTCTCCCTTTGCTTTCTTCGTTTCAACGAATTTGCATACATATGTTAAGATGGAAAAAAAATCTTTACAAGTAAATTCTATTTGACTATCTCTGTGTAAACCAGAAAGCAATTTATGCTTAAGAATATGAAGTTATAGTGAAATGGGTGAGAGTTGGTTAATTCTGTGAAAATGGAAATTAAGGAAAACAGAAAGAGAACATGTTGAGACAAAAGGCAAAACAGTAGTTAAGATTGAGAAATGAAATAATTAAGAGGGAAAAAGTGCACGATTAAAACTTGTAAACAAATTGTATCCTTCGGGCCCAACAAATGTTTGTAGCCATTTGCTGTGCCTGAATGATATATTGTTAAACCAGACCACCCTCAGTAGCTCGTTAGAAACCCAAGTTAGGCAGATTTTTTGTTTGTTGGTAAAACAAGTTTGTGTGATAATTCATACCCCGCCCGTTTGAGATTAACACAAATTAATACGATAACCTGAATTACTTTTAGAACAATGTCAAACCGACCTCAGTAGCTCAATGATCAAAGTAAATCTCCCAACTCGTTAGCCGACCTCCGTGGCTCAGTGGTTAAGAGCATTGGTTGCTGATCCGGAGGTTGCGGGTTCGAATCCCGGTCGGAGCGGAAAATTCTAACCGAGTTTTCCATTCTCGGAATGCCATGGATGTAAAGGTAAAGTGATGCCCTGAAGTAATGCGAAAGCGGTTCCGGGGCACAATTACCTTTTTTTTTTTAAAAAAAAAAAAACTCGTAACATGGACAAGAGCGAGAGGCACTCACCTTCGTCATCTTCACCCCATGTGCCGCCAATGTTGGTGGCGGGGGTGTGCCCCCAGGGCGTCTTCTGGGCCACTTGGGGGGCGGCTGCCCCCCGTTCCTGAGGGTGGCCTCCCAAAGCTCTGTGCCTGTGAACAGTGGCAAATGTAAGATGCATTAAAATCAAAAGTTAATAACAATAAAATTATAAAACTTAGTTATAAAAGTGAATTATATAATAGGAGATTTTTCAAATAATTGGGAGGAATCTTCAGTTAATAATGAGAGAATTAAGAATGAAAAGATATTGCTAAAATCTAAGATTTTAAATAAATAAAAAAGATCTGATTCAGAAGTTTGTTAAAATTACATAACTTGTTCTCACTTATTAAACCCATCCAGATATTGATTTTGTGTAATAAAATAAGGACGAATGAGATTTGATTCAAACTTTTGAAGTCAATTTTGTTCAATAAATTGACGGTTGAGTCACCTATAGTTGAATTAATTGTTAAAACAAATTGATTATATTTAGTAGTTACACTCACAAAGAAAATCATTTACAGTTCCAGGTAAAAAATTTATTTATCTAATAATAATAATTCTATTTATTGGAAGGTAACCACCAGGCGAGGTTAATGCTCCAAGCATTTTCTACCACCTAACCCTCAGAGTGTTATTATTATGTGGTCACAAACTCAAATTAATGAGGAAAAATGCATGCACTGGGTGGGATTCGAACCAACGGATCCCTACGCTATCTCGATTACCAGACTAGAGTGTTAACCACTTGACTACCAGTGCACTGGATTTACCTCTCTATAAGGGAAAATAAACTCCTTGAAAGAGAAAAAAAATTCTTTTCCCTTGAGTTCTTTTATACAGACAGGAACAACGGAATATTATGAGATAAAAAATACAAAAAAAAGTTACTCAGGAGGTTATGAAACGTCCAGAAATATGAAAAAAATTAAAATCGGAGCAAAAAAATATTATTTTTTTTTTTACAAAAACGAACACAAGAACATTTCCTTACCGTTGTTCACGTTGGGCTTCCAGACGGGGGCGGGCGGGGCCTGTGGGTTGCCCCCCGCCGCCCCTGGGTTGGGCTCCTTGTTCGCGGGCTCGGGGGAGGCTGGGATGTCCCACGAGGATTCCTGATTCACGTGCTGGCCGCCCCAGCCGTCCTGCGATGGGCGAGCAGAAACAGAAATGAGTATTTTTTATTTATTTACACCTTTTTTTTACAAAACAATCATCAACAACAACAAAAAAAATAACAATAATTTTTTTTAAAAAACTTAAAAGTATGTACAAAAAGAAATAAAGATCAATATTAATTTTTATTACAATTCTTTTGTAATCCGGGGCGAAGTTAATGCCTTAGGCATTCTCTGCCACTTAACTCTGTACATTGAGTACATGCTACTTTTACATCCCAGTGTACAAAAATTTGACTGAAAAATGTTTGCTGATGTGGTTAGGTAGAAGAGATATAATTTATTTATTTATTTATTTACACTTTATAAATTGGACATATTACATTCAAATACAATATATGAGAGAAAAAATAATAATAAATATATACATAAGATATGTCCTAACTCAAGGGCGGGGTTATGGCCTTTGGCAATCTCTTACACCCAACCCTTTACTTGTACATTACTTGGACAGAAAAGGTTCCAAAGACAGAAAAGATAACAATAAAATTAACAAAAGCAACACAAGAAAGAACTGTACCTTTGACTATTATTATTTGTACTCTTGCCCATTATTGTTTAGTTTTTTTTTTTATACTGTTGTTTGGTTTTCCTATTGTTAAAAGTAATTTTAATATGTAGAAACATTTTTTTGTACATTGTTTACCTACTATGAGTTGAGACTTAGAAAAAAACTATTGTAAGAAATGAAACTACCTCACAAAACAAGAGGACTGCATCCCCTTAGTGTGGGGTAGTCGCATTAAATGTATGTTACCTATTATACCTATTATGTACAATTATTAATGCAAATAAATTACAAAAAAATCATGTCAAACATGTCAGTTACAAATTACCTGAGAGTAGAGAGTTACAAATTACCTGAGAGTAGAGAGTTACGTAAATTACCTGAGAGTAGAGAGTTACGTAAATTACCTGAGAGTAGAGAGTTACGTAAATTACCTGAGAGTAGAGAGTTACGTAAATTACCTGAGAGTAGAGAGTTACGTAAATTACCTGAGAGTAGAGAGTTACAAATTACCTGAGAGTAGAGAGTTACAAATTACCTGAGAGTAGAGAGTTACAAATTACCTGAGAGTAGAGAGTTACGTAAATTACCTGAGAGTAGAGAGTTACAAATTACCTGAGAGTAGAGAGTTACAAATTACCTGAGAGTAGAGAGTTACAAATTACCTGAGAGTAGAGAGTTACAAATTACCTGAGAGTAGAGAGTTACGTAAATTACCTGAGAGTAGAGAGTTACAAATTACCTGAGAGTAGAGAGTTACAAATTACCTGAGAGTAGAGAGTTACAAATTACCTGAGAGTAGAGAGTTACAAATTACCTGAGAGTAGAGAGTTACGTAAATTACCTGAGAGTAGAGCGCCTCTCGCATGGTGCTCAGCTGCTCGAGCTGCTGCTTGCACGAGGCCGAGCTAGCGGCCCCGGGGGCCCCACCGGCCAGATTCTTTCCTGCAGCGGCGGCCCACGTGCTGGCGGCCCCCGGCTGCTGCTGGCCGGCGCCCCCGGCCATCTTGTTGCCGCCCGGGGCGCCGCTCGCGTTGGACGGGCCGCCCCCCCCTGGCTGCTGCTGGGATGGGTTGACTGGTTGCTGCTGCTGGGGAGGGTTGTTGCCACCACCGCTGCCTCCAGGGCCGGATCCCTGAGGGGGGCCCTTCAGCTGACCGCCTGGGGGTAGTATTTTAAGTTTATGTATCGCAATATTTTACACTTTCACACATTTTGTTTTAAAAGAAACTTGTAAAACTATTTATAAGTATAATAGCGAACATTAGTACTGTTGTTTTCAATTGTAATTTTTGTAAACAATTTTATGTTCAATAAAAAAAAACAGCTTTGAAAGAAATCGAACTCGTATCCTAACGCTACTTAGATTACCAGAGAGGTGTTTTATTTTTTTTTTCAAGTCCAGGAGTTAAACTTCTTGTAGATTTAGAAATAACCACTTCGACTGATTTAACCCCTTGACCACACCAATGTACATACAGGTACCAAAAGATGCAAAACTAAAGCTCTCACACAGTTTAGTTTATTCATAAATAAATGTTTCTTGGTTTTAAAATCACCAGTTTTCTCTTCCACCTGGGGTTCGGTGGAAGAGAAAGCCACAGGCTTTAACCTCGCCCCTTGGTTCACTACATATTCTATTTTGTTTTTTTTTTTATCATGTACTATTTTGTTGAATGTATGTAGTTGACCAATAAAGTGTTAAATAATAATAATAACAGTAACCTGTGACTCACCAGAGTTGGTATGACTAGCATTGACGGCCGAAGACTGCTGACTGGGGGCTCCCCCCTGCTGCTGATTGGGATTCTGCTGACCCTGTTGTTGTTGATTCGGGGGCATGCCGCCGCCACCGCCGGGCGCCGCGCCCCATCCCTGTGGGGGTCCGCCAGGGGCGCCGGGCTGGGGGGGCGGGCCGCCCGTGTTGCCCCAGGGGCCGGGGACGCCCCCGGCTCCGGGAGCCGTGTTCCATTGGGCCGCCGCTCCGGCCAGCGCGCTCTCGCCTCCGCCCGCCAGCTTGCACGCCAGGGGGATGCCTGGGGGGGAGGGCCGCATTGGTATTAGTGTTATCTTTCTTAATACCAGGGTTCACATTTTAAACGAACCAGCGCGGTAACTCAAAAACTATTGATTATATAAAAGATTCTATAGAAAAAGTACATTGTTTACCTACTATGAGTTAGACTTAAAAAAAACTATTTAGTTGATGGCATGGATGCTCAGAACTATTACCTGCTGATGAGAGCAAATGAGCTCGAAACAACTGTCCAGGTATGTTCTGATATTCATGTACATCTAGTACAACTTCTCACTTTTCTGTTTATACTGATTAAAATAGAGAGGTTAGTTGATGGCATGGATATTTAGAACGCTGTCCAGGTATGTTCTGATATTCATGTACATCTAGTACAACTTCTCACTTTTCTGTTTATACTGATACTGATTAAATTTTCCTTAAAAGTAGGGGGAAACTCCAACATTTGTTCAAGGTGCCCTTCAAGGTTAGATTGAGGTCAACATGATTTAATTTGTACATTATTTGTATCAACAAAAAAAAAGAGCACACGAGAGATTTGAATGGAGAAGGCTAGTGCAGGAAGCCAAGAACCCTGGCTAGCGGTCTGTGAAGACTCCGGAGTAAGTATTATTTATTATTATTATAAAACCTGGTTGCAGGGTTTCAGCTGAAGCATCATACAATTAACACTGCGACCCAGTAAGATCTATTGTGACCAGGGAGAAAATCTCTCATCCTATTTCCCAGTAAGTAAGTAAAATAAATAGTGGTGTACTTACCCCAGCGCGATTTGTACGTCATCGGATTCGTAGGAATGTGCTGAAACTGATGGCGGTGGTCGCCGCCACCATCGCGAGGAGGAAAACACTTAAGAGCTAGGACCTGAGCACCGGAGGAGAGTAGAGAACAAGAGAGGGGAGGGGGACTATTGCTTGTGGAAGAATTGGTTGACGCAATAAACTCTGGTACGAGGAGGAGGGGGGAGCGAGCGGGCGCACTAGTCTCGGCTGGGGGGCCCTGGAATATACGAGACCGTTCACATGGGTTAGACAAAGGCATTATTATTGATGTATGTCTATTATAGACAAGCTTGAGAAGAACTAGATCACTAAAGCTCTATTTTTCTTTCTAACCAAAGTTGACCAAACGGGAATAAAATGAACCAAACTGGAAGCAAGTCATTTTTCTTTTGGAAGAGGAAAAATTTCCACTTCCAAAGTTAACCAAAGTGGAAGTTTCTTTTATAGGTTAAGTCCATTGTTTATCTTTAAAAGTAACC
Organism: Bactericera cockerelli; assembly: GCA_024516035.1. Classification (NCBI taxonomy): domain Eukaryota; kingdom Metazoa; phylum Arthropoda; class Insecta; order Hemiptera; family Triozidae; genus Bactericera; species Bactericera cockerelli. The sequence continues at coordinate 24,135,314 of CM044961.1, read as the reverse complement.
AAACGCACTTTAAATTCACTAACTTTGTTTGATTGCTGGGTTTTTATTTATTATATTTTTTAAAGGTGAGTGTCGGCGCGAACGACTTGCAAAAAACAGGTTTAAGCGCCTTAATTGAAAAAAAAGATGTGTGTACACCTTTTTTCTGGCTAGCAAAGCAGAGAAGAGCTAACCCACAGACCACAGGGCTTCAAGAACCAATGTACCTGGTGGAAATACGTTGCCAACTTTTAATCAGTAGCCAGCACAAGTACTTTTACGGGGCTGTTTTAACTCTTTCACTGCCATGGCACAACTCGAGTTGTGCCAGTACACTCGAGTTGTGCCATTTTCAGCACAACTCGAGTTGTGCTGAAAATGCAATCTTTAGGTCGATGTCGCAACTAGAGTTGTGTCACTACAGATTTCTTTTAAGTATATCCAGAAAGCCTGTGTCTTGAGGATTCCAGAACTGTTTTTAAATCTATTTAGTCAAATACCATTAGTTGTGCCATGGCCTGTGAGGAAGCAAATTTACAAAACACACACCTCCAGGGCCACGGCACAACTCGAGTTGAGTCAGACTAGATTACATTTGGCCGGTGGGGAAGTGTACACGTATTTGGCTTGGCCGGGTAGGAAACATGTCAAGATTAGCTCTGGCAGTCAAAGACTTTAAGTGGTAGAGATACATTAGTAAGTGTTGGGTGGTAGAGAGGGACTCACCTGTAGGAATTGGGACGGAGGCTGTGTCTGAGTATTGGTTGAGCTGGTTTGTTTATCTAGTAGTATCACAGAAGTCGCATTGTTGTCGCATGAGGGGGTGGTGGTGGTGGTGGGGGTGGGGAGGCTCAGTGGGGTGGATGGAGACAGGGGGTCAGCTCCGCCCCCCGCCTACCCTCCTCCTCTGAGTCACCATCATCAATCAGTGTCGCCTGAACACGCACACTGTCACTGTCACAGCCTGCCGAATCAGACGAGAAAATGCTCTCAAACAATGGTCCCGAAAAATCAAACACCTCGGCCGAGGTGTGAAGAACGCCTATACTAAGAAAGAGACAGCCCGGCAGAGTGTAAGGTTATTGTCTATTACCGTCTACTATGAGGATTTTTTTTCTCCACTGTAACAATACACCTGGATATAAGGGAACAATTTCCATGTCCTATTTACCTCTATATCAGGGAAAATAACCTAAAAGTAGATATAATAATAATAATAACACTCTTTAATAGAAGATAACCACCAGGCGAGGTTACAAAGCATTTTCTACCACCTAATCCTCCTCAGAGTCTTATTATTATGTGGTCACAAACTCAACTTAAGGAGGAAAAATTCGTGCACTGGGTGGGATTCGAACCAACGGATCCCTACGCTACCTGGATTACCAGACTAGCGCGTTAACCACTTGACTACCACATATGTATAAGAAAGAAAAATTCCGGTCCATGAGTTCTCTTTTCCAGGTTTGATTTTGACTGTATATGATACGAGGGGGGACCCAAAAGTAACGGGAATTAGGTGGTGGGGGGAATACGGAGGGGGGGATCGGGTTCTCCAGTGATTCTTTTCCAAGCGGCTACTCTTAGAAGTAAGTGTGCAAAGTTCATTTGATGTAAGTGCATTCGTTCGTCCGTGAGAATTTTTCTAGTGAAACGACTTTTTTCGTTACGGCGAAAACGTGAAATGGCTTCAAGAACGGACAAAAACATTGAACAAATCGACACTCTTGTCCGTGAAGACCTTGCAGAACCATCGATCAACTTTATGAAATGTCTGGATAGTCATGGAGTTCAATTCAGAGGATTTTAACTGAAGATTTGATCATGAAGGGGATTGCAGCCAAATTTGTTCCTCGCCTCCTCTCCGACGATCAAAACAAGGAGCGTTGAGACTTCAGGCCTGTCTGGAGCTGCAAAAGCAGTTGGATGGAGACCCAGATTTTTTTCTCAAGGTTATAACTGGCGATGAATCATGGTGCTACGGCTATGACCCCGAAATTTTTACAGCCGCTCGTTGCTCGCCGCACTCAGCCATTTCACGGTGCCATTTCACTTTTTCGCCGAAACGGAAAAAGTCGTTTCACCAGAAAAATTCTCACGGACGAACGAATGCACTCACAGCAAATGAACTTTGCACACTTACTTGGGAGAGTAGCCGCTTGGAAAAGAATCAATGGAGAACCCGATCCCCCCCTCCGTGTTCCCCCTACCACCTAATTCCCGTTACTTTTGGGTCCCCCCTCGTACAACAAATGCATGATTATTGAGGGTAATTAGTTTCACGGACAGCATTCAATAGCACCGAATTTCATGAGCATCTCATTCATACTGAATTACTTCTGTAACTTGTGGACTTTTATTATTATTATCAACTGGTTGGAGATCCACTAGAAAACTGAGAAGTCCCAAATATCACCCTGACCTCTATTAGATCTATTGTGGTCAGTTGAGATTCTATTTGGTTTTAACGTCCTGATTTGAGATAGATAGGACCGGGGACTTACCCTACATTCGCTTGGAACCGTACCAGCTACCCACATTAACCTCACCCAGCCTGAGAAGGGCTGGAAATGCCTCACGTGTTCCCACGAGGGAACAGAATTTTCCGAGTGCGAAAAGTCTGCGCAAACCGGGGATCGAACTCGGGATCTCTGGACTACTGGCAGTAGTCACAACCGTTACGCCACGGAGGCTGGCTGGTGGCTGGCCTTACCTGAGTGTGAATGTTGAGGTGGATGACACACTGCTTGCGACGGCAGCGCAGTCACCGGATTCTTAGGCACTTGGTTGTGTGGAAGAGTACTCAACATGTTGTCTTCCACCTGCGAACAGAACAACACCACGTCCGGTCATCCAGGGGTAGGAAATCGGTAGAGCCCATTCAAGCGAATGCGCCTACATAGATAGTTGAGGATTAGGGATTCTATTTTTTATTGCTAGGGTTGACAATTTTAATCAATACTTTACAAAGAAATGAAAATTAAGTTAGTAAATAATATCTTTTTGCCGACTTTCCAACTTCTTATTTCATTAGATATGTTAGATAGAATTTTACCACTAAGTTTAGTTTTAAATTTAGTCTTTAGTTCACATTACTATGACAAAAAGGAGAGAGAGAAAAAAAAAGGGGGGGGGGGAATAGGAAATAGATTTAGATATAGATATTAGAAACAAGATTTTTTCCAAAAAACAAACAAACAAAAAAAAAAAAAAAATTGAATACAAATTATGGTTATACTCTATGATTTCTTTTTTTCTTGTCATATTTAATGTCTTGGTCAATGTCTTTTGTATTTAATAAGTAGGTGTCATTTGTTGTTTTTTTGTACATTCATGCAACAGATCATTAACATGATCATAATATAATATACCCTTTTAAAGGAAGCCCTTGTTACTTTTTTCAACAACTAAAAACGACAGTAATAACAGATAGTCGGGGCCTCAGAGCCATTACGTACTTACAGACAACAGATAGTCCGGTCCTCAGAGCCATTACCTACTTACAGACAACAGATAGTCCGGGCCTCCCATTACCTACTTAACTGTTATTTACGGTACGGTGATCCGGCTGTAACCAGAGAAGTGATCGACATGCAGATAGCTACAAGATGCAGATAGCCTCAAACAACACAGCTACTATGCGGTGGCAAAGAGTATACTGTTCTCTGTGTACAGTACCGACCTCAGTAACTTCTTCACAGTAACCGATATACAGTACCCCGTCTTCTTCACTTTGTTTTTTAACTTTGAAGACGGGTATACCTTCCTATTATTTTTTATTGTAATAATTCATCTTTGTCAAAAAAATGGAAATGTCGTTAAAAAAATGAAAAGAATAAAAACTTGATCGATAAGGCTTCGGATTTGTAATCGGAGGTCGGTGGTTCAAGTCCCAAGTTTAGCAAACATGTATGTATTTAGTAAAGCGAGTTTAGACTATTGTGGTGTTAACATAAATATGCTAACTTTACTTAACTTCTACTGTGTGTACAGTTGTACACAGCGCAAGAGAGCTATTAAGACGGCAGCTTACAGGACTGAGCAACAAGAATACTACTTTACATTAAAGTTGGAACCCATACAGAGAGGTACTCGCCTCGTTTACAAATTTGACTCGCGAGGAGCCAATGCTGTGTCTCCTTCACCATGAAGGCTCATGCCATAAACATAGGGCCTTGTCCGAGGAAGCAAAATCTTTCAGCAAATTCTGTACTACTGAAAGACGTACACAAAACGCCGACCCTGCATATGTGAGGTAAGGTGGAAAGAAGGAAGAAGATACAACTTGCTACAATAGCTGAGAAGGTAAATATATATTCTTTTCAAAGTAGACCGGCAAGACTCGGTTTGGTATAAAGTATAAGAAAAAAAAATTCACTGTCAATATTGGACACAATACTTTCTCGTGATTGGTTCACATTGTATACACGTCGCAATTTTGAGATTTTATACTAAATCACTTGTAACTCCAAATCCCGCTAAAAAGATTTTCTTCAAATTTGTTATACAAGTTAACCGCCACGCCAAATAGTCTGCACCACCAGGCCATGTGACTCCATTTGGGATCTCAAGACTATGGCTAAACTTGAGTATTGAGACTCAGCACTTAGTTGTTTCAGAAAAAAAGACTGCACCACCAGGCCATAATATCTCAATTGGGATCTGAAAAATTTTAGTTCAGGGAAAAACCTGACCGTAAATAAATCTCCTTAATTGAAAGGAAACGAGAGAGAGAGGCTTCTTTAAAATTCCCAGAATTCATTCAACTTTATAAGCAGACTCCTAAATTTAAGGGAAACCAAGAAAGCTGTCAGAGCATTCCCGGATTCGAGACCTGGGAATTCGGGGAAGCTCACGCTAAGGAGCTTATACAACTTTCCGGAGGAGCTCACAGGGAAAATCCTTCGTATTTCATTTTACCCAACTTTCTTTATCTTTCTCATACACAACATACTCGTTCATTTAATATTACTTCCGAGAAATTTTCAATATTAAAAATCGGAAGTATTGTGTTCGTTAAAAAAAAAATACTTCCTACAAATTTCTAATATTGGAAGTCGGAAATATTGTGTCCTTAAAAAAAAAAAAAATACCTCCGAAAAATTTCTAATAATAGAAATGGGAAGTATTGTGTTCGTTTTTGTTTAAAAAAATAGTTATCATGTTGATCACTTTCGTGATATCACTACAACTCTAACTCGCTTTACTGAATCTCGCTATACTAAAATCTATGCTGAAACCGGGACTTGAACCACCGACCTCCAAGTTCCAAGTCCGGCGCCTTATCGATCAAGCTACTGAGGTCGGTTTAAAAAAAATATTTTTTTTATTTTTTTTTCTTGTGAAACGGTGCGGTTTCATTATTGGTGGGTGCTTCATATTCAGCTGTACACTAGTAATGGCCCTATATTTTATATTCCTAACCCTACTCTACACTGGAGGCATTACCGTACATCGTAGACTTGTAAACACCGTCTTATTTAATGGCTGCCAGGTGGGTTCATACAGTGAGCGCTGATTAATTAAAGTGACGTCAAAAATCTTGGTTTTATCTTACGAAATTTAAAAAAGCACTGTACCCTTGAGATTCTAGACTAGAGCACAGTAACCACTGAGGTAAGTTCCCTTTAAGCTACAAACTTCCCTAACACAGATACTGTGAGCGTAATGTTACTTTTTCTCGAGCCGCATAAAAAACTTTTATACTTGAGGATTTTGCATATTATCCTTTTATTTTTAAGATAAAAATGAGAATCCAATCGAACTCATGAACCGGTTTCTATTATAAGTTCTGCCTCAGTGAGAAACGTGTTCAGAAAATCCGTGTAGTGGTCTCAAGTCACATTTTGGCAACATGTAGTGGCAACACTGGATGCGATTTTTATTTCCCTCATCTCCGCAACCTGCCTGCCAAGTTAAACGATCTGTATGAATGAGAGGTTGAGAGGAGATGAGAGAGAAGAGAAGGAGGTCAGAGAGAGAGAGAGAGAGAGCCATGTCACGGTCATTGACCTCCCACAGATTTGCACTCTACCTTCGCCATCTTACAAAATACAACATATTAGATACCTATCATATACTATTATATAATTCAGTACTTTAATCTTACAATATTATAGTTCGTCTACTTTGAATTTGAACCGAGCATAATCTGAAAGACAGACAGACAAATCAGCAACGAGAGAGAAAAACATTGAGGTGGAAAGACTTGGGCAGGTGACCCCCCCCCCCCCGGTTCGAACATTCGTGATCCTGGCTATTCCTCGCCCCAAACCAGGCTGGGTGAGGTTACTGTGGATAGCTGAGATGAGTATTCCTCGCCCCAAACCAGGCTGGGTGAGGTTACTATGGATAGCTGATGCTGGCTATTCTTCGCCCCAAACCAAGCTGGGTCAGGTTACTATGGATAGCTGATGCTGGCTATTCCTCGCCCCAAACCAGGCTGAGTGAGGTTACTATGGATAGCTTATGCTGGCTATTCCTCGCCCCAAACCAGGCTGGGTGAGGTTACTATGGATAGCTGATGCTGGCTATTCCTCGCCCCAAACCAAGCTGGGTCAGGTTACTATGGATAGCTGATGCTGGCTATTCCTCGCCCCAAACCAGGCTGGTTGAGGTTACTGCGGATAGCTGATGCTGGCTATTCCTCGCCCTCAACCATGTGTATAGCGAAGTACATAGTTTCCTGTTTCCTGTTTAGTGTAAGTTTCCTGAGAATTGATGTTGAAACCGTCTCGAAAGACATTACTTTAAAGAAACGCTAAGAATAAACACAAGACTTCTCATATACATAAGTATGTAATGTACCTACCTATAAAATAGGAAGTAAAAAGAGTAAAGAAAAATTTATTAATTTAAAGTGTCATTACTTGAGCATTACGATGACTAGTAAGTACATGGACAAGATGCCTAAAACCTTGATGCATGATAGATATTATAATACTGCAAATATTTAAATATCTAATTAAGCAATTATGTATACTAATTATTTTATGAATATTGTTTGTACCGCGCTTGGAGCTATACTATCATCGTGTCGAGATTAAGAAGTAATGTAAATTTAATAGCAGTCATGTTAGGTACTTTCCATATCCACCGGGCGAAAACGTTAGTTCTGTTATTGAATCTAGCAGGAACCATCGATGTTTTTTACCTATCTTAATAAAGAATTCATCCCATCTCAACCCTGGATACCGAGAAACCTAGGAGTAACCTTCCTACATCCTCAACAAACAATAATGATACAATATTATTAAATTAATAACATTATTTATAACTATTATTCATTAATAATGAAAAATAAATATCACAAAATTTTCATCACGTTAACAATTCATCAAACCAACGTGAATATTTGAGCCCTTTACAAAATTATTATTATTATACGTATATTATTTTGACATGCAAGAACAGTGATAATGATAATAGCCATGCCTCATTGCATGTGTCCAGAGTGTTGTCCACGCCCGAGAAATGCCGAACATTCAGCAAATTCACAGCAAAAAAACAAGTCCTACTTTCTCGGTTGCAGTCGAGTTGCAAAAATTCTCGCGGTGCTCGCGACGACAGGTGCAGCCAGGTTCATTCACTGGATAGACCACCACCACTACTACCACCAGACTCTCTGGTGCAGGTAGTCACCAGGCAAGGCAGACCTCTCTGTAACGGTGAAATTTCACGCTTCATGGAGTGGATGATACGCCGAACCGATCACGTTCCAGCGCGCATGCGTCGAGGTGGATGAACGAAACCGATTCACAATTCACCTGTTGCACCGCTGGAGACTCGGGTGAGAGTATTGGAATTTCGCAAGTGTCACTAGCCATTCATCTGATTAACTAGATCTAGACCCTTGAGACGATATATAAAAAAATATTATACACCCAAGTTTGCGTGCGTTCCCGATTTTTCTATTTAAATCGAGACACAATATTGAAAATATTGAGAAACAAACAGAAGTTTATTGAAAGTCTGCACAGACTGACAGATCACTCCGTAAGCCGTAAGGACGCCTCCACAAGACTAGCATGCTCGTCATCCTGTCAGGACATGCCTCACACAGGCATCATCCTGTCAGGACATGTCTCACACAGGCGTCATCCTGTCAGGACATGCCTCACACAGGCGTCATCCTGTCAGGACATGCCTCACACAGGCATCATCCTGTCAGGCCATGTCTCACACAGGCGTCATCCTGTCAGGACATGCCTCACACAGGCGTCATCCTGTCAGGACATGCCTCACACAGGCGTCATCCTGTCAGGACATGTCTCACACAGGCATTATCCTGTCAGGACATGCCTCACACAGGCATCATCCTGTCAGGACATGTCTCACACAGGCATCATCCTGTCAGGACATGCCTCACACAGGCGTCATCCTGTCAGGACATGTCTCACACAGGCGTCATCCTGTCAGGACATGCCTCACACAGGCATCATCCTGTCAGGACATGTCTCACACAGGCGTCATCCTGTCAGGACATGTCTCACACAGGCGTCATCCTGTCAGGACATGCCTCACACAGGCGTCATCCTGTCAGGACATGCCTCACACAGGCGCGAAGCTGAGGGAAGGGTTAGGGAGAACCCTCCCCCCTGAAATTTCAACAAAACCCTTTAAAAAGTTTATTATCAGCAAAATAATTTAGTAGTACATCCAGGCCTCAATCCTCCTCCACAAATTTGGGTCTTGCTACGCCACTGTCTTTGTGCTTTTTAAGAATAGATCACACATTAGGTACACGAGTAGATATTTGTGTCAAGATATAGTAGGTATCCCCTATCTTATTATGTATGCGGAGTACATTTATATCCAAATAAATCTCGCTCTTTCTCGTCCAACATTAGCAAAGCCCTCAAGCTACTCTCGTTGAGTTCATAAATTTCAGTCCGTCTGTTTGACATGCAGGAGGGAAAAGATACTTCATAATGAAAAAATGTATAATATTAAAACCCAAAGTTCATTGAATCCAAACGCATGACGATACTGATGAGCATCACTATTGTCTTGAGAGATATTCGCAGACTTCAAAAAAAAAAAAAGAATATAGGTACACATGAGATAACGAAGCAGCATTTATATTATTTTGTGAGGTACTAAACTTTTTCCATGTATCTCTATCTTTCGGGCGATCCAATATTTGGTCCACAACGATTACATGATTTCTTGATTGCTTTTTAACTTTCCTTCACTTAAAGAAAGGAAAGTAATGGAATAACCCGAATAACCCAAAAATTTCGACTATCAACTTTCAATGCCAAGAGAATATGAGAGTTTTCAAACCTAATCATTTATTAAACTCGGGTTCAAAAAATTAAAATATAAAAAGTCGCAAATATAGTTACCAGTCATGGCGGAAAGTTTTTTAAGGTATAAGGAAAGTTGCGTGCTGTTTACACCTGTTTTCCTGTTTATGTTTAACAGACAAAAGTTCGAAACTTTTTTCTAGGGAACTAATATTCCGTAAAATTAATAACCCTCTGAGCAAATCGATCCAGTGGCTAGAAGGTAAGGAAGTTCTATTATTATTATTTGCTTAACGTGTCTTAAACCTCTATGTCTAGGTCATTCGGGACGGGGGTTTTACCCTCCATTTTGTAAATCACAAACCAGCTACACACAACCTCACTCAGCCTGGGTTGGGCGAGAATAGCCGAAGTCGAGATCGATGGTTCAACTTTGAATGGTCTTCCATCTAAGTACTAAACTCGCTGGACTTTGCTTAACTTCAGTGACAGAATGAAAAATGGTCTTCATTCCTCTCTCAAAATCCCCAAATCTCCCCTTTCAACTGTCAAATTTCGCACAAATAATCCAATCAGAGTGCAGTTGAAAGGGAGATTTGGGGAGAGTGGTAGTGAGAAAGCTTTCTGGAATGAAGTCCAGTTCTCGTTCCGTCACTGAAGTTAGGCAACGTCCAGCGAGTTTAGGACTTGGATGAAAGACCATTCAAATTTGAACCATCCATCGTGACGCTGGGTATTCCCGCCCGATTCCCGGTTTGTAATTTACCTATTCTCGATGTTTACCGAAGAACCTTTACCAACTTCATCAAATTTGAAAAAGCACGATGAATTTTAAAATTCCAACCAAATTTAAGAAATATTTTTAAAATTGTCAGTTTTAAGTGCATAATTTCAACAAACCAGACATACAGTACACACTGGACATGGAAGGAGCCCAGAACAATGGTTCCGGGCGTCCAAAGGGTTCACATATCAATTCTTCCACCACCATGACATCACACATGGACTCGGAAAGTAAAGTAAGTACCAAAGAACCTAATCAGTGCTGTTCAAAGAACACTCCCTTGCCCTTGGTATATTCAAAGTGCCATCGACGACGCTGGGCTTGTTTTTTTTTCTGTAGCCTGGAAATGGTCTAGTAAAAATAGGTTAACAACATTGATTGCCTGGTTTAATTCAAGCCACGCAAGATACCTGCCTTTATGAGCACACTACTCAAAGATGTATTCAAGCCACGCAAGATAGATACCTGCCTTTTTGAGCACACTACTCAAAGATGTAGGGTGGTATGCAGAGTCCTCACTGTAGGAATGCCTGGGTCATTTGTCCCTTCAGCTGATTTTGTTATTCAGAGATGTTAGTTTGAAGCGCCTGTGCGCATGCGCATTCAGATGTTTCTTTAATAAATAATTGTCAAGGTCGAAGTATTCCCTATAGCAAGCTCGGGACCACCCTACAGTGAACCCTATAGGGATAACAAAAACGTCTCTGCATACCAGCCGTAGAGATACCTGCCTTTTTGAGCACACCACTCAAAGATGTACCATCTTAAAAGCGCGAGCACTTTTTTTTGTCAAATACCTCGAATTTGTAAGAATGACATACATAATTATCATCTTGTTAGTCTAACTAGTTCATGGCTGAGCAAATATGTCAAAAAATAAAATTATTATTCAAATAAATAATTAACGAACATAGCAATGTTGAGAGACAACATAATATTATCAACCCAATATTTTGATCAAAAGCAAATATATCGTAATTAATACAATTATTTATGGACGTGGTGAATTTCGGTTGAAACTCAATGAGTTTAGATATTCCAACTTTCCATGACCCTCACAACATAGCTCGTGTAACATTTGACAATAACCTATACAGACTACCAGTGAATAAATATTTGGTATACCAGTATATTGACTTAAGATAAGAAGACGGATTTTATTTTAAAACATACAACCTACTATATTAGTCCTCATGATGGTTGATCGCACATAGAAATATGTGGTTCAGGACGAGCTAACTTTGAAATAAAGTTGGCTGGAGACTATCACTCACCCCTCCAGCTGTAGTCAAGCTGGCTACAACAACAACTATATTAGTCTCATCAGAGAACTTTAAAAAATAACAGAAGAATGATCGGGAAAAGTGGACATGGGTGACAATAATACAAATCATTGGCGCCCTTGACAGGGTTCGTGAGAGGAAGGGCATCCAGCCGTAAAATATGGAAGTAGGAGTGCCAGAACCAACCCAACCTCAACCCTGAGGTAGAGGTTGAACAATGCTAACCTCAAGTAGATTTGGGAAAAGGCAAAATGAAAGGAGGCTTTCCTTTTGGTGATTAAAATAAAAATAACTTCATGCTAAACAGTCCATAATAATAATAATCTATAATAATAATATAATATCGGCTTATTTATACTGCCTGATAAGGACGATTAAAGTCCCATAATTCCAGCAGTAAGCCCAAGACATATTATTATGTGGTAAAAATCCCAAATGGGAGGATAACTTGTCAATAATAATACTCTTTAAAGCAGTGATTCTCAACGTGGGCGATATCGCCCCCTGGGGGGCACTGGGGGGGCAAAGAGTACATTTTGGGCAGTTGGGGGGCGATGAAATTATTTTGGGCAATAAGGGGGCGATAGAATTTGTTTGACAAGCTCATCATCCTATAATCCAAAAATAACCAACTCGCAAATAGAGCCAGACATTTGGAATCTACTTCTTAACCACCAAGTTCAACCATCTCACTGAGTTGCCCACCTTGCTTTTAAGTATTTATCTTTACCCAAACTTTGTAGTATTTTCCTTTACCCAAAATTTGTAGCAGTGGTCGGCAAATGGCGGACCGCGGTCCGGGTCCGGACCGCGAAGCCGAAATGTCCGGACCGCGGACAAATTTATATTTCCGCGATCTTTCAAAAAAATTACGCTGTGATCATTTAAAAAAGTGTCGACTACGGGTCTGAAAGTCACTTCATAAATGGTTTGAATCGATTTGATGGACTTTTCACACTGTGAGCTTCTAAAAAAAGTCGCCTGCGGCGCTTTTATCGCTCTGTGAGTTTGTGATGTAGGGGAGGAGGAGGCGAAGGATCAAACCTCATCATTGGATTATTAAAACAAAGGCTGTGGTAATGGGACTTCAAAATTACAACAGGTTTCCATCGAGATTTTTGAATCCGGACCACGCTCGATATCACTTGCCGACCCCTGCTTTGTAGTATATTCCTTTACCCAAACTTTTTAATATTTTTTGTTACCCAACAGTAGGTAATAAATATCTTGTTTTAGAAAGTTCAATATAATATTGATTTCAATTAATTTCCGAAGTGGTTTTGTTTAACGATAGGAACCAATTTTAACCTACTTACTGATGAGAGGGGGGGAGGGGGGGGGGCAATGAAAGTGATAATTTTCGCAAAGGGGGCAATATGCTACAAAAGGTTGAGAACCACTGCTTTAAAGGAAGGTAACCACCAGGCGAGGTTAATGCTCAGAGCATTTTCTACCACCTAACCCTCAGAGTCTTATTATTACGAGGGGGGACCCAAAAGTAACGGGAATTAGGTGGTCGGGGAACACGGAGGGGGGGATCGGGTTCTCCATTGATTCTTTTCGAAGCGGCTACTCTCCCAAGTAAGTGTGCAAAGTTCATTTGCTGTGAGTGCATTCGTTCGCCCGTGAGAATTTTTCTAGTGAAACGACTTTTTCCGTTTCGGCGAAAAAGTGAAATGGCAATGTGAAATGGCTGAGTGCGGCGAGCAACGAGCGGCTGTAAAAATTTCGGGGTCATAGCCGTAGCACCATGATTCATCGCTAGTTATAACCTTGAGAAAAAAATCTGGGTCTTCATCCAACTGATTTTGCAGCTCCAGACAGGCCTGAAGTCTCAACGCTCCTTATTTTGATCGTCGGAGAGGAGGCGAGGAACAAATTTGGCTGCAATCGCCTTCATGATCAAATCTTCAGTTAAAATCCTCTGAATTGAACTCCATGACTATCCAGACAATTCATAAAGTTGATCGATGGTTCTGTAAGGTCTTCACGGACAAGAGTGTCGATTTGTTCAATGTTTTTGTTCGTTCTTGAAGCCATTTCACGTTTTCGCCGAAACGAAAAAAGTCGTTTCACTAGAAAAATTCTCACGGACGAACGAATGCACTTACATCAAATGAACTTTGCACACTTACTTGGGAGAGTAGCCGCTTGGAAAAGAATCACTGGAGAACCCGATCCCCCCCTCCGTATTCCCCCCACCACCTAATTCCCGTTACTTTTGGGTCCCCCCTCGTATGTGGTCACAAGCTCAAATTAACGAGGAAAAATTCGTGCACTGGGTGGGATTCGAACCAACGGATCCCTACGCTACCTGGATTATCAGACTAGCGCGTTAACCACTTGACTACCAGAACACAGTCAAAAAAGTTGGACATGGAAAAGAAATTATTGATAAGACATGCTGCTGATACTGCTAAGGTAGGGGAAACTTAGGTATTGAATATTATCTCGGCCACTTACTATTCAACTGCTCATTGCATAAAAAACAGCGGACTATGCTAATTTGTGAAAACTCACAGCATCAAAATATAACAGTACATTCAAGAAGATTACAACAAAACATTCATTTTTTTCCATCACCAGTTTCAAACATTTGTTTAAGACTAGGGATACTTGACCAAACCAAGTGAAGATCTGTTCTAACTCGAAGATTTTTTTGATAGTTTGTCTGTCAATGATGTTAGAACTTTCTAGAAGCTTCAATTTCAAATTTCAATAAAATTGGAAGTTATATGTTAAATAGGATACTGAAACTTGGTGTATAGTTTTTGGGCAACCAGGGGTTGCTTTAACAGCCAATTTGTGATTTTTGAAATTCCCTTATTTTCATCAGTAATTCAATGCTGTCTAAACTTTTGACAATCTTAAACTTCAAAATTTTAATCAGTATTAGTACATAATTAAGTAGTATTGGAAATTTAAAAGGAGATTCATTGGAACATATTTTAAAATAATAATATGAGACTAGGATTCATTTTCATCTAGACTAATTCATAACCTCACAAGTAAATGCTTGACGGGCTAATCAGACTTAAAAAGATTCTGAGAGCAGTCAAGGACTAGTTTTATACTTATTTGGTTTACCCATGTTAAACCAAGTTACACAGATTATCACAACACAGAACAGATTAAATCTGTGAAGAGTTTTCTCCTTATCTTCAATAACTGGATGTACAAAATATATTTTAACATTCGGAAGAAGTATAATTATATTATAATAACACTCTTTATTGTAAGGTAACCACTAGGCAAAGTTAATGCTCAGAACATTTTCTACCACCCTACTCTCAGAGTCTCATTATTTTGTGTTCACAAACTCAAATTAATAAGGAAAAATTCATGCACTTTGTGGGATTCAAACCAACAGATCCCTATGCTCCCTGGATAACCATGTGAGCATTTTAATAACAGTACACGTTATATCACAGTATTAGTGAATTTAAACTTGAAGAGTAATAAATAGGAGACTCACCGTTGAGTTGGTTTGTGTGGTGGTGCGATGAGAGTCATCGCTCAAGTCACATGGTATCATGGTTACTCTCTGTTCAGAGTGAAGAGTTCTTTGGCAGGACATACATAGTTCATAAGAGAGAGGGAGAGAAGGAAAACAAACAACACTCTCACGTCTGAAAACATAGGAAAAAATCGTTTATCAGATTAAAATTAAATTTACCTGATAAAAATCATTCTGCAAAGTCACTAAATGATACTGTATTCACCATTTGTACCTCGGGAAATACTCCATTTAGGTACCTCTGTTTCACAGAGATGGTTGTTGTTGTTGTAGCAGTGGCAGCGGATCAGCATTCTTCTCCATACTCTCTTTCAATTTGGTATCCTAAGAAGTTAGCCACCTGGACTGGATGGCTCCATAGATCTATAGGAGTCAGTGTGGTGGGATTGGCTGGACAGTTGAACAGGTGGTTTGTGCTATGAGGACTTTCCTGGCAGATTGGGCATTCATCGCGTATGTTGGGGTCAAGTCTGGACTGATAGGAGTTAAGGTTTTTTGAGAACCCTGATCTTAGTTGGGCTAATTTTGTCCTGGTTTCCCTGGGAAGATCTTTTTCTTCTAATGAAATTGGTGGAGGATGTGTGCCTAGTACTCTATTTGGTTTGTATCTAGATATAGCTTTGGTGACAGTATCAGTGTGTATATATGTTAGACTAGGTTTTAGTTGACTAGTATCAAATGATGTGACTAGATTTTGTATATTGCACTTATAGTCTTGTACAGTATGACGTAAAGAGCGAGGTGGTGGTTCCTTGTGGATGAGATTATTACAAGGGTGATGAGGAATGTGGCATATGAGAAGGTATTGTTTGCTAAGCATCTGATTGTGTATCTTAGCTGGCAGGATCTGAGTTTCGGTGTGGAGGTGGTCTTCGCAACTCATGAGATGACATCCTGTGGCTATTCTGAGTGCTGAGTTCTGGCATACTTGTAGTTTGGACCAATGGGTTTTAGCAAGCTGGGGAGTCCAGATTGGGGCAGCATAGTTTAGGATAGGTCTTGCAATGGACTTGTAGGCAGTGATCATGGTTTCCTTATCCTTTCCCCAACTACTTCCAGTTATGGTCTTCAGCATGTTGATGGTAATATTTTCTAACACAATAATTACAACAATGCAACTGATCTCTTATAAACTACTCAAGGCTATTTTTTTGGAGTGTATAACAAAGTAGTAATAACAGGCATTAACCATTGACAGGAATTTGTGCTTCACACATTTAAAATTTTCTCCTATTTATACAATTCACGTTACGAAGATCACATCAATCACCATGAAGATGTTGGACTTGAAGCAGAATGCATGAAATCAGAAATTTTCTCAATTTCTCAATTGTCTTTGGGGATACCATTAATTTCTTGTATTCTTAATTTGGGAGAAAACCAACAAGAAATTAAAGATGTTATTCAACCTGAAAATCAATGCTATTCCGGAACTCATGTTGGTAAATGTGATGCATAACTTGAGAGAACGTATGAACTCTGAATTCATGCACTCTGCAATAAGGGCAACATCTGTGGGAGCTGTTATCAAAACATGCATGGTAACAATACATGGCATTCTGTTTCCCATCTCATTATGTAGTTTCAGTTCTTAAAATATAGGCATTTGAAAATGATTTCTAGTCAATGGTGGGACCTGCATTAGAATTTTAAAAAAAAACTTGCTGCTGTTTATATTAACCAAGACATACTTGAAAATAATAAGCTTAGTAACCTATCTACATAATTATGTTCAAATGAAAGTAATTCATGATTGATAACCAATAACCTAATTGTTTCACCACTTGAAATTGTGCCATCTATTAGCTATGGAATTTTAACGTAACCAATAAAAAGCTATATTTGTAATTAAGATTCAGTTTGGCATCCCTTTAGTCCTAGCCATAATAAACAGATCTTGAACTCACCTTTTTGACTAAAAGGACACAAAAATCATAACAATGGCAGAGATCTGTGAACAAAGAGAAGATAATGAAGAAATTAGTGCTTTCTATTGCATTTCTATTGTTTATAATTTAAAGGGGATTCATTTTTTTAAGGCATTGATCTTCTAAGTGGTGAAATAGATGTTTCATTAGATTATGTACTTATGTAACAATGTTCCCCTTTATGAAAAAAATAGCTGACAGGTATTTTGTAAATGGTATAAAATTGATACATAAAAAAACTGTCCATTCTAATCCGCTAACCCTTCTTGATCTAGAAAACTACTCACTCTTTCTGTCTTTTACAGTGTACAAAAAATAGAGGGTTTACAGGAACCACTACCAAAATTGATAATATAGATTTTAACAGATCCACCACCAGAGCTGTTTTGACAAAATTCACGAAGAAGCCCAAAACAATACTCCAGAGTAAGGTACATGTAAGACTAGCTGAAACAACGTCATACAATGTTTAAATAAAAAGTGTATTTCAGTGGTATTTATTTTACAACTAAAGAAAGTTGTGAACTTTCCTCAAAGGCATTCAACTTTCAACTATGTTAAAAGCAATGTGCCTGAGGTGTATGAGCCTGACAGGCAGAAAACAAGAACACTACCAAGGTTTATACATCTGTTAGGGTCCAAATGGAAAGGTTAGTGAAATCATGAATGCCTTACATGGTAACAACATATAAATAGTGGAAAGAAATTGGTATACTGTCAATATCAAATTTTTATATTGATTTGTCAGTGAATATTCTTCAATATTGCCCATTTTATTTATTGTATGGCTTTATTACACATCTCAAAGTGAGAAGACAGATGTATTAAACTTGATCAGGAAATCTGATGGCAGTGATGGTCCAATCGGCAAAATTGTCAATACTTCAGCCACATGTCAATGCGTTGTCCAGGGTGAACCAAGAGGAGGCATACTAACATTTCATTGCATAGTATTATTGTGCAATGGAGTGAAATATTGCACAACAATTCCAGCAATAGTTATGTGCTGACCGAAGCCATGGCAAACAAAGTTCATTTAAACCACCTACCACTTGTGATACTGTATACAGATTCAGAAGATCTTACATCATCTACAAATAGGTATGTTAGTACAAATTTAAGCTTTTATAGGACTATGCAATGCAATGAAAGGCAAAAAAAGATTGCCAAAGTTTTACCCATTTGCATTGTAAAATTGTAAGCTTACTCAGAATCAACCAATTCAGGATTTGAGATAGCCCACATAGTTTAATTTATGGATAAAACTGATTTTATCTGCCTAAAACTTACAGGCATCATTCTAAAATCTTTAGTCATTACTCAGAAAGTCCCATACCTAACCTTGATGTAATTTTCGCAAGGAGATAGAAAATTCCAATGAGTAGCGACCGACCGATGGCCACTAACCATTTTTGTAAAGCATGGCGATCCATTAATTTTATAAAATAGGGATATGTTTAAAAATTTACAGCTTGATTAATGATTATGTATTTCCAAAAGTTCCTGGATTATGAAAGAATTTTGACCTATGAAAAATTACTGATAGTCACAACTTTCAATATTGCATTAATATAATTTTTTTATATTCTAAAATATGAGGTTTTTTTTATATATTTTCCTTTTAAATATAAATCCACCCCAGCACATCAATAAGAAAAAGTCTTATCTACATAAACAACAAAATCTCTATACCTAAGTTTTTTGTGTTTGTTTGTTTGTTTGTCCAGAGTAGTTTTTAGCCAAAAACGGTAAGAGATAGCAAAAAATGTTCTCAGAATTGTCAATTGACCCCCCCAAAACCATTATCGCTTTGTCCAGAAAAATTATAAAAAATTCAAAAAGGCATTGCTGTCCAGCAGTACGGCCATGCCTTAGTGAATTTGAAATTTAGTCCCGTTGCAAAGCACGGGCAAACGGCTAGTTTCACATAGGACTTGGACTTCGCAAGAACTAATGATTTCCAAAAAAATCATAAATTATTCTATTATTAATAAATACCTAGTTAAATTTCTTTTGGCAGCTGTGATATTTCAAAACCTCAAGCAATACTCTTTTTGGCTCCTTTCTCATCCATTCCATATCATATTACAATTTACCTATGATAAACCAGACATGAAATATTTTGAGCAGCTAGTGCTGAAGGCAAAGCAATCAATAATATCAATATCAGCTTGTAGATATTGACATAAAAAGGTAACCCCTGAATTGAACTTCTAGGTGGTTCAAATTGAATTATTATTTCATGGAAACAAAACTCAAGGACAGAACAAAATCAAAAATTCATAAGTAGACCTGGGAATTGATGGGAAGCTTGTGAACTCCAACACGTAGTAGAAATGGGATCGTTAATTTTTTCGCCACAACGATGAACTCAATTAGCACTAACAGATAATTTTCAATGTGATTTTTTAATGAATATCCATGAAACACCTTAAAAAACATGCAGAGCAATCAGTAACCACATACGTACCTATATCAAGAAAAAAGTTAAACGCTAAAAGAAACTACTTAAATTTAATGAGAACACAGACTTTGAAAAAATGAAAAACCTTATAAATTAAATCACAATTTCAATTATCAATAGAACTTAAGATTAATAAATAGTTTATTCTCCTTTAATATTAGTTAAACAAGAGATATTGTTTTTATATTCAAATTACACAATTATCAAAAAAATAGTCAGGGAAAAAAAGTCTTTTAGAAAGATATGGCGGACGAAAAACACCTTCACGAAGATAGGCCATCGACACTTCACTTGTGTGCTACCTACTCTGATTTTCACGAAGAACATAAAAAACAACAGATGACGCGGTGGCAACACTGTATTTCGCTTCGAAAATGAAAAAAATCAAACAACTTCCATCAACTTTAATAAACAATTAAAATTAATTACAGCCTTTTTACCGTATTTTTTTTCAATAAATGTTAATTATATAATATAATCTTTCATTAAAAGCCAACTTTGTAAATTTTCAAGTCTTTTTCCTTGAAAAAGAATAACTTTTGAACTACGCGTTCTGTCTAGAAAGTGCATAACGCGACCCGACTGTTCCATCCAGGAATGTTGCCTTCCCTCGCGTACAGGGTGCAACCGTAGATTGACCTCGGACCAGTGGCGTAATCGTGAAACTGCTTATTCCGTCTGACTCCGAGTCATTGACCTGCTGCGAATGCAGAGTTAATTCTTTCTCCTCAGTGATAAGGCGAAGAACTTTTTCTCAATCGACGCGCCATTTGTATCACTGTAATTGTCTGACTAGCGAGGTTTGTTTACGATACGCTTTTATTGCCATGGTGGCTTGGCAGGCTTGGTTGTTCCTCTATAAACGTTTAGTTAAATCAGAATAAACGGTACACCACATTGTGTACGGTAATTTCAATTAGGTTCGAGTCAGTTCGCTCCTGATTACAGGTGTAATTACACTAATTATCGTCGAGTGTCTTACTAGAGAAGAGGAATGGGGGTTATGGCTGTTATGTGGAAGAGAATGTCCCAGACATAACTCACATGAGTGCATTGAATCCGTATGCTCTTGTATTGTATCAAATTTAGAGAGTTCTCAAAACGGACGACTGTATAAAGAGACAGGATAACTAGACTAACGGATTGGTGGCTATTGAAGAAAGGGTTTCTCCCTAGACATGTTGATTTCATAGCGAACAAAATAAATAAACTAATGAATTGTTTTCCACTTCCAAAACATTAGTTTATTTATTTTGTTCGGTATGAAGTACAACCTTTTCTTTCATTGCCATCGACACCACTACTTGGTAGTGGCGACTACCAATAAATACCAAGTATTGGTGGTCGATGTTATTACGCCGCTAGGTCGCATAATAATAAGACTCTGAGGGGTATAGGTGGTAGAAAATACTTTGAGCATTAACCTCGCCTGGGTTGTCTTTCAATGGGGTTGTCTTTCAATAAGAGTTAAGAATATTATTACTATTACAAGGGCTAGACCAGCTGATTGAGATATATCTTGTATGGCTTTTCTTGTTGGATCGAAGCAAGCATGTACCACACTGTCGAGGTCTTTGAATCACCAAGCAATTTTCACCAAACAATGGCTTTTTTAACGTCGCTTTCAACTGCTTGGTCATACCACGACGGGAATTTTACCCTCCATTCGTTGGGAACTCACAAAACAGTTACTCAAATTAACCTCACCCAGCCTGAGTGGGGCCGGGAATAGCCAGGATCACGAGGGTTCGAATTTTAATGGTGACCAATTAAAGTCCTAACCTCGCTGAACGTTGCTTAACTTTAGTGACAGAACGAGAACTAGTGAGTTCAATGTGCCATCAACGCTGGTTAGTAAACGATGAATGGCTTTAATACAATAGCCCTGTGATTGGCGAAAAGTTGACTGATTTTGCGCTGGTAAGTAGCCAGCAAGCATATGATTTCCGAGAGGAGCCACTCTAGCTATGATGGCGCAGATTCGCATTTGCTTTGTCGTGTCACTCATCTCTCATCAAGTCATAATAATAATGATACTCTTTAGTGAAAGGGAACCACCACTATGCGAATGGAGGGTAAAACCCCCGTCCTAATCCAGGACGTTAAGTCAAATAGAATCGTTGGCGTTAGGAAGGCCATCCTAAAAAAATGTGCCAAAACCAACCAACCTCAACCATGAGGTTGAACAACGTCAACCCTGATTGAGCGGGATAAGACAGAGTAAAAGAAGAAGAAGAGAACCACCAGACGTAGTTCATGCTCACAGCATTTTCTACCACCTAACCCTCTGTCAGAGTGTCATTATTTACTATTCATTCCATCTCTTTATCTCCCCTCTTTCTATGAGTATGAATAAATGAGGAAAAACCAAGCATTGGCTGGAATACGAACCGAACCAGAGGTCATGGATCTATGCGCATGCGCTAGAGTACAAGTCAAGCGTCGCTACCAGATCGACCATCAATGCTACCTATGTCTGTCCTGGTATCTTAGTGGTAAAGGCGCCACTCTGTGAATCCAGAGGTTCCAGAGGTCGCGGGTTCGAAACCCAGCCGGGACATGACAAGGTTTCCTCCCATTTGAGATTTTTACCACATAATAATACGTCTTGAGCTTAATGCTTGAATAATGGGACTTAATAGTCCTAATCGGCCAGTATAAATAAGGCGATATTATTATTCATTATTATTGTGTCCAGCGGAGGTTCCTCCCACTTTACAAAGCCAATGATAGGGTTTTGCTGATCTTTTCCTTGTGGTATATTTTCCTGCTGTAGGCCGATATGAATTGGCTTTATCTTTTTGTTTGTTGTAAGTGTTTTATTGAGCCATTGAAAATAATATGTATGCACCTATGGAATTGACATTGCATCATCTATCTATGAGCTGAAGAACCTGAGGGCGTAACATTGACAGAGTTTGTGCAGTCAAATTTGGGAGAGATTGCCCACACGCAATAACCCCGCCCTTTAGGTAGGACATTTCTCTTTTTTTTCTTTCGTGAATTTTTTTGTTATCTTTTTGTTTTTCTTTATATTTCATTGTATTCTACTGTATATATTTTTTGTAGTCACCGTGGCAGAGTGAGTTAGCGCGCTAGGCATTGCACGCACGGTGACCTGGGTTCGATCCCCAGCGGGGCAGGAATTTTTCTGCTCTGTACTTGGATGTTCGGGGTCCACTCATACCTCGTGAGGAAAAATGAGTAGTTACTTGTATGAGTAACGACCAGTGGCGGCATTACCAGAGTAAAAAGAAATTAATGTAATAGAATAATTCGAAATGTAAAGGAGGCTCTTAGTAATGCTGCGCTACCCACAAAAATTGTGAAGAGGCCTTGTGCTTCACCACAAAGAAAATCATACATACATACTGTATATATTTTTTGTTCTACCTAATAAAGCTTAAAAAAAAAAAGTTTAGGGGCGCGAAGACGAAGATCAAAGAAGAAACCGGCCCACAAGTGACGAAGCAGCATGCTGCATGTCGTCATGTTGCTTGGCAGCATGCCGTCGTTGTTGGCTTGGCGGAAGGCATGCCGTCGTGTTGATTGCAGCATGCCGTCGTGTTGTTGCAGCATGCCGTCTGTTGCTTGCAGCATGCCGTCGTGTTGCTTGGCAGCATGCCGTCGTGTTGATTCGCAGCATGCCGTCATGTTGCTTGGCAGCACGGTCGCCACTCGCCCATAGGGGGACAGCCCATCTGAACCATGGCTTGCCCTGGGACAGCACCTACTGGGCAACTTGGTGGCTCTCTCATGGGCGTCCACCTCTACGGTGGGTGTTGTGAAATTTGCAATGGAACAATGTTGAAGCTGTGATTCTAGCAATATGTAAATACTTGCACTGGTAGTCAAGTGGTTAAAGCGCTAGACTGGTAATCCAGGTAGCGCAGGGATCCGTTGGTTCGAATCCCACCCAGTGCACGAATTTTTCATCATTCATTTGAGTTTGTGACCACATAATAATAAGACTCTGAGGGTTAGGTGGTAAGAAATGCTTTGAGCCTTAACTTCGCCTGGTGGTTGGTTACCTTCCACTATAGAGTGTTATTATTATAAATGTAATGTAATAATGTAATAATGTATATTTATTTTAGTTTTTCATTACAATTTTTGTGGCTCTCTCCCTAAGGAATTCTTCTAAGGAGTTTTCAATTTGTCAGGGTAAAGTTTAGTATCTCCCTGCAGAACTGAGAGACAAGAAGAGAGAGGAAGGAGAAGGGAGGGAGGAGGGGAACAGGAGGGAGACAGAACTAAGAGATAAAGAAGAAGAGCTGGGTTATGACTTACCGAACTAGCACGTCTGGACATGGGAAGGAGGAAAATGAAATGTGAACCCACATGTAGAAAAATATAAGCGAAATGAGAGGAGTGGCAGAAATAAGTTCTCGTATTTGTGTTAAAATCTCTTTTGTGAAATCACAACTACCCAAACTGGCTTTACTAAATCCACGCTGAAACCGGGACTTGAACCATCGACCTCCTGCTTACAAGTCCGCCGCCTTATCGATCAAACTACTGAGGTCGGTGATTAAGAAGTAAGTGCATAGAAAGAGATGGAAAGAGTAGTAAAATAAATGAGTGTATGTAATGAAAGACATTACACTATGAGAGAGAGAGAGAGAGGGGGAAAATGTACAAAATAGAAAGAGTACGAGAGGGAGAAGGAGGGGGAGAACGAAACATGAGTAATAATGAGAAAGAGACAGAGAGACATGTTTAGGGGGGGAGGGGAGGGAGGGAGACAAGACATGGAAGGGGGGGCGGGGCGGGGCATAGGATGTAAACAAACTGCGAAAAACAGTGAAGAGTGCGAGAGAGAAAGATGAAGAGAGAGGGAAGGGAGGGAGGAAGATGGAAATTAAGGAGTAAGTGGAGAGGGGGGGGGGGGAGAGAGAGAGAGAGAGAGAGAGAGAGAGAGAGAGAGAGAAGAGAGAGAGAGAGAGCGAGTAGGAAAAAGGGGGAAGAGAGGCGAGAGGAAAAGTAAGGATAGAGAGGGAAGAGAGGCGAGAGGGAAAGTACGGGGGAGAGAGAGAGAGGGAAAGTACGGGGAGAGAGAGAGAGAGGGAAAGTACGGGAGAGAGGAGAGAGGGAAAGTAAGGGGAGAGAGAAAGAGAGGGAGGGAAGAGAGGAGAGAGAGAGAGAAGAAAAATTAAACATTGTAAAAATGAGATAAAGAAAATCTTGTGAGGAAGCGGAGAAAGTAATATTCTCAGTTCCCACTCGACATCCTTGAGATAGAAAATAGTACCAGATAATCCTTGCTCTCATTGCAGAGGTGAGGTGTTATCTGATAACAGCTGATAAGAGATAAGGCCAACGGTTTCTGCGTATCAATAGGGCGGTGAATAGAATGAGAGGTGATTTCAATAATAATAACACTCTTTATTAGGCCCGATTAGGGCGATTAAAGTCCCAGTATTCCAGCAGTAAGCCCAAGACATATTATTGTCTGGTAAAAATCCCAAATGGGAGGAATAACTAGTCAATAATAATACTCTTTAAAGGAAAGTAACCACCAGGAGAGGTTCATGCTCAAAGCATTTTCTACCACCTAACCCTCACAGTCTTATTATTATGTGGTCACAAACTCAAATTAATGAGGAAAAAATCTGGTGTAAACATCACACGACTTTCCTTATCCCCCAAAAAGGAGTCGAATTCCGCCACTGGTGACTCAACGGTAACAGATAACTAAAAACCAATGCCAAATTCGTAATCAGCACTTCAAAATCATTGAATATGATATGTCATAACCCCCATGTAGGATGAATAATAAAAAAGTTAGTCAAAGCGGGTCCCCCCCAAATACCGGTAAATTGGGGCCGAGTTCCAAAAAGTTCAAGATATCAAAAAAATGATCAGAATAGACCCCTATTATTTTTTTAATCTAAGAAAATGTTGTTCTCTAAAAAAATTTGTATCTTTAACCAATTTAAAGAAGCGGCGCTTGCGGCTAGCATTTGCGGCCCTGTGGCCGCAGAATGCGGCCGATTTCAACCAAAAGTTTCGTGGTTCGTCTGGTGTATAAAATTAATTTGTGTACCAAATTTCAAGTCTCTAGCTTTTACCGTTCTTGAGATATCCTGTTCACACACAGACAGACAGACGACAGACAGACGCACGGACCAATGGCTGAAAACAACTTTTTTGGTATCCTGAGGCCATGATTCGTCCAGAAATGTGAAAAACTGGGTAGGTCAAATTTTCGACGAATACAATACTTTCCTTATTATAAGATAAGGAAAGTAAAAATTATGCAATGGGTGGGATTCGAACCAACGAATTTCTCCGCTACCTAGATTACCGGACTTGCGCGTTAACCATTGACTACCAGTGCAAGTTTCTTAGTTCCCATGGTAGTAAGTAATTATGTGCCTTATTTTTTTGAGAGTGAAAGGTAAGTTTTGTGGGCAAGGTTGATGTTCTGAGTTCAGAGAAGCCAGCGTCGATGGCACGTTGAATACACCAGTTCTCGTTCAGTCACTAAAGTTAAGCAACGTCCAGCGAGGCTAGGACTTGGATGGGTGACCATTCAAATTCGAACCCTCGTGATTCTGGCTATTCCCGGCCCCACTCAGGCTGTGTGAGTTTTCATTAGCTGGTGTAATTAAATTAGCTACTTTGCGAATGTCCACCGAATAGAAGGTAAAACAGTCGTTGTGATTATGATCATGACATTCATGACCATGCAGTTGAAAGCGACGTTAAACCCAAATTTAAATAAACTTGTGTGACATCACACTACTTTCCTTGTTACTCGAAAAGAAGTCGAATTCCGCCACTGGTGACTCACCGGTAACAGCTAAAAATCAATGTCAATTTTGGTAGGTATCCATAAAAAAGCTTTCCCAAGCAAGATTACTAAAAATGTAGGTAACTTGCTTATTCCCCGTGTATCCTAGCAAGCGAAACTTCTTATTCCGTATCCTAAGGAAAGATCTTCTGGAGAGAAGAATTTATACGTGTTGCTTGTGGAAAGGTTTAGTAGAGGAAGGTCTGGGAGCTATCAGCAGCTATGAAGACAGAGTGGGAAGATGCAATGTACGAATTTACGCAACGTCATTTTCATACTACAATTTATTTACTACACCAAACAGTGGGAAAGGAAAACCAGTGCGTACGGATTTTCCCATAGTACCGTCGGTACGCCATGGGAAAAGTGTTTTGTTGTGAGAGTTGAAATATTTTCAGCTATCACTGCTGTTAGCACAAGCAAAAGAAATCAACAAGGATGAATTGAATGCAACATCTAGTAGTGGCATAAATTTATAATATCGCCTTATTTATACTGCCCGATGAGGACTATTAAGTCCCATTATTCCAGCAGTAAGCCTAAGACGTATTATTATGTGGTAAAAAATCCAAATGGGAGGAAAACAAGTCATGTCCCGGCTGGTTTTCGAACCCGCGACCTATGGAACCTCTGGATTCACCGAGTGCCGCCTTTACCACTGAGCCACCGGGACATGTATATTACTTAATCGTAAAGATAGGAACGACGAGATTGCCAAGTGCGTATTCAATACCTTGCAACAAATGCACTCTGCACCTTTAACTCTCAAACTCTCTGTCAAACACTCGAGTCAGGGTTTGCAAACCCGGCGTTTGGTAGGAATCGGGATAAGTCGTGCATAATTATGATACTTCAACCAACCGACCTCAGTAGCTTGATCTATAAGGCGGGGGACTTGTAACCTGGAGGTCGTTGTTTCAAGTCCCGGTTTCAGCGTAGATTTAGTAAAGCGAGTTTGAGTAGGCCCTCAGAAAGTCTTCTATTTTAAAATTTGGTAAAAACTTCGTGGTCCTATAAAAATATACAGACAAAGTTTTAAATTCCCTAGGACATGGTCGATTCAGTGTTACAGATTCCGAGATAAAAGAAGGGACGCAGGTCGTGTCCTACCAGGTATTTGAAAAAGGGTCCTGAGAAACTCGACAAGACACCAAAATGTGTCTCGGGCCATATCAGGGACAGACCCGAAAAATATAAATAATAATAATATCGTCTTATTTATACTGCCCGATTAAGACTATTAAAGTTCCATTATTCCAGCAGTAAGCCCAAGACATATTATTATGTGGCAAAAATCCCAAATGGGAGGATAACATGTCATGTCCCGGCTGGATTTCGAACCCACGACCTCTTGAATTTTTGGATTCACAGAGTGCCGCCTTTACCACTGAGCTACCGGGACAGACAATTAAAGAGGTTAATAATAGCGAATGACTGGTACAGACTTGAGTAGAAAAGAAACGGAGTATTATACAAATACACATTATTTGAAGAATTACAATAGGTAAGATTATTATATGAATGAGTACAAAAATAGTTTATTTGATTATTAATGCTCCATCCACAAACTCATTCAAAGCTAATATTGATGATTTTTTTCTCTATTAAAATAAAGCATCAAATGTATAACATATAACCTCATAATTTTGTTCTGGGCTTAATAGCTTTACTTATAAAGCTTTGCCCTTATAAGATTTTCTATTATTATTATTTAAAAAGCAACACTTTCTGTTGAGAAATGCTAAACAACACATTTTTAGTATAATTCTGCAACAATATCCGTACTCGTAGCAACTAAAATGAGAGAATTCCATTTAAAAATATTTCTACAACTATCGTTACGCGTACGGTAATTCACAGCCGAAACCGCGCTCCCTTCCCCTATGTAAAAAATTGAAATACGAAAAATTCCATTCAAAACTCGAAACCTACGGAATTCCCCGATGTTCTCGTCTCTCCCCCCGAGTTTACACGAAGGTATCGTAAACCAGCCAGTCAGATGAAATACATTGTGCGGTGTTGCCGGATGTAAGCGATATTTTTTTTCTCTCTTCTCCATTATACAGGGTGAATTTGGCCTTCTACCGGTGCTGTTGGAGAAATGATCAGTGTCGGGGCGTAAGATTTCGGTATGTGAGCACAAAAATGATGTTCCCTTGAAATCAGGCACTTAGAAAGCGAATACCCAACACATTGTGCATATAGTGAATATTTAGGACTGAATGAGAAAACAGTAATAAAATTAAGATAAGCTCCCTTAATTCCGAGATTCAACCAAAATTTTAGCACACTATAGCCGGACTTGCGGGCAGTCTGGTTTATCTTGTTTTTTTTTTTTTTTTTTTTTTTTTTTTTTTTTTTTCTTCTTTTTTTTAACAAGAATTGACGGGATGTATTCCCATTTATTACAATATCAAAATAAAAACAAAAATCACATGCACAATTCATTTTGACAACAACAAAATATATCTACTTTGTCATTCTAATCCTGTTTTAAAATTCGGCCTTTAATCTTTATTATATTAACATCCCGTTAAGTAAATATGAAAATTTTAACATACGTCTGAGACCTTACGCAGTTATATTAAAAAAAAAGATGAGTGTTTCACAGCTTCTTTTATTTTTTATTTCTAATTTTTATCGGCTCAGGGGTTTCAACATGGGATCTTTCGAATGGCAAGCGAGTATCTTATAGCTAATCGTATGCTAAGTTTAAAATCTTTTTGACAATTTCTCTATAATTCTTTTTGAACTAAGTTTGGATTAAGCCGATTGAGTAAGGTCAGTGTGTCCGTGCCTGTATACTGTAGACTTGAAGAGTGTCTTCTACTTGACCAATCGTCTTATCAAGTTCAATTGCACCATATTCAATTAAATCTTAAATAGTAAACAACAGAATCAATGAGGAAAATCTAACAAATTTAATAATAATAAATGAACAAGGAAAATTTAACAGAAACACTTCTGCATAGATCCAATGGGCTAAAAAACATGCCCATTACATTACTTTACTTTTTTTTGTATAGGATTAGAAAGTAAAAGGAAGTAAAATGAAGACTGAAAAGAGAGGAGTAATTTATGAAAATAATTATGCTGATTATGCACCACAAAAAGTTACGGCCATGCCTGAATCATAAATACTCAATACTTTTTAAAACTTTTTCGAAATTAGAAAAATATGGACCTTTAAGGAATTGAAAAAAAAAATGTTTTTTTTTTTTTTTTTTTTTTTTTTCTTTACAACATTTTCAGTCACACGAGTGTAGGCCAAGCTTCAACAACCTGCGTCACGAGTACGCACCTGTTACCTACCTAAACATGATATATTTCTCGTAAGCATAAAATTCAGCAGAGACCAGTGGAAAGTCAGTCCTACCACTGTGCTAATAACTATCTATACCTGGCAGAGAGGAGTACGGAATTACTGATATTGG
Organism: Bactericera cockerelli; assembly: GCA_024516035.1. Lineage (NCBI taxonomy): Eukaryota > Metazoa > Arthropoda > Insecta > Hemiptera > Triozidae > Bactericera > Bactericera cockerelli. The sequence goes on along the minus strand of CM044961.1, from coordinate 24,105,881 downwards.
ACTGCACCTCAACCAAAAACCCAGACAGGCCAAATAACTTCTCGATTTATATACTAAAATTATATGCATAATGTACAACCATTAGTATGTATTTATTTCATTTTGAAGGTCAGTCACCGAGTTCATATAATGTGGAATATCAACAAGTACTTCTCAAATTGCGGAAGGAAGGAATTCTTAGTGCATTCTCAGTCTCCTTCTTCTTACACTTTGTCTTTTCCAAACCTACTTGGGGTCGGCATTAGTCAACCTCTGGTTGAGGTTCTTTGGCTTTGGTAGACCTATTTCCACATTTCACGGCTAGATACTCTTCCTAACGCTAACCCTACCAATTAAATAATTTTAAATGTTTATTAAAAATTACTGTACAAAGTATAATAGCATTGATTTAATGAGCTTAAAAAAACACGGAGAATCAATGTTGTTTAACATAATATAATAACACCAAGAGCTGAAGCCTGTGCAGGTAACACAGGTAAAGCAAGATTTTAATTCAATATGTCAGAAGAATCATGGTGCTGAGAGTTTAGCAAATAGAAGTCTTTTTCATCTATTAAAAATAGCCATCGTCCCTTTCAATATTGGCCAAGGGATTATTATTACATTTATTACTGATTTCTGAAAACCACCGAGGACAATGAAAAAATTCCAAAGGAATGACATAAGTATTTTTAAAGGTCGCATTTTTAAATGCTCTTGAAGCCATTGTCCCTCTTGTAACAAAAATCTACAAAGGAAAGAAAGGAAAAAAAGAAAGCCAAGAAAGATAGAGACCATCTTTCAAAACAAGCGACTTGCCTGTTGCTTTGGTATGGAACGGGACAAATGACAAGGATAAATGAAGGCATGGCCACCCATAGGTTGAGAACTACTGAGGTAGACAGATTACATTGTATGTGCTGAGAGTGCAAAAGAGAACGAATCGCAAACTAGATTAAACGAGACAAATTTGCTGAGAGAGAGAGAAGAGAGGGGGAGCGAGAGAAAAAGAATACAGAAAAGACGCAAGAAGATGTGGGTTAAGACCACCACCAAAACAAACGGAAACATTTCTCTTGGGCGGAAAACGCAAGAGAATCAAACACTCGATTACCTCGAACGTGATCACTTTCAACCTTTTCTTGTTCTAAATTTCCAAAGACTTCATCCTGACTTCTTAAGATAAAGCAATTTGCATCATTGAGAAAAGAGATCTGAGCAGATAACTGACTTTAGTAACTGACAAAACAAAGACTCAAATGTCTTGTGAAGACATTTATTTTGAGGACATGACTTGGTACCTGACAAATAATGACGGATCAATGAGTTTGGTGACCGGCAGGGCAATTTACTTCGTTAAGAAAAAAAACTGTTGGCCAGATGACTTTGTTATTGACAGACCAATTTACCTTATTAAGAAAATACATTTGGACAGATGACTTAGGTCTTGGCTAACCGACAGCAATTTCCCTTAGAAAGAAAGACATTTGAGCAGATGACTTGGTCACCGACAAAGCAGTTTGTCTCGTGTAGAAAAGACATTTGAGCAGATGACTTTGGCGCACTGGAACAATGCCTGGCGTCAATAACACGTTAGTAGGTCAATACTGAGCTGGGTAGCTCAACTGATAGATCTACCTACGTCCCTGTCATTCCACGCGTTTTTTATTGGCAACTTACATTGCACGGTAATTGACACATGTCTTTTGTTCTTGGGCAAATGAAAAACAGAAGAAATTAACCCGTTAGTTCCTCATGGGAAAAGTTTCAGATGACTGACGTATCTATACTTATAAAAGAGAGTTTCACTGACTGACTGATTCATCACTGTTTCTCCGAGCTGAAATTTGTCCTAGGAAGCTGAAATTTGGTAGGTAGCTTTGTCTTATAGTCTAGATGTGCAATAAGACGGGATTTTTCGAAATTACCATACAACACCTGTCATTGGCAAAAAAAGGATTTTTTGATTTGCGAGCCATGCCTCGGCCAGCAAAGCGGGCGACAGCCCGCTAGTTCTTCATAAAGAAAATTTTTGACTTACGTCTACTGGCGTGGATATAAATTTTTAGATTAACCCTATAATCCCCTCTTAACTCCGCCGGTGCATACATCATCTTTTGCCAGATTTGACGTATTCGACCATGTTTAATGTTCTTGGGTTTTCATCACAAAAAAGTTAAGATCAACTTTCTTCTAAGAAATGGAATTCACGTTTATTGATCTCATACCATTTTTGACAGTACAACCATACATGTAAACAGAATAATTGGTATTTTTCTCAAACATTCCAATAATTTCACAGGTCACCTTGATTAAGAGAGTATAATATTATCATATTGTTCATACATACGGCTGTCTGTACATTATGTACGACCATACACCAAATAAAGCTTTTTCTCACAGTCATGTCAGTTTCCTGGGTATTGTCATAATAGAGATAAGTGATGAGTTAGTGAATCAATCAGTCAGTAAGGGTATTTACTTAACTATAATCATAGCGATTAATTAGTCAGCTCAGTGAGAGCGAAAGTGTTGGAATTAATTCATGTCTCCTGTCACCAGCATCATTCAGCTGATCAATCACTAGCCGCTTCCCCTTACCTTGCTACAGGACAAAATTTAAAATCAAGGAAGCATGAAGTGCTTTTTTGGACTTTTTATAATTTCCTTATGTAACGTGTTCAATTTTTGAGGGGTCGCCGATTTTTCTTTTCTTTTCAATTCTTTTTTTTGGCTGTGATAATGGAACAGACGTAGTATACTTATATGCCTCAAGTCACAGTACATGGGGAACAAATTTAATATTCACAATGTTTGCGGTTTCTTTGAGTATTTTATCCAATCCTAGGCTTGGTCTGAAACACTGCGCCTGGATCCAGAAGATAACAGATTTAATCCTAAAAACTAAGAGGCATAAAGGATCTCAAAATAGAAAGCAAGGTGAAAGTTCACCAACATTCAAGTACTATATTTTGCTTTGTCAAAAAGCATTGAAGTCTATTCAAATAGAATATACCTGTTTGGTCTGACATACAAAGTTGATGAGGTCAAAACATCGATTGTATTTGCACTGTCATAGAGAATTATTGCTTGTCACAAAGTGCACAATGTTGATTATTATTCTACTTCTCAAAATGCAATTCTACTTCTCTCAGGTTGACTAGGCAATTCTTGTATTTAATTTGCAAGTAATGCTTCATTGTACTGAAGTTTGCACATTGAGTACTAACGGTAAATTGTGTTACACTTGAAGAAATTCCTCTCCTGTTCTCTACAGTGATCTAAATCTATTCCACAGTCATTATTGAGGTTTAGATAAAAAGAAAAAAAAATTAATTGAAATGAATAGACCAAGAAAATCTCATGATACATATTAAGCCTGAGTTTGAAAATCTCCACTTCTTTAATGAAATAAGATACGAAATTTCAAAACTTGTGAACCACAGTAGGCTCATGAGTGACTCAAGAGACCAAGGGAGGGAGAAGTAGATACATTTTTTTTTTTTTTTTTTCATTACTGTTCTAAGATTCAAGTACCTATTGAAATGATGATAAAACTGAATATCTCAGGCCCATATCTAGAAAACATTAGGGGTAGATCATAATATTTTTAGTTTGTCTTTCATCCATTGTTTTGGCTATTGATTGGTGATTTTTTCAGTCCTTGTACTGGATTAAATAGAGTTTCTAGTACATTTATACTTAATTTAATAGTGGAATAGTTACCATTATAATAATTAATTATTGTACAGAAAAAAATATTTACTTTCTGTAAATATTTACATAAAAAATATTAGAAAATTTGATGATAATTAAGTTGAAATAATGGTTATACTGTGGTCTTTGACATATTTTAGCCTGATAGATGTAATCTCTAGAGCTACAAGAAAATATTCAAAGGTTCTTGTTTTAAATATTATAGTTCTGAGACAAAATGAATATTTTCTGGTCAACAAATGATCCATAGATAAAATTCTCTAAGTAGTGCTTCATGATTTATTAATTTTATTATTTATTTACACATCACCCTCCACCCTTCATTAAAATCTCCATATTATGATGGCCTTGTCAGGAGTCAAGAACTTAGCACAAACTTAATAGTGATAAGTAAGGAAAATGGTAATTAGAACCTATTGGTGTTCTGGCAATGTGCCTGACCTTTGATATAAAATGGTTGGACATAATAATAGTGACCAGCACACCCACTTTCCAAAAGCAATTTTTTTAGAATTGATCCATAATTATCTAGTAATTACTACTCTGAAGTAATTTTACATATTTGATAGAAACATAACATTGTTACCAATGTTAAAAAAGGAAATACTAATTTACCATTGAACCACTTATTAATTATTTTGCATCTACTTTTGCCAGTAGGATTTACTACACTTATATTTTGCTAAGAGTCTGACTTTAGATGCACATCACTAAGAGAAACACAGTAATTTTTACAAAAGATGGAAATTGTATACTGAAATTGTATACATACTAATACTGAAACAAAACTGAAGGACCTATCATTTGGCTAATATTAATATTCATGATTTATTTTTAAAAATATAAAATAACTTTTCCCAGGGACTGTTCTTCCAGAAGGAAACCAAGGATGGCTAGACCAATTTTTTGTTGGAGAAAATGATTGGAATGGGGATCACCCGTAAATCCAATCAATTTCTTTCCCAAATGATGTAACATAATAGGAACTCAATTTTTTTGATCAAAATTACATATTATTTCATCTTCTGTGAATGTTGATATGTTACTAATAAGCTTTTAAACATTAGGGGTTTAAAAAAACTACAGCCAACATTTTGGAAAGCACTGTATACCAAAACACATAGACTCCTTTAATATACCACAAACAATATCTTTGTATTTCTGGATAATATTTTAAGATCTACAAATACACTAGTACCTACATAGCCTCATTAGGTAGGTGATTTGTTTCATAGAAACAATTTTGAATTTCAACTCTTGATCATTTATGAGATTATCAATACAATACTACATAATCTGTATAATAATACCACAGTAGTCACTGTGGCTGAGTGAGTTATCGTGCTAGGCATTGCCTTCATGGTGACCTGGGTTTGATCCCCAGCAGAGAAGGAATTTTTCTACTGTACTTGAGTGTTCAGGGTCCACTCATAACTTGTGAGGAATAATGAGTAGCGCTTTGTTGTGAAGCAGCAACCAGTGGCGGAATTAAAGACAATAAAACAAGATATTGTATTATAGAGAGGTAAAGTCCTATGATTCTGCACTACCCACTAAAATTGTAAAAATCATAATTATTATTACTACATACTACAAATGCTGAACAATCATATTTGCAGAATTAGGAAATAAAAAAGTTATCATTGTAGCTGGCTAGTCTTTAACTATGATTGACAAAATCAGACTGAGGTTGTCAAAATTATGATATCAGAATTTTGCACTTTAGCCCTTATACCAAGTGTCAGCCCATATTAAAACAATTGAATGAAAAGCTTAGTCAATGCAGTGATTCCTCAATAGTTTAACAATAAAAGACTGCCTTTAGAGATAGTGAGCAACAAGTCTACAGATGATCAGAAGAGGGGTCTATCCAAGAATTCCAAGCTGAAACTATTGAATGACATCTCTAACCGATAACCGTTACTCGCATGGTAGGTAACATCTTATGCAAAACCTTATCTTAAAGATAAAGAAAGAGGACAAACAACTTACCAAGACACCGGGAATAGCCGGGCTGCAAATTAAATTCACGGTAATCCACAGCTTTCAAAATGTTTCACAGTTTTGATAACAGACTCGAATTCGAAAGTCGAAATTTCGAAAAACCGTAGCTGATAACTAAAAACATAAACAAAAACAAAGCGCTGAAAAAGCAAAATGGCATCCAAGCCGCTACAGACGAAGTGGATTTCATTGCGATGTATTGCGTTCTTTCTAAAAATATGCGATGTTAGTACGATCGTGGTGACGTCTTAGGCTATATCCACACTCAACAATGTCTTGGTTCCTGTTGCGAACATGTTGCGAAATACATGTGGAGTCACCTTTCTCATTGGTTCGTGCTACAGATTTGTCTTGAAATATATGGTTCGTGCTACCATGAGAAACATGTGGATGCATCTTGTTAGCGCAAAATTTTAAAAATAATTAATAAAATGGAAATTTTACATTTTTTCAATTTTATTGATTAAAATCTAGAATTATTGTAGTAGTGTAGTTTAGTTCAAACTGTTCAAGAAAACTTCAGTTTTCTAGTATTTGCTGATTCTCTGGGGATTTTAAAAGAAAATCAATAGCACAAGAAGTTTGATAAAATCCTCCTGCGATGGTTAAACTCTTGCTAACCAAAGTCATCCACATTACACCCCTGTAATCATGAAGAGAAAAGAACTCCCTATCCTGAAATCTGATTGTCAAGCAATTCAATACATACATCTATTGAGCTATCTGATCCTTTTTTCATAATGAAGTATCTTTTTGAAAGGAGTTCAATGTTACAACCTGGAGAATAGTAGTGACAGTACAGGTGAAGTAATTTGTTCAATTCAAGAAAACTTGATAGTTTGTTGAAGAGAAACTGACCTGTACAAGATAATAATTAAGTCAATTAAATTTAATTCCAATAAAGACAATGTTTTTTTAATATTATATAATATCTATATGAATTTTAAATATATTTTATCTTTTAATTAACATTTTAAATACTATCTACCTATCTTTTTGAGTAATGAAATCAAAACCAAGACTCCAAAAAGTGTTTTACTTGCCATTGGAGTATCAGATATTCTTTGAACCAAATAATATGTCAACAGCTGTCTTCCCATATTCAATTCAGTGTTTGAAGAAGGTAAAGACAACCACTCATTTTAAAGGATGTAATTTTTACACTGTATCAAACAATAGTCCAATCTTTTTACTAAGAAAGAGTTCACCTAATCAGAAATCCAGAAATATTCTTAATAAAATTACCAGACTTGTCCAGGATATCAACCACAGTTCAATATTATCAAAACATTTTTCTGTTTATGAGAAGGGCATTTCATTCTGGAAAATGGATGGAAGTAACCTAATGGATGTACAAAGTATCAAGAGTAGTTTCATTAATAAAGGAAAGAGTAAAATCAATGAAGGTGCCTCTTCATCAAGAGAAATTAATGGTGACAGTGGTAATAATGTAATTTTTGTAGAAAGTGTTTGTAAGAATGGAAGGACCAGAAGCAATGAATGTGATTTTAGAATTAGAAAGGTTGATAAAAGTGATGTAGTGTTTTTACAGAGTGTAACCAAAGAGGACATCAATCATGGTAATAGAAAAAATAAGACAGTGGGTTCTACACTCAAAAATATTGATGGTATAAAGGGTGATGCTGTAATTTTTGTACAAAGTACTAATCAGAATTTTAAGAAAAAGAACAACAAAAGTGATTTTACAATTAGACATATTGATAGTAATGATGTCATCTTTGTAGAAAATGTTTCAAAGAGAGAAAGTTCTATATGTACTGCAAATAATATGGAGGATGATACAGACATTACATTTGTTGAAAGTATTAAGAATAATTCTACTAATGTAGGAGGAAAAAGAAAAGGTACTGAATCAGTTACTGTGGATGTCAGTTCTATCAATATTGCAAAAAGAAAATGTACTACTGATCATACAATAACCAGAGATGAAAATATTTTTAGTGCTGGAAAAGGCTTTGAACCAGTTACAATAGATGACAATTTTAACAATGTTGAAAAAAGAAAAAACACTGAGCTATATGAAATAAATGACAAATGTAAGGTTTTAAATTGTGAAAAGACATTGGACAATGATCCACACTTGGAAGAAAATATTGTATTGGGCAATAATCAAGGCTCTTTTGCCTGGACAATCTTGGAAAAATAGTAATTACAACAACCCTTCTTCATCAAACTGTACTAATTTAACTTTTAATTTTTTCATAATTTGCAACTTGATGGTAATTCATCAAATATTGATTCTAATTTGGGACATACATTAGGACATGATTCTCAAACTAATGAGACAAACTTTGATAGTGAATCAGGACCAAATGAAGTCAAGATAATGTCCTATAATATTTTAGCACAAACATTACTTAGAAGACACCAAAACTTATATAGCCATTCAGATAGAAAAAACCTGGAATGGGAAGTCAGATTGAAAAATATTATCAATGAGATTTTAGCCTACAATTGTGACATAGTGTGTTTACAAGAAGTAGAAGAGTCATATTTGGAATGTCTTACCAGTAAGTTGGTTGATTATAAGTATGTGTACAAGAAGAGAACAGGGCCCAATGTTGATGGTTGCTGTACTTTTTATAAGCATTCAAAGTATGCCCTTGTCAAATCTAAGTCTGTTGAATATTTTATCTCTGAAAATCACCAGGTTATGAACAAACACAATATAGGTCTCATTCTCTGTTTGAGAACAGCTCATCATCATAATATAATAGTTGCCAATACACATTTACTTTATAATCCTCGCAGAAGTGATGTCAGATATGAACAGTGCAAGTTTTCTCCTTCGTCAGATTCAACATTTTCATGACAGCTTACCCCAGAATACCCCTGTGGTGATCACTGGAGATTTTAATTCAGAACCAAATGCTGGTCTTGTTAATTATATTCTCAGAAATAGAAGTTATTTCAAGTGGGAATCTGCTTATGATCCCAAGAGCCATGTTGTGTCCACCTACCATAATTATTGGTGTCTTAAAGATTATATTTTTTATACTTATGAGACTTTGAAATTGATAGGTCAGAAAGTTTTGCCTCATCATAGGAAACGACCGATTTCTAGAATACCAAATGTAGATGAAGGTTCTGATCATTTTTCTTTGGTGGCAACATTTGCATTTACTTGATTTTATATTAAAATTACCTTGATTTCTTACTGTGTAAAAAAATAAATAATATTTTATTGTACCTGTTTATTATCCTTCAAACTCATGAGTTTTTTCTCTTCTGCCATTTCAAATAAATATTGCCATTACAAGGTTGTAAATTTCTAAGAGTTAGACCAACAAAACCTCTTGGTGTATCTAAACAGAATACCATTTAATCCTTAAATTATGGCTAAAAACAAAAATCATGATTATATTGAATAAAAGAAAAAACACTAGTAAGTAGTAGAGTATACATCAAGAGTTTTATTTTCTATTTCAATAATAGGTTAATAATCTGAGTAAAATAATACAAATAGGTAGCTAAAATACTTACACATAAATACAATACTCTGTTTATCCTGCAAGAGTGAGACTAATAGAGTTCCTTTACTCTGACAGTTAAATAAAACACTATACAATACAAATTAAAGAATAGACTATTAATATAGTACATAATTATGTTATTAAAAGAGAGAAATGCACAAGAATTGCATGGACTGTGTATAAAATCTTCATAGAGAAAGATGAGATTTTTTGTAATAACACAAGCTATGGCAAAAGTTAGAAATTTTAGAATGCAGGTTGAACATCGTAGATACTCGTATATTATATAAAAAGTAAATTCTTTAATACCACCAGAATAAACTCATAAGTGGTTAGGAACAGACAAAATATAGGTACACTGCATAATGGTCATTTTATGCCTTTTGTTTTTTGATACTATTATAAATAAATAAATGTGTATTCTTTGTGTTATTATTATACACAACTAGCGGGCTGTCGCCCGCTTTGCGGGCCGAGGCATGGCCGTGAAAGCAAAAAATCCTTTTTCGCCAATGGCAGGTGTTGTAGTGGGAGTTTCGAAAAATCCCGTCTTATTGCACATCTAGACTATAAGACAAAGCTACCTACCAAATTTCAGCTTCCTAGGACTTACGGTTTGGGCTGTAGAGCGATGATCAGTCAGTGGTCAGTGAGTGTCTTTGACATTTATATATTAAGATGTTAGTAAGTTCTGCTGAAATAAATTATGAATTAAATAGTTTATTTTTATAGTAGAACTAGCCGCGATACGGCTAGGCCTGCTGCACGGTGCGTTTGCCGAGGCATGGCCGTATTGGCCGTGCTGGTGAAAGAAAAATATTTGGTAGTTAAGTATTGATAATTCATTTGGTATATTACTTTTTCTCACTCCATAATTATGTCCATCAAATACAAAAATATGTATGATTATGTAATCATCTCTATCGCTGTTTATGGCTACGAAATATAATATAAAAAAAAAAACAACTATAATAATAATATCGTCTTATTTATACTGCCGAATTAGGACTATCAGGTCCCATTATTCCAGCAGTAACCCCAAGACATAATATTATGTGGTAAAAATCCCAAATGGAAGGATATCCCGCGACCTCTGGATTCACAGAGTGCCGCCTTTACCACTGAGCTAACGGGACAGACATAGTGAGAAACTTGTCTTTAGACACACCAAAGTAACGAGGACTAAATTTTCATGGCTTCTCTGGAATTTCTACACATCAGTATAAGTATAAGTAGTGCTTTATTTAGACTGTCAGCGCAAGACAGGTAGTCCCATTATGCCAACAGTTTAACAAAGCACCTCTTTATTTATTTGAGTATAAACAGAAAAGTATTAACATGTCCACCTGTTTATCAACATTTCTTAAATAGTTCTCTTACAACTCGAGCAGTAATACTCAGGATAGGTCAGACTTGCTCTGATTATCCCACTACAACTACAATACCTCATCCCACTACACCTCAACTGGGAACAAGTGACCAACGTGCTTCTCAAAAGGAATGTGGATTGTTCAGTTCTCAGGTTTCTACTCCCATTCTTTGCTGATTCGCTCAATGTCCTCCTCATTAATGAATGGTTTGTCTATCAAGCTGGAAGCAAAAGAAAATTATGATTGGGAGTTTGAGATCTCAGGTAGGTTTTATCTTTTTAATGAAGTTTCATCAGCGATAAGTTAGTTCCATCAAACAGCTGGTTCTCTTGACGAGGAGTCGAGACTTTTCAAGCAGATTAGAAAATAAAGCTTTGACTAAGCCAATAAAAACAAAGTAAACACAAAAAATGAAATCGGGAGTACAGGTTTCAGTGATTCTGAGATCATTCTTTTCTGATGAGCACAAAATATGTGATAATCTGAACCTAGTGTATAATTATTTTAAGGTAGAACACAACATTTTAGGGCCGGTAGATATATTTTCATTAAAACCTATCGTGTGGGGTATTGAATGAAAGGTCTCGACGTCCTCACGCTTGATATGACATTTATAATTTCTAGTCAAGTGGTTAACGCGCTAGTATGGTAATCCAGGTAGCGTAGGGATCCGTTGGTTCGAATCCCACCCAGTGCACGAATTTTTCCTCATTAAGTTGAGTTTGTGACCACATAATCATAAGACTCTGAGGGTTAGGTGGTAGAAAATGCTTTGAGCATTAACCTTGCCTGGTGGTTACCTTCCACTAAAGAGTATTATGTATTATTATTTGAATAAAGAATCTGTGTTAGGTTTACAGTTTACAGAACTACTAGTATACTCAATTACTCACTCTATCATATGAGAGCCGCAGAACGGACACTCCCGACTCAGGTAGGCGTCGACCAGTCTGCTCTTGCCCTGTCCGCCCCCCGCCCGCCCCCCTCCTGTCCACTGCTGGAGCTCCCGCTGTCCTCGTCTCCCCCCCCCTCATCAGCTGCTCCAGGTGACCCTTCTGTCCCGGGTCCAGCTCCTCTATGATGCAGCGGGAGTGGAACTTGTGACCGCACGGGAAGACGTAGAACGCGTTGTTCACGAGTTGCACCTCGCACAGGCAGCACGTGTCGGCGCTCTGAATCACGTAGTATCTGCAATAATAATAATATCGCCTTATTTATACTGCTCGACTAGGACTATTAAAGAATCGTAATAATAATATCGCCTTATTTATACTGCCCGATAAGGACTATTAAAATCCCATTATTCCAGCAGTAAGCCCAAGACATATTATTATGTGGTAAAAATCCCAAATGGGAGGATACCTTGTCATGTCCCGGCTGGGTTTCGAACACGACCTCTGGAACCTCTGGATTCACAGAGTGCTGCCTTTACCACTGAGCTACCGGGACAGACATTAAGTCCTTTCATTTCAGCAGTAAGCTCAGAACGCATGATTATGTGCTAAATCCCACATGGGAGGCATAACTGTCGACACCTTTTTTACTTGATTACGAACAAAAACATGTCATGAACCGGCTGGGTTTTAAAAACAAAGGAATCCTCATTACTACCAGACCGCCGCTTTCACCACTGAGCTACCAGGGCAGACAATAAGAGTCATATGACTTGAAATCCGACGTGCAGTGGACATGTGTTTGAAAGTGAAGACTGAGTCAAATGGAGTAGAACAGGTTCTAAATAAAGGACGTACACATGGGAATTTCTAGAAAAGACCCCCTCCAATTTACGAGTTTCCCCTAGATTAAAGAATCGCGCTACTGAGGTCGGCCGATGGCGGATATTCGTATGTATAGTTATAAGGGTGGAGAGTTGGTTCATCATGATTTATATTATTATAATAATTAACTGTACATAAACCCAATTTATTATAAAAAAATATGGATCCAAAGGGTCAATATCGACATCAGAATTACTCTCGTAGTGAAAAGAAATTATTTAAACCTTAAAAATTATCAAAAGGGTTTAACCATTCTCTTTCTTGAAGCATAAATGTTAATGAACAGATTCAATCATGAACTTAAAAAATTAACTTTAGAAACATTCAAATGACTTATGATTCAATCAAGTTCAAGATTTCATCCACTATTCGTGCGCGTAACAACGGAGTCCTAGACCCTAGGGTAGCCCCGGTGCCACAAGAATAATCTATCCATGTTAGTAAATGTAAGCGACCTCAACAGAGTCCCGAAAATCGTCTATATCTAGGTGTAGGGACTAGGGTATAGGATCTAAGGCCAGGGTCCTCGTTGTGGCCGCCTACTGAGTGACAGTACAATCCATACTTATTCCTAATAATAAAATAATAATCCCCAGGTCAAAATGTCAGGAATAGCCTTTTACAATGTGCAACATAACCCATGTTCAAATAAATTCAAGATTAAAAAAAGGAAAACGTTCCCGCAGCGCCCTGGATCTTCGAATCTGCTTACCAGCGCTCAGCCGTAGGGTTGACTCATTTTATGAAGGTCCCAATGTGCTGTTTTTGTTACCACTGTCGGCGCAGTTGATGCGACTTGAAGTGTATCCTATGCACTCACGGTTCCCGACAGCCTGGATGGTTGATCTCTCGGATTGGAAATATCAGATCACACTGTGATCCTCCTCAGGTAAGAAACTCTAGGGCCTTTGTGCGTGATGTCGTTCTGTTCAGAAACCTAGTAGGGAAAAATAACAATACTCTTGAACTAATAGGTCTGAACCAATAGGAACTGAACCAAAAAAAAAAAAAATAGGAAAAATAAGTCCTAATTTTCATATTTGTTCAATCTTTTATTGTATATTACTTATCATACGTTAGAACTTGGAAACTGATATTTCTATGTGTCTACTTGTATGCTGTCTATGTATTACTTAATAAATAAAGATGCCAAATATTTACAAATTACTAAAACTAAAGAAAAATGAACTAGATGATAACAATGTAAACCGCCAATCATATGACCCAAAATCATCTTCACTGAACTGTACCAGTAAAGTGGACTCACTGATGACTTTTCTAAGAAGTATAAAGCTCCTTCACCTCATGTAGACCTTGAGAAGATCGGCACGAAGGACCATAAAATAATGGGTTAAATTGCCTTTGGGGTGGAAAAAACTACAACAACCTTAGATCTCTACTGGGGGACGTTAAACAGGGAGAAGACCAGTGTCTTGTTAGAGAACTATAAACAAAGAACGTAGTAGCCAACCCTAACAAGCCAACCCAAGTTTCCCAAGGGTTCAACGGCTTATAAAAAAAAAGCCCAAGTCCTCACAATGGTTGATCGCACATAGAAATATGTGATTCTAGACAGGCCAACTTTCCAAACTTTTTTCAATTTTCAATTAATGTTTTATTGATGTTTTTCAATATAAAATAATTGTTAAACACAAGTCAAGAAGAAAATAAAATAATACATGTATAAATCTATCTATATCTATAAAATGTCTACTTCTAAAAAATATCTATAAACTGCAAAATCAGATATTGCTGTATCCGCGATTTGTATATTTCTTTTCCCACTCACCACGTGCTCGGCAATCTTGAGCCACAGCCGCCGCCTGAGATCCTTGCTGCTGGCGGCCCCGTCACTCAGGCCCGCCATCAGGGCGATGTCCTTGGCGGCCCTCACCCCGAGCTGGGCCAGGGCCAGGTCTAGGCCCGTCTCCCACAGGCCCAGCACGCAGCAGAGGTGCACACAGGCCGAGTAGCGGGAGTGCTCCTGGGCTGTGCGCAGGCCAAAGTGGGGGTCGTAGTTGAGAAGACCTAGGTCCGTGCCTGATGCGAGATAATAATAATACTTCAGACATTACATTTTTCTGAGAAGACCTAGGTCCGTGCCTGATGCGAGATAATAATAATAATTCAGACATTACATTTTTCAAAATTTTGGAGTATTTGAGAAGACCTAGGTCCGTACCTGATGCAAGATAATAATAATAATTCAGACATTACATTTTTCAAAATTTTGGAGTATTTGAGAAGACCTAGGTCCGTGCCTGATGCGAGATAATAATAATAATTCAGACATTACATTTTTCAAAATTTTGGAGAAGTTGAGAAGACCTAGGTCCGTGCCTGATGCGAGATAATAATAATAATTCAGACATTACATTTTTCAAAATTTTGGAGTAGTTGAGAAGACCTAGGTCCGTGCCTGATGCGAGATAATAATAATAATTCAGACATTACATTTTTCTGAGAAGGCCTAGGTCCGTGCCTGATGCGAGATAGTAATAATAATTCAGACATTACATTTTTTCGTAGTTGATAAGACCTAGGTCCGTGCCTGATGCGAGATAATAATAATTCAGACATTACATTTTTCTGAGAAGACCTAGGTCCGTGCCCTGATGCGAGATAATAATAATAATTCAGACATTACATTTTTCTGAGAAGACCTAGGTCCGTGCCTGATGCGAGATAATAATAATAATAATTCAGACATTACATTTTTCTGAGAAGACCTAGGTCCGTGCCTGATGCGAGATAATAATAATAATAATTCAGACATTACATTTTTCTGAGAAGACTAAGGTCCGTGCCCTGATGCGAGATAATAATAATAATTCAGACATTACATTTTTTCGTAGTTGAGAAGACCTAGGTCCGTGCCTGATGCGAGATAATAATAATAATTCAGACATTACATTTTTCAAAATTTTGCAGTATTTGAAAGTCTTGGATGATTTCCTGGAGAAAGGAATAGAAATGCCGAACGTCTGGAAACAAAACAATACACTGCCAATTATGGACACAATACTTCCTTGTGATTGGTTCACATTGTATACACTTGGCAATTTAGAGATTTTTGTTGACTGCTGACCTTGTATTTTGAAATGTTTATTAACTACTACGTACTACATGCATGTGAAAATCTGTTCGGAAGTAATAAAAACACAAGACTTTCTGTACCTAGGATGTTTTATTTAAATGGCAAATGCCAATTACGAGTCAAAGAATCTGCTGGGATTGGGACTACAGTTTTCAGAAGACATTGTTTTTAACAAGTTTCGGATTCTTCGGGCTAGGTACGCCATTATTTTCTTGACTTCACTTTACAGCAGGAAGAGTGGGGTGGTAGTACTGGAAAGGTACGTGTCCAGAAGATTATAGATAGCTTCCTACCCTCCACCACATTTCCACCAGAAGCAAATGTTGCCATCTGGAATGATGTTTTTGGCTATTGGGGTTCTTTGTGGAATCTTTTTTCTCGTAAATTTCTTGTTTCCTGAGAATTTTGATACTAGTGTTATGGTGTTTGGCAAGCAGTGTCAGCATAACATCTAATTTTGAAACTCAGTGTCTTCACAAATAATTTTGAACACCAGCACGTGGAATTTTGAACTTCAGGAAGTACAATTATGAACTTCAGCACGTAGAATTTTGAACATCAGCACGTAGAATTTTGAACATCAGCACGTGGAATTTTGAATATCAGCAAGTAGAATTTTGAACTTCAGCAAGAAGAATTTTGAACACAGCAAGTAGAATTTTGATCATCAGAACGTAGAATTTTGAACTTCAGCACGTGGAATTTTGAACTTCAGGAAGTAGAATTATGAACTTCAGCACGTAGAATTTTGAACATCAGCAAGTAGAATTTTGAACATTAGCACCGGGAATTTTGAACATCAGCAAGTAGAATTTTGAACATCAGCACGTGGAATTTTGAACATCAGCAAGTAGAATTTTGATCATCAGCAAGTAGAATTTTGATCATCAGAACGTAGAATTGTGAACATTAGCAAGAAGAATTTTGATCATCAGCAAGTAGAATTTTGAACATCAGCAAGTAGAATTTTGAACATCAGCACGTGGAATTTTGAACATCAGCAAGTAGAATTTTGATCATCAGCAAGTAGAATTTTGATCATCAGAACGTAGAATTTTGAACTTCAGCACACAGAATTTTGAACTTCAGAACGTCGAATTTTAAATTTCAGCAAGTAAAATTTTGAACATCAGCAAGTAGAATTTTGAACATCAGCACGTGGAATTTTGAACATCAGCAAGTAGAATTTTGATCATCAGCAAGTAGAATTTCGATCATCAGCAAGTAGAATTTTGATCATCAGAACGTAGAATTTTGAACTTCAGCACACAGAATTTTGAACTTCAATATGTAGAATTTTGAACTTCAGCACGTAGAATTGTGACCAACAGCAACAAGAATTTTCAGAAGTGTCATACAGCAAGGCAAATTTTGGCAATCAGTGTAACTTATTAATTTAGTAGATCTTGGGTATACTCTAAATTTTAATGTGTTGTGATGTTTGTTCGAGTTTTGTTTAAAATAACTTTTTCAAATGAATATTAATTTTTTTAAGTGGCCAGTTGAAATTACTACCTATGCATATAATTTGGCCAGCATGAAACGAATATTTTCTAACAATAAAAAATCATTTCTTCAATTCAGGTAAAGTAGATAATTTTAGGAACCGTTGTTCCTACATTCCAGATTCTACAACAAAAAAAAAATCGGTATCAGCAAGACGTGGACATTATTTTTTGACTTTTTTGTACAAAAAATCGTATTCGAAAAGTGTAGGGGTTATCGCATCGAACTCACCTTTTGCCTGATAAATAGTGTTTAACACTAACCCATACCTTGCATTGTGAGGTATTCGTTGAGCTTAGCAGGAGAGTGTCTCGCGTACAACAGTAGCAGGAAGTTATGAACACTCTGTGCTTGACAGTTGCCCGAGTGAATGGAATACTCTAGAAACCTGGAATAAAAACAAACAAAGTCAATACACTTCATTGAGATTTTAGACTATCAAAAGCAAGGATTTTATACTATCAAAGTAACAAAGACGAAAGGATTGTATGGATGCCCAGGTTAGGCTTTTTCCATTTAAATGCCCAATGATTTAATTAGCGTTTAACGGCCTGATAAAAAATAGACCTTCTTTATACTATCCAATTAGGACTTATAAGTTTCTTAATTATAAGTACAGCCCGGGATATGACAAGTTATCCTCCCAAGTGTTACACTTACCTCATCTGAACATTTTCATCCGTACAAGACATGAGAGAAGACATGAGTTGACTAACATCGAGCTGTATCTTGTACGATATGAGAGTATCTGTACACAGCTTTGGGGCATGTTGCAACAGGGTAGGCACAAAGGTGTACCATAACTGAGGATTGTTCTGGGCACACAGGACGCTCAGAGCTTGCTTGTAGTTCTCTTCCTGGAATTAAAAGTGTCTTGAGTTAATTTTTTCAATAATAATTCTCTTTAGTGGTAACCACCAGGCGAGGTTAATGCTCAAAGCATTAACAAGCGTGTACCATAACTGAGGTCTTATTATGATGTGGTCACATATTGAAATAAATGAGGAAATATTCATGCATTGGGTGGGATTCGAACCAACGGATCTCTACGCTACATGGATCACCAGACCAAAAGTAAAGCACCACTCATACTTATTAAACCAGCACCTGTAACAAGTGTCGAATATTTCTTTCGTAATCCTTGGTGGCTATGGTGAGTTTGATCAGGTTTTGTTTGTCTCCATGGCTGGCTATCAGATCATAAACTGTGGTCTTGTGATTGTTCACGAACTCCTGAAATTTGAAAATATTCAAATGTGAAATAATAATATGGGATGGGACCTCGATTATTTAATCCGGATAATCGAGGTTCTACTGTACTTCGTATTTTATTCAAGCTATAATAATAAGTTCTCACACCGACCTTAGTAGATTAATCGATAAGGCGACGGACTTGTAATGTGGAGGTCGGTGGTTCAAGTCGCAAGTTAAGCATAAATTTAGTAAAGCGAATTTGAGTAGTTGTGATATCACGATTGTGATCAACACAAATATAATACTTGCACACACAAACACACAATCGCACACACACCACACATACATAAACAGACCGTTTGATAAAAAATACTTTAATTGGAAAAAACTTTAATGCTTTAAAAAAAAAAAAAAAAAAACATTTATGTTTCAATTTTAACCCCCTAAAAGTACAAAAGATATTGTACTTCAAGGGGATTGTAATGAAAAAAACTGTGGAATGAAAATAAATCAACTTATTATTAAAAAAAAAAAAAAAAATACAACTAATCTATTCTAGAGAGATATGCTGAAATGCCGTCTTCCTGCCCAGCAGCAGGCTGCCCGAAGACAAAGAATACCAGTACAGACGTTATGATGATTAGAGATGAAATTTGGAAACAAAACCCAGAGATAAATTTTGACTATAACATGGCATTATTCAATATTAGGATTAGTAAAATAGATCTATGAATGTAGAGCAGATGGGGGTTAATGTAGGAGTTAACGAGGTCCATATATATGATTTCTGATCATTGATATTGATGATCTAATGACATGTTGGACAATTGCTTTAATGGCATCTTCTTTGATGTTGAATCGTCGGCAGAAATCTCTGAAGAAGGAGGTAATGGTGCCTCTTGCCCCGATCATGATATCAATTCCTTTAACTTTAATGCTGAAAAAACACATCTGACACATATGTACAATGTACATAAACCGACTATTTAATTTAAAGAAGCACTTCTTTTTTTTCAACAATTTTTTATAGATGTATTTTACTACAAGGTTTATAACAAAAGAAGCACTTCAATTGGTTAAAGAGAACGCTCACGGTAACATGGGGCAGGGCTAGGAAGGGTATATATATCTTTTATATTTGTACAATGTACATAAACAGACTATTTAATTTAAAAAAAAAACTTCAATTGGAGAAAGAGAATGCTCACGGTAACATGGGGCAGGGCTAGGAAGATGTCCAGGTTGACCTGCAGCATGCGATGTTGCTCTGAGCTCTCCTCCCCTCTGTTCCTCAGCTCCCCCAGCTCATACAAGTAGAGCTCCATCACCCACATCACTATCATGGTGATCTGAGCCTTGTCCTCGGAACGGAGGCGATCCAACTTCTGCACCACACACAAAGGAATAGAAAAATTGGCAGTGGACAAAAACAACTCATACCGCTAATTAGAATAACAATATATATGCATGATTTTATTTGTGGTGAAGCACAAGGCCCCTTCACAATTTTTGTGGGTAGCGCAGCATTACTAAGAGCCTCCTTCACATTTCGAATTATTCTATTACATTAATTTCTTTTTACTCTGGTAATGCCGCCAATGGTCGCTACTCATACAAGTAACTACTCATTTTTCCTCACGAGGTATGAGTGGACCCCGAACATCCAAGTACAGAGCAGAAAAATTCCTGCCCCGCTGGGAATCGAACCCAGGTCACCATGCGTGCAATGCCTAGCGCGCTAACTCACTCGGCCACTGTGACTACTTATACTTACTAATGCTGCGAAGAGCCACGGTGACTACTTAGAATTATAATATTATCGCCTTATTTATACTGTCCGAGTAGGACTAATGAGCTCCATTATTCTAGCAGTAAGCCCAAGACGCATTATTATGTGCTAAAAATCCCAAAAAATGGGAGGATAACTTGTCATGTCATGGCTGGGTTTCGATCCCGCGACCTCTCGAGCTACCGATACAGACTAGAAGATCTTTTATTCTTCCTCATCAAATCTCAAGTCCTTCCGTCCAAGAGTACGGGTCTGCTAAGAAAAATCAGCTAAAAATGGGTTGTTGAATCCACCAGGCCCTTGATTTAGAAATCACTCTCAATCTCATAACTCCCATACATAAAATACATACATAAGCCCATAAATATGTAAATTAAAAAAATCAATTTATAGTCTTTTTACATCAGTACAAACAAATGAAACAATTATTACAAAAAATCATAAAATTTAAACTTAATGCTAACCTTTGGTTAAGTGGCAAAGAATGCCTAAGGTATTAACTTGGCCCCGGATTACAAAACAATGTAATTAAAAATTAATATTGTTCTCTATTTTTTTTGTACATATTTCTAAGTTTTTTTTTTATTATTTAAAATTGTTGTTATTGATTGTTTTGTAAAAAAAATAAAGTGTAAAAAAAACCTTATTCTAATTTGAAAAAGGCATCCTCCCAAACTCAGCGAACTTGCCTAGAGTCTGAAAAGAAGTCTACACTCTTATCACTGGCTTTGTTTCAAATGTGGGCCATTTACAATTTATTGCTTTACGTTATTTTTTTTTCAGCACTTTTTCCTCGACTTGTTCTTTACTCTGTTGTTCATACCTTTTTCAAGTATGTTCTCAGGGCATCCACCTGCCAGACTTGCAGGAACCTCAGCGCAATATCCTCCAGACTAGCTTGAGTCCTAGCCCACAGGAGCGCGCTGGCTTCGTACTCGCCTGAGTTGAAATTCGATTCCGCCTGCTTCTGAGTCACGATATCTGAAAAGAAAAGATTTTTTTTATGAAGTAGTCACCGTGGCAGAGTGAGTTAGAGCGCTAGGCATTGCACGTATGGTGACCTGGGTTCGATCCCCAGCGGGGCAGGAATTTTTCTGCTCTGTACTTGGATGTACGGGGTCCACTCATACCTCGTAAGGAAAAATGAGTAGTTACTTGTATGAGTAACGACCAGTGGCGGCATTACCAGAGTAAAAAGAAATTAATGTAATAGAATAATTCGAAAAGTAAAGGAGGCTCTTAGTAATGCTGCACTACCCACAAAAATTGTGAAGAGGCCTTGTGCTTCACCACAAATAAAATCATACCACCACCACCAAGTTTTTTTTATGATTTAGATATAATATATTAACTCTTCTTTTCTTATGGCCAGGTCGAGATATAACTGCTCTTGTACAGATAATATACAGCAGCAGGGCTAAGCAGGCGCATTAGTGTGCTCAACACCGATGCCACAGTTCCTTTTTGTAAGAAAAGCATTTTACTAAACCTTTTGAGCAACTTGTCCTGTCTTCTCTATATTAGGTACGTCGAAAAAATGCCGAATTTGTCGAAAATTAAAATTAAAAAAAAGTTTGCAATTTATTATTATCTTCGGTCCTCCTATGGTATATCTTGTAAAAAAAAATATGTCTGCCTATATTTGTCTTACGAAAAAGATACTAATCTATGTATAACTATCTGAATGATTTGATTTGGGGCATTTCGGGTTAACCAGCTTTGTTAGGATTTCTGTCTTATTTATTTACATATTTTGTGTAAAAAAAAACACATATCTTATATTTACATATGTAATATAAGATATGTGCTCTTCTGATTTTTTTGACTTGGCGGGGCGGAGTGCTGCCGCGCTCCTTGATACAATAAACAATATAAACATGGATAATAACAAAAATAATCACCGTGGCAGAGTGAGTTAGCGCGCTAGGCATTGCACGCACGGTGACCTGAGTTCGATCCCCAGCGGAGCAGGAATTTTTCTGATCTGTACTTGATTTTCGGGGTCCAATCATACCTCGTGAGGAAAAATGAGTAGTTACTTGTATGGGTAACGACCAGTGGCGTCATTACCAGAGTTAAAAGAAATTAATGTCATAGAATAATTCGAAATGTGAAGGAGGCTCTTAGTAATGCTGCGCTACCCACAAAAATTGTGAAGAGGCCTTGTGCTTCACCACAAATAAAAAAAACAATATGATATGATAAACAAAGCCTGATCACGGTGATGCCTATGGAACTCTTCCACACAACTTTAATATTTACGATAATTCAATTTTTTTTCTCCAATTTATGTTTAACGTCCCTTTCAACTGCATGGTGATTTTTACTTACCCAAGTTGACGGGATTGTCCTGGCAGGCAGCTTTGGCGCGGGTCCAGTCCTTCTGCTCTATGTACATGAGCCACACGTGTCTGTCCTCACGCACAACCTAGAACACAAGGATACTTTTATTTGCCAAACCCACCATCAAATAATAATAACACTCTTTAGTGGAAGGTAATCACCAAGCGAGGTTAATCCTCAAAGCATTTTCTACCACCTAATCCTCAGAGTCTTATTATTATATGGTCACAAACTCAAATAAATGAGGAAAAACTCATGCAATGAGTGGGATTCGAACCAACGGATCCCTACGCTACCTGGATTACCAGACTAGCGTGTTAACCACTTGACTACCAGTGCACGGACTATCAAACATTCATGTACTACCAAACATTCATGGCTTAGTGGTCAACATATTTGTGTGACTCCCGAGCCATGGTTCCACGATCAAATCTGAGCTCCAGTTAACGAGTTCGAATAAGACAAAAACAATTGACTTGGGTTGTTCGGGGATGGCTATAATTTTGTAGTAATAATAATAATTCGGTGTCCGTGCTACAGGCAATCCTCTCACGGTGGTGAGAGGATTATATGGACGCCCAGATCCAATATCTAGGCTCCTTTCTTGTCCATTTTGTAGTAATGAAAAATCTAGTTGTAATGAACAAAATATTTTACAAGAAAAAACTAAATACATATCTTATATCTACGAGTAATATAGATATACCTGGAAGTAAATGACAGGAAATTAGTTTAAAGATTAAATACATAGACCTATCAAACTTTATCAATGGGCACGAAAGTCTTCTATCCATTTGACACTATTCCTGAAATGATGTTTAGAAAAATATTTTTGACATTAGTCTAGTGACACAGATGAGTCTTATGCATAGATGTACGTAATGCTTCCACATTTTTTAGCTGGACGCCCTTCCTTGTGACAACACTGTTAAGTTCGTCCATGATTTGTGTTAGTGTCGTTTGGCCTGGCGTGGCTGTTAACGTATGTCTTTAATGTTTCCTAGTGAGGCACTGACATCCCTGGATATTCCCATCAATGCATATAATTGTTACCTTGTATCTGAACACAGCTTGCTCCGCTATCACCCACACACGACCTTTCAAGCTGTCCTTAACAATATCTACAAGGCGTCCATATGTCTGCAAAGCAAGAGAAACGCAAAAATAATTAAATATCCTGGGAAGTCTGTTTGGAACGAAAAACAAGTAGTGGACCAGCAGCCTGGCAAATTCAGCTGATAGTTATAAAAAATATATCAAAACGCTTTCAATAAAAGCATTTAAATTCACACAAATTTGTTACTCCGGTAGATTATTCGGCTCTGAGGGTCACGACAAATGGCAATAAGGTGTTACTTCTACATTACCACTTATGCCACTATGACAATTGATTAAACCAATGTCTTCTAAGAATCATACTTTGAATTTTTATAAAAGCATACTATAGGGGCCGAATTAATGAACATAACTATACAGTCACTATTACTATACAGTCGAACCTGGTATTAGAAGGGATATAATACAAAATTCTTTATAATAGAGAAAAGTCAGGTCCCTGTGTCACCTGTTTATGTGTAATAGAGACCTGATTATATTAGAAACCTCTTTATAATAGACTTTTTTCTCTGTTTCTTGGGCTCTAATAGATCCAGGTTTGACAGTAGCATCTGATTTTAGTTACGTGATTGGCTGATACCATGGTAATTACAACAGTACCTATGGTACAGAGAAACAATTAAAATTTATTATTTTAACGGACTGTACAAAATTGTGGTTGCTTTTCGGACAAATCATTAAAATGAATCAAGGACATTGTATTCAAAGATTTGTTTCCTTTTTCTTCTTGTTGGTAAGGTTTCAAAAAAAATTCTGTAACTAGTAGATAACAGTCTGTGCTTTAGTGTCGTTCATTAATTTGGGCCTAGACCTAATCAAGAACTATCTGAGTGAGGTCTATAGTTCACAGAACCACTGGTATTCATCAGGTGATATATTCACTTACCTCGTTGTAGTAATCTTCAAACACAACCTGTCTACTCAGCAACGACACCCCTGTGACATGGTCTGAGTACAGCAACAGAGCATGGTACTGAGTCAGTATGAAGGATTGCACTCCAGGCGCTATTTCAATAAGGTGAGGTGTTCCAGGGGCGGACTCCCCTAGTTCTTGTAGTAACAGACCTCTATCTATGTACCAGCCAAAGATTGGTAACCGACCCTGATCCTTAGGAACTAGCACCTGAAGTTTGGAGAACTTGAGAAAATTCTTCTCTTCTATAAAGGATTCTGAAAAACCAAATACATGCAAAAGATTATGAACTCAATTGATTTAGTAAATTTGCAGCTCTTGCATTTCCCCCTTATCTCAAATATCTCATTTTTTAACCAAGCCTACAAATTACAAATACATAGTTTATTTAAACTGCCAGTGTAAGACTAAATAGCCTAACCTGGTATATGAAATGAAATGTTATTTTTTTTTATACATAAACCAAGATTCACTATAAGCTCCTTTCATTACCTGGTCTACTAAGGTAGATCTGAAACAGATTGATGAACACGGGTTTGGAATTATCTCTACTCGGGAAACCTTGGAATGTATATATCCTGTCCACTGTATTGACTAATATTGTGCATTCTTCTGAGGCATCTGAAGTTGGCATGTAGTGGATATCAAATATTCGCCTGCTGATGTTGAACAACTGTAGATTGGAAATGAAAAATACTATTTTACTCTCAACAACAGAGCTGAAAAGGAAAAATTTAGAGCACCTGGATATAATAATAATAGCCCCTTATTTCTACTGTTTATACTGCCCAACTAGGGCTAATGAGTCCCATGATTCCAGCAGTAAAACCAAGATGTAAAATTATGTGGTCAAAATCCCAAATGGGAGGATAACTGGATCCAATTTTTAATAGTAGAATTACTGCTGAGTATCAACATGACAATATTCCAAAGACTACAGTAATGAGTGAATGTCCTCTGATTGCTATACAAGATGTTTCAAGAGTTCTGATTAATTACAAGGGCTTTGCAAGAAAGGCTTTCTCAGTGTGCAGTATTAGGAAAGAAAAATTGCCAATGTTCCAAATATTTTTATACTTTGGATACACCGCATAGGACATGGGATGCTACTAATTTATAATTTGACCATGTAACCCACCTGTTTAATATAGGGATTACTGTCCTGTATAATCTCTGTCTCCATGATGTCTCCCTTGGCGGTTCCAAATAACACAGCTCCCATTGGCGTCCAGGACATACAAGTGATAAAGTTTCCTTTCAGCTTTGATAGAGATTTGGTTTTGGAAACTCCAGGCTGAAGGTAAACAATATCGTTACCTTCCAGGGTTACCAATGTGGTAGATCCTGTAGGATCCATAAATAGGTTGAGGAGCTTGGATGACAGTTTTACCTCTAAAAAAATGGCAAAACAAAATGTTGAGTGTTAATGGCATAAATTCTCAAGCTTTGTTTGTACTGTGTTTTGAATAAAAGTGATGTAGACACATTTTCTTAATCTTCTGCACATATGTAAAGAATATATGGTACAAAAGTCAAAAGCAGACTTCAAACTAACTGAAGTAAAAAGGGGTAAAAATCAACACTAGTTAGGATAAACCAAGTAAGTAGTTATCACAAAAATACAAATTTACCTTCAAGAACATCTGGAGCATTGAGATTAATTCTCAGAAGAACATTGTTAGCCATGGCTAGAACTATTGTGTTTCCTCCCACCACAAGATGAGTGATTTGATTGGTTGGGGCAAAGTTAACTTTTTGTTTTGTGAACATGGGTGCTTCATCTTCCAATTTGATGTTGACAAAGCCAGTGGTAGGCTGGAAGTGAAAATAAATTGAATTATTAATTTTAAAATAATCAATGACTATTATTTTAAAGATAAATGTGTTTTGTTGTGATGTTACATCACGATTTTGGTGCTCTCCCCCAAAAAAAAACAAAAACAATTTTTTTTTTTAATATTTCCAAATAATAAAAAAAAGACATGAAAAAAAAGAAGACAATACTATTTGCTGCAATACACCACATACTGAAAAGTACATTGGATTGCAGTAACAGTTAGATATTAAATGAAGGATATGTATGAATATTAAAATATAATAAAGTTATTGGAAAAAAAAAATAAAAAAAAATAACTTATCACTGATCTGATCATGCTCTAATTTCAATAATAAAAAATTAATTTAAAAAATGAATATAAAACATACACATACAATTTGAATATATTTTTTTATATTTTAATTTATTTGGACTAATCCCTGTGTATAGTGTCTCAGCCAGAGTAATTATACCTGTCTCCTCCCTGTCTATAGAGCCCAAAAACTGGTTTACTCTCGAATTGTAGTGCTTAAGCAAGACTGATGGGCTAATTTTTCAATTTGTTACTAAAAACCACCAATTGAACAAAAAGGGTGTTTTATATCATTTATAAATTTGAATAGATTTTAACTTACAACTGGGTCCAATTTATCAGCAGTACTTGGTGTGGTTGTTTTCTGAGAGGCTTGCTCATACTGATCAAATATTGAAGTCATTTTGGGTGGATATCTGCCAAATAAGGAGACAGACACAGAGTAGGGCACCCCTCTGAGCTACTCTAGGCTTTTGAAGAGAGAGAGAGAGAGCTAGCTGACCACCATTGAAATAGAACTTATTAATTTAGAAGCGTGAGAGTTTCAGTATCTATTTACTATTAATATTTGATATGGTACTGAGTCATATAAGAGTGCAAAAATGGTCTGCTCTATGACAAATTACAGTAAAATTTGTGATGAGTATATCATTCACTTCCCATTCAACAGCTAGGTCATTTCGAGAGGCGGGTGTTACCTTCTACCTGCAGGAACTCATAATCCTACTAGGCTGCTACACACATTGACCTCGCTGGACGTTGCTTAACTTCAGTGAAATCGAAAATTACTTGGAGGAAAGAATTATAAGGAAAATTACTCCAAGGAAAATTACTGATAAAAGAGATAGCTAGATAAGAAATTAATTTGAAATTTTCGCGGGCCCCGAGAATCGAATTCTAAGGTTCGTGCACACGTTGATACCGTAAGTGATTGTAGCGCGAACCAATAATTTTAAACAGAAATCGGCACTTTCTCATAAAACCAGATAAACTCTTTCTGCGCTAAAACGATCCCGCTGTAACGATTTTAAACCATCTCAACTGACCTAGATGTTGAAGCTATGTTAAGCAGAAAAATAGTTAACAGCCGTCGATGGCGTGTTGAGATAGGTACCATTTCTTGTCAAGATCACTAAAGTTATAAGCAACGTTCAGCGAGGTGTGAGACGCCGCCTTGGTGTATCCTGGCTCATTCCAGGCTGGGTGAGGTTACTAAGGGTAGCCAACGAATAGAGAGTAAAATCCCTTTCTCAAACGGTATGTTAAGATGTTAAGTGACGCGTTTTTAAGTAACAAACCAAAATAATGTACCGTTGTGATTATTCATTTAAAAAGTAAAAAAGGAAGACTGCAATGTTTTTTCAAAATCATATATGTTATGATTATAATGGGTAATGATCGGCATAATATTGTAATAAAATAAAACTTTCAATTAACTGAAAAAATCACACCCGCCAACGCAGAACGAAACCTTCGATAGAATGACAGTGAAACTTTGGAAGTTTCTCCAAAATTAGCTCTATTTAAAACTAAATTAGATATTATATTGGAATCGAACTAGAACCTTCCCCATGACAAGCGGTAGTCCATTCAATCCATGCGTGCACCACACACGTTCCATTCCACTGCACAGACGAGGTCCTTGACACCTGTTTGAAACCTCTTTGGTCTTTCAAATTCCATTCTTCTTCTTTGCACTTGTCTTGAGAAAAATGAAAGAACAACATCAACAACGCAATTTTGTACAAGAAACACGAATTTCAAAATCAAATTTAATTAATTAATAAATTAAAAGAAATCTTTCTTTTTGTTATCGAATAATTTATCTAGTAATTTAGTGATAAATTTTATAAAGTTACAAATGTTAAATATTTTACCCAAGGTAAGACCTTTATCAGATCCCCAATCAACCTGTCCCCAGGAGTGACCCTTATGAAAATTTGCCTGTTGCATGTTCATCTTTCTCGCAGATCCATCGGTATTTTTTATAAAAAAATCTCTATGAATTGGTAAATTTTCAATATAAACGTCATACAATAATCTCTGAATTTCTCTGTTTGTATAACCTGACATTTTTTGAGCTCACATTTGTGTTTAGCTTGGAAAGAGTCAATCCAGAAAGATGAGGAATGTTAACTTTAGTCTCCAGGGTCCATGATCTTGGGGGAAAGATTTCTGAAGTGGAGACTGGCTGAGTGAGTAATGATAAAATGTGAAAGTTTTCAAATGTAAGTAGGTCTCCCATTCAAGTCTCCCTGTCCTGGCTCACTTCTTGATTACCTCTGAATTCTAGCTCTAAGATCAAGTCCCATTTCTCTTTAGCTATAAAAAAAAATACATTCTGTTACATTATATCTGTTGAAAAGTGAAAGTTTTGGTAATAGGTATTAGTATTACTGCCAGTCTATGTGAGCTATTTCCTGTTTTGTGTAATATCTATTATGTTATGATCATGCATTTTTTTATTTAATTTTTCAACTCCTTTGATAAAATATTTGTTATTGGATAAATGAAAAAGTCCATTCAATTATTAAAGTGCCATCTTCTTGAATGATAATTTTCTGATTAACTTTACCCACACCTCATCAATTTTTTTCCTCCACTACTAACACAAAGTGTAACACTCAGTATGATAGTGACTTGGCTCTTCATAATTATATTTTTTCATTTAAATAAAGATAGGTATAGTATAATCTATAAAAGTGAAAAGTGTCCACTATTTGACGTATTAATAAGTTTATGAGAATGAAGTAAAGCTTGAGTGAATATTAAACAAGGTTGTAATGAAACAATAGTTGCTAAACATGACAAGTTCTTTTTTGTTGATTTGGAGCATTCAATTAATATGAATCAAACAAACCAAATAGGTAATTATAATATTGTTGAAAAAATAATTATTAAGAATAACTTATTCTGTGTTCTAATTCACTAAAATAGTAATTACATACTTAACTAAATGTGCCAACATGGACATAGGATTAATTATTATTTGGAAATGTGACCAATGTTTATGAATAATTGTTTAATATAACTGTGATAGATTTGTATCTTGCATACCTAGTACATATAATAACAATTGAGAAAAAAAAAGATAAACTGTGTGATATGATCAACAAGTGGTTTCTTATAAAAGCCTGATCTCTACCAAGTATGATTGAACTATAAATATTTTGAATTTAAAAGAAGAAATATACAAAACAATGAAGAACTCCTTTTCATTTTTCTTCTTCATTTTTTAATCTATTCTTGTTTCCTCCTGTTATGTCTACTATTGATGATTTCTAGCATTATAATATTATCTCTATTTTTTTTTCCATAAGAAAGTTATATTTTTGTTTTTAGTTTTATTTTGCAAGTTTCTCAAATAATGAAATACCCACCTATGTCCTCTACTAACTA
The DNA here is from genome assembly GCA_024516035.1 of Bactericera cockerelli. Lineage (NCBI taxonomy): Eukaryota > Metazoa > Arthropoda > Insecta > Hemiptera > Triozidae > Bactericera > Bactericera cockerelli. Next base: position 24,076,053 of record CM044961.1, on the reverse strand, counting down.
TGTTTTCTTTCTTTCCAATATTTTACTGCCTACAATTTTAATAAATGATTTGACAAAAATATGAAAGAGTATCATTTCTTACTCAAGGCATTATGTTGAAGTTTCTACAGCTTTTCTCTTTTAACAATTATTCTTCAACTAGGTATCTAAACAAGCTTACTCATTTCCGTTTCAGATTTATAATGAACCAATTGAACCATGTATGAACAATCCTGATAAAATTTAAATCTCTGTACTTCTGTACAAAGAATCCCATGTGCAATGAATTTCCAGCAATTTAATTTACCCTTTACATCAAGTTCCTCAATTCAAACCAATGGCACTGCTCAAACCACATCAAGCTCAAAGTTCACCAGCGCAACAAATAATGGAGGTGCTCAGGTTGTTGGTCTCCTGAGTTCTGATGATGGCGTAACATATTTACGCCCCGTGGAAACCAATGGGTTTGCCTTGAACGTTCCGGGTCAGCAGCATCAAAATATGAACCATCAGCAAACTGTAAGTTTTTTCCCTACTACAAAGTTGGTTTTCTCATTTCAAGAAGTTTTTTTCTCATTTGAAGCTCATCACTAATTATTTTTATTTAAAAAAACAACTGGTCATATTGGTCACATAATCAGTTAGTTCTCTATCAAAAACCTGAGGCACCTGAAAAAAACTAATCTAACATTCCATACCAAAACATCTCTGATCTTTGAATTTGTTAAGTAATTATCATTATTTGAATTTGATTGTATAACTGATGAATGTGTTCTGTTTGTATTATTTTTATTTTGGTTCATATAATGTAGCAAATTAATATTTGTATTAGTTGCCAATCATTCAGAAACACATTTGTAAATGAACAGAAATGGCCAATGATCTTTTTAAAAAGGCTCAAAATGTTGTGAATTACTGCCAGCCACAGCATATGTATTAATTTTCAATGGGAAGTGTTTAGGATCAAAAACTAAGCAAAAACATTAACTGTAACCATTGAGTCACCACAGTTTGAAGTCCCTGACAAAATGGATATCAATATCCAAAAATGTTTGCATGTATTTTTTTTGGTGCCTATGTTTATTATTTTTTTTCCAAAAACCTTAAAGTTCACTATAAACTGCCAAAAAAATGGTCACTATTGTTTTTGGAAAATAGTTGAAGATATCAAAAAATGTATGAAAATGGACCCCTCATAAACCTTTACTAAAACTGAAAAATATTTTTGTTGTAAGAGTAATTTATAACAGTGCAGAGTAGTGTCAGAATTTCAACTGACAGCTGGCAAACTAAGATTTTGGTGTCAACTAAGAGATCTCAAAAAATCCATGGGAATCGACCTCCCCTAATGTATAGATAGGTAAAACTCCATATTCCAAAAAGAAATATTAAGTCATTGTTTGAGCCTTAAGGGGTGGAATTTTACTTGTTCATTCTGATTTCCCCTACCTCCACCTCCATATCAACGTAAGTGTTGGTCCCAGCCAAAAAATGTGCAATTCTTTTTTGCATACATTTTTATTGTTAGTAATTTAGTATGGAAACACAGTTTTTCTCAAGGCAATAGGTACATTTAGAGTTATTTTCAAAAAAATGTGTACGGGGAGCTATAAAACCTCCCCTATTAGTTAGTTAGCTCCAGTCCTATCCTCCAGGACTTTTAGTATGCTGTTCAGGAGACCTTCCCCTACAATTGCGAAAAAAATTGGTTCATACACTATTTTTCTTTACTTGGCTATATTTTGTCTTTGTTGTTCTTGGGCTATTTGCTTTTTAACTATTAACCTAGAGATTTCAATAATTGAGTATTCAGAATTAATGGGAATCAAACCAGCTAGAGTTATGTACTTTTTTGTATTTTCAAATGATGCAATTACATGAAAATTTACAAATATTGGTACATTTTATCAACTTTGCCAATTGGGTTGGGCAAATTTTAGACAATTGGCATGAAAATTTCCCCATTGCCAATGACTAATCTAAAATCTGGCTAACAGTTCCATTTGTACAAAACATTTTTTTTTTTTTCTCATTATATTCTAGATACTTCTCAAATATTATTTTGGGTACTTCTCAGCATGTGAAATATTATTTTTTCCTTAAATTATGACTCATAGAAACTTAATTAGCAGCCTCCATAATTATCTCAGTGGGTATCACAATGAGTTATCTCTCTGAAGGCTCAGGTTTGAATCTCAGTTGGCTAGAATTTTTCTACTAGTCCAGTCAACAAATTTCATGGCATTAGCAGTATGATGATGCTGTTAAAGAATGTAAAAAATTAAAATTGCAACTTATCAGCAACAAAAGATATACTATTTCATCATAGGAACTGAACATGAAAATTCATTTTAAAAAAATCCTTGTGGAGTTATGTTTTAGAGGTAATTTAAAATTTTGTTTCCAAGAAAGAAAAACATAATCTGAATCATATATTTTATACATACCTAAGTTACATAGCTTTTCTCTTAACCTGACATTCTAAATCTTCTTTTCTTTTTTTTTTTTTAAATGAAAGATGAGTGTTCACATTCTTTTTTATTTTGTAGCCATGAAACAGCAGCTACTGTAGAAGGTTGTGGTATATGATGTAGCTTGCCCACCTAAATGGACTGGTTTCTGTTTTTTAAGATGAGTGTTCTCACAGCCATTTTTATTTCGTAGCCATGAAACAGCAGCTACTGTAGATTATTGTGGTCTGTATTGTAGCTTGCCCATCTAAATGGACTTTCTATCCCTTATGTATAGCCCCCTTCTTTCTTAGTAACCGAGAGGTTAGCAGTTCGAGTAACATGTATGATGAAATTGAAAAAAAAAAATAGTTGAGTAATTGTGGCGTTGCTCTTTTGATAAACACCAACATGCTTAATCAAAGGGACAGTTCTCAATGCACCCAGTATAATCTGAGAACATAATTATAATGTTATTCTACCTTCACCTTCTGATTCGATAACAAATTGTTCTCTAGGTACACAATCAGTATTGTTAAGAGTACATCAGTATTGTTAAAAACTTCTGATTTACTACCTTTTAATTAATAATATACATACTATTGCCTCACTTTAATATTGCCCAACTAGGACTAAAAAGTCCCATGATTCCAGCAGTAAACCCAAGACGTATTATTATGTGGTCAAAATCCCAAATGGGAGGATAACTTGTCAACACCTTTTTGTACTTGATTACTTGCAAAAATATTACATCCTATTTCTAATATTAGAAATTCATCGGAAGTAATAGCACTACAAGAAATATGACCACTTTACATAGGTATAAATTTCTGGTGGAGGGAGTTGAATAAGATCCTTGGGAATGATTTTTGGGTAGCAAGAACCACATTGGACACTGTGCCGTGTTTTTCTTTTGGAGAAAAATTCCAGATTCGTTATTTACAAATATTTCAATTTTCTTCCAAGTTTTGATTCCCCACTATTCGTGAAAGAAAAATGTGTTTCGGTACTTTTAAAGATAAACAATGGACTTAACCTACAAAAGAACTGGAAGCAAGAATTTTCTACTTCCATTTTGGTTAACCAAACTGGAAGAAGCTCTTCCAAAAGAAAAATGATTTTTTCCATTCGTCCATTTTATTCCATTGAATCCACTTTGGTGAGAAAGAAAAATACAGTTTTACGTTTGCACAATAGTATATAGTACCTCATTTGTGGAATCGTGAATATTTACATCAATGTGAAAACAAGAAGAAAAACATCCATTTGATCAAAACTCCCAGTTCTCCATGGGCTGAGTATAGCTCGAGAACCTAGTGTGTTGGTACCAAGTTCCAATGAATGATTTCTGAGCACTTTCACTGACTCCGCGCTAACTTCTTTAATGTCAGGCGAGATGCAGATATTTAATATTCCAGTGCAGTGGTCGTCAGTATATTTGGTCCTGGGTTCAATTTCCTCTCGGGACAGATATTTCAGACAAAGCATACGTTGTTCGCTATCTTAGAGGGTACTTTAAAGACGAATATTGTGGTCGAAAGAAAGACCTACTTGGATTCAGAAGTTTTTAATTTTTCACATTTAATATTACAGTACGCGAATTTAAGACTATTTTCACCAAGTATCGGACGTTCATTGATAAGAAGTAGGAGTAATATCACTTAAGAAATAACGATCTATCTAACAATATCATTATAATAATAATAGGGGGTAGGTATTTTTCTGGTTTCGGATGTTACCTCAGCGGCCCGTAATTTTTTACTTCCGAGAAATTTCTAATATTAGAAATCGAAAGTATTGTGTTCGTTTTAGTTTTAATTATTGACGTCGCGTTGTCGTCCACATCAGTGCTGTTACAAAGGAAGTTTAAAGTTATCGAGATCCAAGAAAAGGAAGTTAGATCGAAGGAAAGCATGCCATCAACAAAAAATTGATACTCCAGTTCGACAGAAGTCACAGCTTTTCCTGTTTGATAGAAAACACAACTCCAAAACTTGTAAAGCTCAATTGACTTAAGGTCCATTATTTTTGGCCTTAAATTCATTCGACGGCGCGAACGACCTGCCCCAGCAGAGTTAAAGCGCCTAAAAGGAAGAAAAAAAATCATTAAAAAATTCTAGGTTGCTCGGGATTTGAACCCCACCCTTCGGATCACCTGTCGAGCGTCTTACCGCTTTACAGATTCTGCCACTGGTTCTCAACTATTGTAACCGGCAACTACAGTGGTTGCTCTGGAGTAACTATTGGTATTGGGTACCTACTTGCAATGCCTAGAGTTTTATAGTCGATAGTTATCTGGACTTGTACGCTAGATTACCTATTGGCTCACGCGATTACATGGCCATTGTGTAGTAGTATCCTATTTTCCCTAACATGTAATGTACTGCCGTAATAGTAATAAATAAAGATTGAGAATGTGCAAATCTACATAAATAAATGCAATGCTCATAAGAAGGCACCTCTTGTTCCTACTTACTGCCTACTGAACTAAACACTACTTAAGTATGAGATCGACAACAGGTCACGACTCTTCCCATGATTTTTATTTATTTTTTAAGTAGTTGTGCCCCGGAACCGCTTTCGCATTACTCCATTCCGGAAACGGAAAAACTCGGTCAGAATTTTCCGCTCCGACCGGAATTCGAACCCGCAACCTCCGGGTCAGCAACCAATAATTGCAACCAATGCTCTAAACTCTTAACCACTGAGCCACCAATGCTCCCATGAAATTATACAACTCATAAGGGACTAATTGTGACTTAATCCACTCTTATAGTACGTTTGTTCTAGCCAAAAGATGTTTGAGTCATGAACGTCATGTTCTATGTAGTAAACTGAGAGGGTTAGTAGTAAGCTGTACTAGTATGTACTAGTAGTAGTAAGCTGAGAGGGTTAGCCATTTCAGTACTAAAATCAAATCCTACATTTTATGGATTTCCCGATTTTGCGATGTACCGCAATCTTGCCATAGTTGATAAAAATTTGGCATGTGCCTCTCAAAATTTGTATCACTAACAAATCTACTTTTAAATTCAACTTTTTTGCAGTCTTATAGCATATTTTGGACAAAACGGTGAATACACCAATTACCGTTAACACTTTTTCAATTCCATACAGTATTTCACATCGACAATGATAATGCATAATATTATTTCAAACAACATATTCCAATATCAATCTCGTAATGCCGCCAGTGGTCGTTGACCACTCTTCAACTACCACAATTGTCCTCACGAGGCTAGGGTAGGCCCCGACATCCGAAGTACAGAGCCGAAAAACCTCCGATCTCAACGGGATTCCGACCCGGGTCACCTGGAGTGCAAGCCGAGCATGCTACCGCTAGGCCAATGCTCAGCAAATCCTAGGTCTGTCCCGGTAGCTCAGTGGTAAAGGCGGCACTCTGTGAATCCAAAGTTTCGAGAGGTCGTGGGTTCGAAACCCAACCGGGACATGACAAGTTATCCTCCCATTTGGGATTTTTACCACATAATAATATGTCTTGGGCTTACTGCTGGAATAATGGGACTTAATAGTCTTAATCGGGCAGTATAAGTAAGATGATATTATAATAGATTATTATTCTCTAATCTTGCTTTCTCTCTCTTAAATTTCACAGCTCTACTTAAGGTTAAGTAAGGTATAGGTACTTCACAAATAATAATATGTCTTGGGCTTACTGCTGGAATAATGGGACTTTAGTAGTCTTCATCGGGCAGTATAAACAAGGCGATATTATTATTATTACTCATTAATCATTTCTCCTCCCGCAGCAAATCATCACGCTGCCCATCACCATCCCAGGCATGAAGTCAGGAGACCAGCAGCAGACCCTGCAGATCCAAGTGGTGAATCCGCACGGGTCCCCAGGGGCGGGCCCAGGCAGCAACAGCATCCCCATCTCGCTGCAGCAATTCGGCCAGGTGCTGCTCTACAATCAGCAGAACGAGGGCCTCACTCTGCAGGTAGTTGTAGGGGCGAGAGACAGACACCTGTCCCCCCCCCCGGCCCCCTTGTAAATTAGCCCCTGACCCAATGTATAGTTTCTAGACTCATGCCTATGCACCTGTAGTTGTAGGGACGAGAGACAGACACCTGTCCCCCCCCTCCCCCGGCCCCCTTGTAAATTAGCCCCTGACCCAATGTATAGTTTCTAGACTCATGCCTATGCACCTGTAGTTGTATGAAGAAAATACCTTTTCCCAGCTGTCCCTTGTAAATCCTTCCCTTGCGCCCTTAGTAAAGTTAAATTAAATTGTACCAATGCACCTGTAGTATTAGGGGTAAGACACTTGTCCCCCCCGGCACCCTTGTGAATTAGCTCCTGACCCAATGTATATTAGTAGACTCATGCCTATGCACCTGTAGTTTTGTATGAAAAAAATACCTTTTCCCAGCTTTCCCTTGTAAATCCTTCCCTTGCGCCCTTAGTAAAGTAAAATTAAATTGTACCAATGCACCTGTAGTATTAGGGGCAAGACACTTGTCCCCCCCGGCACCCTTGTGAATTAGCTCCTGGCCTAATGTATATTAGTAGACTCATGCCCATTCACCTGTAGGGGTGACAGACAAAGACCTGTCCTCCTACCCCCTTGTAAATTAGCTCCTATCCCAATGTATAGATAGATTAGATAGTAGACTCACAGCAATGCACCTGTAGTTGTATAAAGAAAATGCCTTTTCCCGGCTCCCCCTTGTATATCATCCCTTGTGCCCTCAGCGAAATTAAATAATACTAATGCACCTGTAGTAGTAGGGACGAGACACCTGTCCCCGTCCCCTTTGTAAATGAGCCCCTGTCCCAATGTATAGTTAGTAGAATAACAGCAATGCACCTGTAGTTGTAAGGTCAATGGTACTTTTTTTTTATTATTATTAAGCTTTATTAGGAGGACAAACAGGCAACAGTATAAAATTAAGAAAAGAAAGGGAAAAAAAAAACAAACAAACAAATGACAAAATAAGTAAAAAAAAAGAAAAGAAAATACCAATAATGTCCTACCTAAAGGGTGGGGTTATTGCCTGTGGCAATCTCTTCCACCCAACCCTTTCTGTACTTTAACCCCTGTTCATAGCAAAACTGTTCTAATGTACCTGTGGTTATAGTGACTGAAACCGACAGCTCAATCGTATGGAGGTCAGTAGTTCGAGTCTCAAGAAGGACAAATTATAATACTGGTTGGACTAATTCTGACATCACTCTTGGTATTAACATGAATATGATAACCAACTTAACCTGTTGTATTGGGCTGTATTAACTTACTCTACATACAGGGTGTCCCACCAAACTTGGACACCTCAAATTACTCGGCCCCTGAAAGAGGTTTTGAAAAATAAAAAATCCTAGGGTACGTGGTCTAATTATGCGGTTTCAGTCATGAATTTTTTTTTATACAGGGTGGTTCAAAAGTCAGAAATTGAGGTGTCAACTTTCGATTTTTAAATGGATCGACCTGAATTTTATTTGATAATTTTACTTCTAAATAGTTCCTGAGTACTTTTTTAAACAAAAATTTTACATACAGGGTGGGTTTTTTTCGACCAATTTTTTTTTCTAAATCTCGAATAACTCAAGTTTGTTTAATTTTTTCGATAACAAGAATAGAAAGTGTTTGTGTAATGAAAACACGCACTTTCAATTGGCATCAAATTTTTTTATACAGGGTGGTTCACAAGTGAAATAATGCCTTGATTTTTTTTAAAACTGAGTTTTTTTAATTTTTTATTTGGGATTAATAATTCTAACCTAATTTTACACATTTTTTGTTAGTCATATCGAAAAACAAAACTAAAGTGTTGTACAGGGTGAGACATAATTTTTTTGTGACACCCTGTATATGGGCAGTCAAAGAGATGTAAAATTAAATATAAAAACTAAATGTGCAAGAAAAACTTCGATTTTTAATTATATAAAAAAGTTATGGTGTTTTAACTAATATTGTCACATGGACCACCCTGTAGATATTTTCTTAAAACATCATATTGGTAGTCCAAATTGTCTAAAATTCAACGAGGAGTCCAAATCTGAAAGAAAAAAATGAATTCAAAAAGCCATTTTCAATTTTGTGTCTACACCTACCTACTTTTTATTTCTAGTTTTAAAATCATTCAGTGTATACACCAAATTGAAAAGGGCTTCAAAATTCGTGTTTTTTACTTGTTTTCCCCACGATTCGAAGTCTTCGTTGAATTTTATACAACCTCGAGTACCCACATGATAGTTTAAGAGAATATCTACAGGGTGGTCCATGCGACAATATTAGTTAAAACACCATAACTTTTTGATATCATTAAAAATCAAAGTTTTTCTTGCACATTTAGTTTTTATATTTAATTTTACGTCTCTTTGACTGCCCATATACAGGGTGTCACAAAAAAAATTATGTCTCACCCTGTACAACACTTTAGTTTTGTTTTTCGATATGACTAACAAAAAATATGTAAAATTAGGTTATAATTATTAATCCCAAGTAAAAAATTAAAAAGACTCAGTTTTAAAAAAAATCAAGTCATTATTTCACTTGTGAACCACCCTGTATAAAAAAAAATTGATGCCAATTGAAAGTGCGTGTTTTCATTACACAAACACTTTCTATTCTTGTTATCGAAAAAATTAAACAAACTTGAGTTATTCGAGATTTAGAAAAAAAATTGGTCGAAAAAAAACCACCCTGTATGTAAAAATTTTGTTTAAAAAAGTACTCAGGAACCATTTAGAAGTAAAATTATCAAATAAAATTCAGGTCGATCCATTTAAAAATCGAAAGTTGACACCTCAATTTCTGACTTTTGAACCACCCTGTATAAAAAAAAATTCATGACTGAAACCGCATAATTAGACCACGTACCCTAGGATTTTTTATTTTTCAAAAACTCTTTCGGGGGCCGAGTAATTTGAGGTGTCCAAGTTTGGTGGGACACCCTGTATATCAACAGCTAGGTGCACTGGTAGTTAAGTAGTTAACGTGCTAGTCTCATAATCCAGGTAGCGTAGGGATCCGTTGGTTCGAATCCTACCCAGTACATGAATTTTTCCTCATTAATTTGAGTTTGTGACCACATATTGATAAGCCTCTGAGGATTAGGTGGTAGAAAATGCTTTGAGCATTAACCTCGCTTAGTGGTCACCTTCCACTAAAGAGTGTTATTGTTAAAAGTGCGGGTTCAAATCGCGTCCAACCCATTGATTTTTCGAATTAATAGTATCAGTTCAAATAATCCCCTCTCTTGATCCTCTCATTTTTAATTACAAGACATTCAGTTTTGTACAGATTTTTTTTTTCTTTCGTGTGATGAATGAAGCCACTCCCCCCTATAAAATTATAAATAGATCCATAATTAAATTATATTGTTAGTAAGACTCATTCAATAGATACTTTTTTTTTGATAGATACTATTAAGTCCTTGTATACCTATTTTTATTGGTAGATAGATAAATACCAGTGGTAGCACAGATAAACAGAATTTTCTTTATCCATCTACATAACAATTCTGATTAATTGTATAGATATACTGGGATCATCAGCTCGTGTTGCACATGCCAGAGCCACTCCCTCCCATGATGTAGATTATGTAGAATATGACGTATACAGTAATCAACACTCCTACGGCTATTTTCAGTACTATTGGCACTTTTAAGAAGAAGAAAAAAAATTGTTTCAACATTGAAATGTATACTACCTGACTTGAGTAAAAATAAATGAAGTAATTTTAATGTCAACAATCACTCAAAATAGGGATGCTGCAGCTTTGTTTCCTAATATTGGTGTGGGGTATTTGAAAGAAAATAATTTCACCTTATTTACATTGCCCGATTAGCACTAATGAGCCCCAAATTTCATTATTAAGTTCATATTAGGAACCTAAGGTAATGTTATAATAATATATGTAATATTTTTATGTAAAACTAGGATTCTTTAAATTTTCACTCGTTACTAGTAGTAGTTGAATGGACCGGCTCCTTGATGGAATCAGTTATTCTACGTACTTAACTGTAACTTGCTTGCTGATTGAAAATGAAAAGGATTAATTTCTATATGTAAGAAATAAACTTTGTACTGAATTTATTGAGAACAATTTGACGGTACTTGTGGAAGGTCTAAATTTGAACTGGATTTATTGAGAACAATTTGACGGTACTTGTGGAAGGTCTAAATTTGAACTGATTTGTTGAGAACAATTTGACGGTACTTGTGGAAGGTCTAAATTTGAACTGGTCTGGAACTTCGAGAAGAACTGGTATTTATACTCGTACATTCTTCACAAAGTGCTGGCCGTTTGCAAAAGCGGATCGTAGGCCGCGACATACTCCCCACCATGAAACAACAGGTTTCATAACATATGAATATCCACCTTCACTGACAAGGAAGTGGACATAACTTCACAGCAGGTCTCTTGAAAACTCCTCCTGTCGTCTTGACTAATGCAACTCGCACAACACCGTCAGCTCCGGGGTACAACTCTAATACACGAGCTAAAGGCCATGACAGTACAGGAGTATTTTCTGACTTCACCATTACCAGCATGCCAACTTCTAGCTTGGCGGAGTTAGTTTTAAGCCACTTTGAACGTTCCTGTAAAGAGCTTAAATATTCATTAACCCACCGCTTCCAGAAGTCAGATAACAGCTGATGGATAAATTTATAGCGATCTCCCAATCTAACACTGACATCTCGATCTACATGAGGGAGGTGATTAGGAGGATTCTGCATGAGAAAGTGAGCCGGGGTGAGAACTAGAGGGTCACCTGGCTCTGAACTCAATGGACATAGCGGGCGGCTGTTTAATATACTCTCAATACCAACCAACACAGTATTCAGTTCTTCGTACGTGAGGATCTGTGTTCCAATGGTACGGTAGAGATGAGTCTTTACTGCGCGGACGTTAGACTCCCATAGTCCGCCGAAATGCGGCGCAGCCGGGGGATTGAAGTGAAATCGAATTTCACTGTTCAGGAGCTCTCGGGTGTAGCTGTCAATAAACACCTGTGAAGATAATAATTTATACATATCATTTAATGCATTGGCAGCCCCTATGAAATTGCTGCCTTGATCACTATAAATATTTTTCACAGTGCCTCTGCGAGCTATAAACCGCTTGAGAGCCGCCAAGAATGTTGCTGTCGATAAGTCGGACGCCAATTCCAGGTGAACAGCTTTTGTAGCTAAACAAACGAATAAACATAAATAAGCTTTCTGTGACTTCACTCCTCTTTTACGAGTCATAGTCACCTGAAACGGACCAGCATAATCTACGCCTGTGTTGTAGAATGCTGAACTTTCGTTTACTCTCGGACTAGGTAGATTAGACATAATCGGAAATATTGGTTTAGGGTTAGTTTTGAAGCAGATGTTGCATTTTTGAATGCGCTTACGAACAATGTCTCGACAGCCTAAAATCCAATATTTTTTACGTAAGATTGAGATAACCAAATGTGGTCCAGTATGGAAATTTTTGAAATGAATATATTCAATCAGTAGATTTATAATGTGATGTGATTTGGGTAGCACAATAGGATGTACATGTTCATATGATAATTTAGAATTTTCTAGTCTACCACCACACCTTAATAAACCATCTTCTAGGAAAGGCTTAAGCTTTAAGAGTTCCTGAGAACATGGCTTGCCTTTATGAATTTTTTCTATGTCTGATTTGAATGAAATATTTTGAAGTTCTTTCAAAATTCTAATTTCAGAGTATTCTAAATCACTCAGGGTACATGGGCCAGCAGGGAGAAGACGACAAAATTTTAAAACCATTGCTACTGATCGCAATAATTTTTTCCATGACGAAATTCTACTTGCTAAGTCAAGTAAAATGTTTTGAGGTGTCTCCTTACTAACAACTGTATGTAGAGTGGACTTTTTTCTTTCTTCTAATATTATGTCAGTGTTAGGCACATACCTAGATAGTTCCCATTGGTCAATGGGTTTTGACAACCAATCTGGACCATTCCAGTATAGAGAGTTACTTATGAGCTCTGTAGGGGTGGTACCACGAGATAGAACATCTGCTGGATTCTCTACTCCGGATACATGATACCAGTTGTCTTGATGAACAGTATCTTGAATCTTCGCCACTCTGTTAGCGACGAATGTATTCCACTTGTATGGTTCTGAAATTATCCAGCTTAGTGCTACAGTACTATCTGTGAAACATAAAATATTTTGAATATTATATCTTGCTTGAAATGTTTCTGCTACAACTGAAATAAGCTTAGCTAGCATGAGTGCCGCGCAAAGTTCGAGACGAGGTATTGTGACGTACTTCATAGGCGCAACTTTTGATTTTGCGCAAACAAGATGAACATGAGTAGAATTATCAGGATGTAATACGTGAGCGAATACGCATGAGCCCATAGCACGTTCACTGCTGTCGCTGAAACCTACAAGTGAGACTTTTGAGTCGTTAACAATAGATAGATGTCTTGGTATTTTTAATGTATTTAGTACAGGTAGCTCAGTGACAATATTAAACCATCTTTCTTGGAAGGATGAAGGTGGATTATCGTCCCAATCTAATTTTAAATTCCAAAGCTCTTTGATAAATAACTTTAGAGTGATAATAACTGGACTTACGAATCCCAGAATATCAAATATTCTTGCCACTGTACTTAAAATATTTCTCTTTGTGCATTTCACGTCACTTACATTGACTGTGAATGAAAAATAATCATCATTAGGATTCCACTGAATACCTAATAATTTCAAGTAGGTGTCTGGATCCCACTGAACTTTACTCATGAGCTGACGAGAAGAAGGAATATTTTCTAATACTACCTTGTTGTTTGTAGCGATCTTTGTGAGTTCGAAACCACCCTTCTCGAGCATTGTAGTGAGATCAATCAGTGTTCTTGACGCTAGATCTTCTTCTAAGAAGCTGGAGAGGTAATCATCCATGTAGAAGAACTGCTGTGTCTCCTGAGCGCCTAGTGGATGCTGAGAGCTGTTATCAGTGGCTAGCTGCGCCAGCACACGCTGAGCTAGGAAAGGACTAGCTTTGTTGCCGAATACCACGCGTTCCATCTCGTAGCATTGTAGCTCCTCTTCAGGTGAACTCCGCCACAGGAATCGCTGGAACTTGCGGTCTTCTTCATGGACGTATACTTGAAGAAACATTTTCTTGATGTCCCCAGTACATGCAATAGGAAACATACGAAATGAAGTGAGTAATTTGAACAAATCTTTATACAGGGTGGGTCCGGTGTATAAGATGTCATTCAATGATAAACCACTCGTTGTTGCACAACTTAAATCAAAAACAATTCTTGTCTTTGTACTTAAACTGTCTAGCTTTGTGACGCTAGAATGAGGCATGTAAAATGAGATAGTATCTTTCTTATGATCATCTTTTTGCACTGCATGACCTTGAGTCATGTACTCAGAGATGGCTGCAGTATAACTTTCTTTGTAATCTTTATTACGTGAAAACTTACGTTCTAAGTTGTAGAATCGCTTTTTTGATATTTCATAGGAATCACCAAGGAGATTTGGGTCAGCTTTGAATGGTAGTGACACACTGTACCTACCATTGTCTAGCCTTTGATGAGATGATACAAACTTATCCTCGCATATCTTATCTTCATAAGACAGCAGTTGTGTTGGAGGCGAAACTTCTTCGATGTTCCAGAACTTTTGTAGAATAGATGAAAGAGGAGTTTCTGTGAAGGCGCAAATATTCTGATGTGAATTTGTGAGAGTAGGTACTTTTCCCATTATTATATCACCCAACTCTGATTCCATGATAATAGGTTGACCTTTATCAAACTTTTTCTTACCAATGATACGAGAAAATAACTCAACCCCTATCAGTCCATCAATGTTCCCTGGTAAGTGATACTTATCATCACTCAGGATGCATTGTTTGATATGCAATAGTTTTGAAGTGTCAACTGGACAAACAGGTAATTGGTCGGTTATCTTATCAACGACTAGTGCATCTACCTTAAAACTCTTTCTTGCGTCTAATTTTGATGTGATAATGAAGGACGCGAATCCTTTAGCTTGGCTACTCATACCTCCTATACCACCCACATCCGTTGACAGAGGAGAATATTTTATTCCTATTTTCTTACAACACTCTTGTGTGATGAAATTACTCATGCTTGCACTATCCAGAAGCATACGTACCAGAACGCCTCTTACATACACCTGAACGGTAGAGAGCAGGACTGTAGTACTCGCCATAGGTATTGTATGTTGACTAGATGCACATATGACGGCGGCGGACGTATCTTTCTTACTGGACGGCTGTGGATGCGGCTGCGATGTGACGGGAACTGGCGGTGCTGGTGTACTCTCACTTTCATATGATTGACGATGAAGCATTGTGTTGTGTTTGTAGCCGCATTTCCGACACCCACTCGTGCTGCTGCAAGCTGCGACTTGATGTTTGCTGCTCAAACAATTAAAACATAATTTATTAATTTTCACAAAATCGGCTCTGGCTGCTGGGTCGAGCGCGATAAATGAAGAGCAGTGAAATAAGGAGTGGCCTGCGTTCTTGCACGCTGGACATACTTTCTTATCTTCAGAAGAGACTAATGTGATAGCCTTGTATTGACTTCTGTGCTTACTTTGAGGTGGAGTTGTATGAGGGACTCTTTTGAGTGGTTCTTTAACCTGACTCGAACTCCCTTGTATACGCTCCAAAATGCGCACTTGTTCTTTAACAAATGCTAATAAGTCTGTGAACTTTGGCATGTCTTGGCTATTGAAAGCTTTAGATTCAAACTTTCTACATAACTCAGGGTCTAACTTTTTGACTGAGAGTGCGTACAGAATGTACTCTGCTAGCTCTGGCAACTTTAGAGCTTTAAGAGCCAAAACTGACATACCGACCTCATCAATGAACTTCTGATACATCTCGATTGACTCGTACTTGATATTCTTGAAATCGAGAATTGAATCCATGTAGCTCCCTGCCATCGTTCTCTTGTCCTCGTACCTGTCCTTCAGTGCTTGCCATATTGTTTCGTAATTTGATCCGACTGCGGGAATACCTGAGCAAACACTGAGAGCAGAACCTTTTAATCGAGATATTAGGTAATGAATTTTTTGATCATTGGATAAGCTCTTGTTAGAATGAATGAGAGATGTGAACGTCTCAGAGAAAACTGACCACAGTTGAATATTGCCATCGAAATAGGGCAGATCTAATGGCGGCAGTCTGGGAAGCTCTGGCACTATCTTTTCTGAGCTAGGGCTAGATTTACTGCATAAGCTAGCATTGTATTTGATAATACCTACTAGCTCTTCAAATGCATTAAGCTGGCTGTAGTTTGGTACATAATCATTATTATCAGATAGTTTGAGCTCCTGAATATCATTAATAATAGCCTCATATTTCTGATGATAAGAGTCTAGAAGAGCTACTTTACTTAAAAGCTCAGACTTCTTTGTTTTGTCTACTGCTACTACTGCTAGAAAATCATAGGTACTTTGTACATTACCGAATATGTTCTCCGCTTTTGCAGTCAGCAACTTCAACTTTACTTCCGTCATGTCGATTGAAACTTATCTTGAAGGCACTTGATCGTGTCTTGAAGGTGCAAAAATTGAATGATCCGGCTCGAAGGACCAAAAATGAATGATCCGTGGCTCGAAGGACCAAAAATGAATGGACCGGCTCCTTGATGGAATCAGTTATTCTACGTACTTAACTGTAACTTGCTTGCTGATTGAAAATGAAAAGGATTAATTTCTATATGTAAGAAATAAACTTTGTACTGAATTTATTGAGAACAATTTGACGGTACTTGTGGAAGGTCTAAATTTGAACTGGATTTATTGAGAACAATTTGACGGTACTTGTGGAAGGTCTAAATTTGAACTGATTTGTTGAGAACAATTTGACGGTACTTGTGGAAGGTCTAAATTTGAACTGGTCTGGAACTTCGAGAAGAACTGGTATTTATACTCGTACATTCTTCACAAAGTGCTGGCCGTTTGCAAAAGCGGATCGTAGGCCGCGACAGTAGTGATGAAGCCTACGAGCCTAAGCGAAACTCAAGTCGGTGAGTGACAATTTAAAGAATAGTAGTTTTA
>CM044961.1:24017805-24059482 GCA_024516035.1 Bactericera cockerelli | reverse complement strand
TTTTCTACTTAAGTTGGGTAGATACCGTCACTCCCCCAGCTGTAGCCAACCTGGACACAACAATAACATAGTGGAGGTTATGACGTTAAGTCTAAAATTAAGTGGTAATTACGTCATTACTTTCTTAAAATATAATTTCCCAAGTTTAGGTGTCTCTTTTGCATGTCTCTAGACTTTTGAGTCAGTCAAAGCAATATTTTCACGTGTAATTCAAAATCAGTTGCTCGTAACGATTGAAGCCTAATAAGTATTTTTTCTGTTTATTTAGTTTAAAACAGATTTGATTCCCTAAACTTGTTTGTATAATCTACCGTTTTCAAGAGAAAAGAACAAATATAGCAAAAATCGTTATCTTGCCCCTACATTGCATAACTAAAAGCACTCGAAACTTTAAGCTCGAGGTGGAGACTGAAGATGTTAAAATATTTTTATAAAATTTTAAGGGATTAATCTACTCATCAAAACGAAACTTTTGAGACCCCAGGCGTTTTGAAATTCGAAAATTTATATTTTCGCTCCGGCCTATGTATACACTTGGCAATTTAGAGATTTTTGTTGACTGCTAACCTTGTATTTTGAAATGTTAATAAGCTACACTACATGTGTGTGAAAATCTGTTCGGAAGTAATAAAAACACAAGACTTTCTGTACCTAGGATGTTTTATTTCAATGGCAAATGCCAATTACGAGTCAAAGAATCTGCTGGGATTGGGACTACAGCTTTCAGGAGGCATTGTTTTTAACAAGTTTCAGATTCTTCGGGCTAGGTACGCCATTATTTTCTTGACTTCACTTTTCAGCAGGTTATAGATAGCTTCCCACCCTCCACCACATTTCCACCAGAAGCAAATGTTGCCCTCTGGAATGATGTTTTTGGCTATTGGGGATCTTTGTGAAATCTTCTTTCTCGTAAATTTCTTATTTGCTGGGAATTTTGATACTAGTGTTATGGTGTTTGGCAAGCAGTGTCAGCATAACATCTAATTTTGAAACTCAGTGTCTTCACAAATAATTTTGAACATCAGCAAGTGGAATTTTGAACTTCAGGAAGTAGAATTTTGAAGTTCAGCACGTAGAATTTTGAACATCAGCACGTAGAATTTTGAACATCAACACGTGGAATTTTGAATATCAGCAAGTAGAATTTTGAACTTCAGCAAGTAGAATTTTGAACACAGCAAGTAGAATTTTGATCATCAGAACGTAGAATTTTGAACTTCAGCACCGGGAATTTTGAACATCAGCAAGTAGAATTTTGATCATCAGCAAGTAGAATTTTGATCATCAGAACGTAAAATTTTGAACTTCAGCAAGTAGAATTTTGAACATCAGCACGTGGAATTTTGATCATCAGCAAGTAGAATTTTGATCATCAGAACGTAAAATTTTGAACTTCAGCAAGTAGAATTTTGAACATCAGCACGTGGAATTTTGAACATCAGCAAGTAGAATTTTGATTATCAGCAAGTAGAATTTTGATCATCAGCAAGTAGAATTTTGATCATCAGAACGTAGAATTTTGAACTTCAGCACACAGAATTTTGAACTTCAGAACGTGGAATTTTGAATTTCAGCAAGTAGAATTTTGAAAATTAGCAAGAAGAATTTTGAACTTCAGCACCGGGAATTTTGAACATCAGCAAGTAGAATTTTGAACATCAGAAAGTAGAATTTTGAACTTCGGAACGTTGAATTTTGAATTTCAGCAAGTAGAATTTTGAAAATTAGCAAGAAGAATTTTGAACTTCAGCACCGGGAATTTTGAACATCAGCAAGTAGAATTTTGAACATCAGAAAGTAGAATTTTGAACTTCGGAACGTTGAATTTTGAATTTCAGCAAGTAGAATTTTGAACATTAGCAAGAAGAATTTTGAACTTCAGCACCGGGAATTTTGAACATCAGCAAGTAGAATTTTGAACATTAGCACGTGGAATTTTGAACATCAGAACGTAGAATTTTGAACTTCAGCACGTAGAATTGTGACCAACAGCAACAAGAATTTTCAGAAGTGTCATACAGCAAGGCAAATTTTGGCAATCAGTGTAACTTATTAATTTAGTAGATCTTGGGTATACTCTAAATTTTAATGTGTTGTGATGTTTGTTCGAGTTTTGTTTAAAATAACTTTTTCAAATGAATATAATTTTTTTAAGTGGCCAGTTAAAATAACTATGCATATAATTTGGCCAGCATGTAACGAATATTTTCTAACAATAAAAAATCAATTCAGGTAAAGTAGATAATTTTAGAAACCGTTCTTCCTACATTGTAGAATCTACAAAAAAAATCGGTATCAACAAGTCGTGGACCTTATTTTTTGACTTTTTTGTACAAAAATTCGGATTTTCTTAAATATTAAAATTTACAAATGCACTATGTAAAACGCTAATATGCATAATTGCATATACAAATATACATACATCCAAAATGTCGTAAAAATCCGTTCACTAGTTTTTGAGATTTGCGCGTTACAAGGAATGTATTTAACAGACAGACACAAAACCAAAGTTGCTCAGGAGGTTATGAAACGTCTAGAAATATAATAAAAAAAATTGAAATCACAGCAATTTTTTTTTTTTTTTACAAAAGCGTATACAATACTTCCGATGTCTAATATTAGAAATGTCTCGGAAGTAATATAGAGAATTGGGTTGTAATAATAACAAATATCCCATAATTTGTAGGCGTTATTATTTCAAGCTCCAACTAGTTGGCGCAAAAACTGAGGTCAAAGTGGACCATAAGAACACTGGCTGCCCAACATCAACAAATAACTGCACTGTCGGACACAATCCTACTTTTCTGAAGATTTTTTTCTTCCAAGTATAGTGTTTAACGCTAACCCATACCTTGCATTGTGAGATATTCGTTGAGCTTAGCAGGAGAGTGTCTCGCGTACAACAGTAGAAGGAAGTTATGAACACTCTGTGCTTGACAGTTGCCCGAGTGAATGGAGTACTCTAGAAACCTGGAATAAAAACAAACAAAGTCAGTACACTTCATTGAGATTTTAGACTATCAAAAGCAAGGATTTTATACTATCAAAGTAACAAAGATGAAAGGATTGTATGGATGCTCAAGTTAGACGCGTAGGCTTCTTTTATTTAAATGTCCAATGATTTAATTAGCGTTTAACGGCCTGATAAAAAATAGACCTTGTTTATACTATCCAATTAGGATTAAAAGTTTCTTAAATATTATAAATACAGCCCGGGATATGACAAGTTATCCTCCCATTTGTGATTTTGAGCACATAATAAATACGTCTTGGGCTTTCTGCTGGAATAATGGGACTCATTAGTCTTAATCGGGCAGTAAAACTGTTATGGGCATAATGGGACTACCTGTCTTCCACTGACAGTCTAAATAAAGCACTACTTATAATTATAAATAAGGCAATATTATTATTTATTACAGTATTTAAATGAATTAAGACATGAACAAATATCCGTACACA
This sequence comes from Bactericera cockerelli, assembly GCA_024516035.1. Classification (NCBI taxonomy): domain Eukaryota; kingdom Metazoa; phylum Arthropoda; class Insecta; order Hemiptera; family Triozidae; genus Bactericera; species Bactericera cockerelli. The sequence continues at coordinate 24,056,023 of CM044961.1, read as the reverse complement.
AGTGTTACACTTACCTCATCTGAACATTTTCATCCGTACAAGACATGAGAGAAGACATGAGTTGACTAACATCGAGCTGTATCTTGTACGATATCAGAGTATCTGTACACAGCTTTGGGGCATGTTGCAACAGGGTAGGCACAAAGGTGTACCATAACTGAGGATTGTTCTGGGCACACAGGACGCTCAGAGCTTGCTTGTAGTTCTCTTCCTGGAATTAAAAGTGTCTTGTGTTAATTTTTTTATTTTTTATTTTTATTTTTTTTACTGGAAAAGAGTGGTAAGTTGATTAAAATTTACAGATAGAACATGGAAGTCAATTCTTCTGATGGTAATGTTCCCAATACGCTTTAGTGGTACCACCAGGCGAGGTTAACGTTCAAAGCATTAACAAGCGTGTACCATAACTGAGGTCTTATTATGATGTGGTCACATAATTATTCAAATAAATGAGGAAATATTCATGCATTGGGTGGGATTCCAACCAACGGATCCCTACGCTACATGGATTACCAGACCATTTATTATTATTTATCGTATGGCTTTATTACACATCTCAAAGTGAGAAGACATATGTAATAAACTTGATCAGGAAAAATGATGGCAGTGATTGTTTGATCGCCAAAATTGTCAGTACTTTAGCCGCATCACAATGCATTGTCCAGGGTGAACCACGAGGAGGCGTACTAACATTTCACCCCTACCAGACCAAAATGTAGGAAAATCCGGTGGTATGAGACTAGATAAATGCCTTAATGGGACTACCTGTCTTGTGCTGATAGTGTAAATAAAGCACCACTCATACTTATTAAACCAGCACCTGTAACAAGTGTCGAATATTTCTTTCGTAATCCTTGGTGGCTATGGTGAGTTTGATCAGGTTTTGTTTGTCTCCATGGCTAGCTATCAGATCATAAACTGTGGTCTTGTGATTGTTCACGAACTCCTGAAATTTGAAAATATTCAAATGTGAAATAATAATATGGGATGGGACCTCGATTATTTAATCCGGATAATCGAGTTTCTACTGTACTTCGTATTTTATTCAAGCTATAATAATAAGCTCTCACACCGACCTTAGTAGCTTGATCGATAAGGCGGCAGACTTGTAATCTGGAGATCGGTGGTTCAAGTCCCAAGTTAAGCATAAATTTAGTAAAGCGAATTTGAGTAATTGTGATTTCACAATTGTGATCAACACAAATATAATACTTGCACACACAAACACACAATCGCACACACACACCACACATACATAAACAGACCGTTTGATAAAAAATACTTGAATTGGAAAAAAAACTTTAATGCTTTTAAAAAAAAAAAAAAAAACATTTATGTTTCAATTTTAACCCCCTAAAAGTACAAAAGATATTGTACTTCAAGGGGAATTGTAATGAAAAAAAAACTGTAGAATGAAAATAAATCAACTTATTATTTAAAAAAAAAAAATACAACTAATCTATTCTATTATAACTTTAATGCTGAAAAAACACATCTGACACATATGTACAATGTACATAAACCGATTATTTAATTTAAAGAAGCACTTCTTTTTTTTCAACAATTTTTTATAGATGTATTTTACTACAAGGTTTATAACAAAAGAAGCACTTCAATTGGTTAAAGAGAACGCTCACGGTAACATGGGGCAGGGCTAGGAAGGGTATATAATTATATCTTTTATATTTGTACAATGTACATAAACCGATTATTTAATTTAAAAAAAAAACTTTAATTTGAGAAAGAGAACACTCACGGTAACATGGGGCAGGGCTAGGAAGATGTCCAGGTTGACCTGCAGCATGCGATGTTGCTCTGAGCTCTCCTCCCCTCTGTTCCTCAGCTCCCCCAGCTCGTACAGGTAGAGCTCCATCACCCACATCACTATCATGGTGATCTGAGCCTTGTCCTCGGAGCGGAGGCGATCCAACTTCTGCACCACACACAAAGGAATAGAAAAATTGACAGTGGACAAAAACAACTCACATCGCCAATTAGAATTTTTTTTTATGGAGGGAAAAATTTGCATGTTCAAACACAGGCGTAGTTTGGTAGTTTAGGAGCATGTGAAAGGGTTTTCTACGCTCTAAAAAACCCCCCAGAAATTCTCTAGTTCTAATTTTTGCCCCGGAACCGTTTTCTCATTACTTAAAAATAATAATAATATCGCCTTATTTATGCTGCCCGAGTAGGACTAATGAGTGCCATTATTCTAGCAGTAAGCCCAAGACGTATTGTTATGTGGTCACAAACACATATGGGAGGATAACTTGTCATGTCACGGCTGGGTTTCGAACCCGCGACCTCTCGAGCTACCGATACAGACTAGAAGATCTTTTATTCTTCCTCATCAAATCTCAAGTCATTCCGTCCAAGAGTACGGGTCTGTTAAGAAAAATCAGAGTCACTAGGGGTATTTTTCTTTTGGATAATCGCAATGGCAATCGATATTGCCAAATATTTCCCTTTTATTCCAAATATTTCCAGTTTAGCTTCCCCACTATTCGTGAAAGAAAAATGCGTTTCGGTACTTTTAAAGATAAACAATGGACTTAACCTATAAAAGAACTGGAAGCAAGAATTTTCCTCTTCCAAAAGAAAAATGACTTGCTTCTTGTTCTTCACCCTGTTGTTCATACCTTTTTCAAGTATGTTCTCAGAGCATCCACCTGCCAGACTTGCAGGAACCTCAGCGCAATATCCTCCAGACTAGCTTGAGTCCTGGCCCACAGGAGCGCGCTGGCTTCGTACTCGCCTGAGTTGAAATTCGATTCCGCCTGCTTCTGAGTCACGATATCTGAAGAGAAAAGTTTTTTTTTTAAGATTTAGATATAGTAATAATAATAATAATTAATTCCGTGTCCGTGAGATAGGTATTGATACCTAAATCACGGTGGTGAGAGGATTATATGGACGCCCAGATCCATTGTCTAGGCTCCTTTCATGTCCATTGATTCTATTTGGTTTTAACGTCCTGACTTGAGATAGACAGGAATCGTACCAGCTATCCACATTAACCTCACCCAGCCTGGGTAGGGTCGGAATTTGCCAGCCTCACATGTTCGGAGGGAACAGAAGTTTCTGTGCGAAAAGTCTGCTCCAACCGGGAATCGAACTCAGGATCTCTGGACTACAGGCAGTAGTCACAACCGTTACGCCACGGAGGCTGGCGTAGATATAATATATTTCATGTAATAACTCTTATTTTCTTATGGTCAGGTCGAGATGCAACTGCTAGGTCCCTGCTCTTGTACAATAAATATACAGCAGCAGGGCTAGGCAGGCGCATTAGTGTGCTCAACACCGACGCCACATTTCCTCTTCGTAAGAAAAGCTTTTTACTAAAAATGGGAAACTTGTCCTGTCTTCTCTATATTAGGTACGTCGAAAAAATGCCGAATTTTTCGAAAATTAAAAAAAGTCTGCAATTTATTATTATCTTCCTTCCTCCTATGGTTTATCTTGTAAACAAATCACTCTGCCTATTTGTCTTACGAAAAAGATACTAATCTATAGCTATGATCTGAATGATTTGATTTGGGGCATTTCGGGTTAACCAGCTTTGTTAGGATTTCGGTCTTATTTATTTACATTTTTTATGTAATATAAGATATGTGCTCTTCTGTTTTTTTGACTTGGCGAGGCAGAGCGCTGCCGCGCTCCTTAATACAATAAACATGGATAATAACAAAAATAATATGATAAACAAAGCCTGATCACGGTGATGCCTATGGAACTTTTCCACACAACTTAAATATTGTGGCAGAGAATGCCTAAGGCATTAACTTCGCGTTCGCCCCGGATTACAATACATTGTACATTTAAATTTAAATATTTTTTTTTCTCTATCTTATTTTGTAAATACTTATTGTTAATTTTTTTTATCTTTGTTAATAATTTATTGTTGTATGTATTGTATTAAAAATAAAGTGTAAAAAAAAATACGTTAGTTCAATTTTTTTTTTTTTTTTTTTTTTTCCAATTAGGGTTTAACGTTCCTTTCAACTGCACGGTGAATTTTACTTACCCAAGTTGACGGGATTGTCCTGGCAGGCAGCTTTGGCGCGGGTCCAGTCCTTCTGCTCTATGTACATGAGCCACACGTGTCTGTCCTCACGCACAACCTAGAACACAAGGATACTTTTATATGCCAAACCCACCATCAAATAATAATAATAACACTCTTTCGTGGAAGGTATAATCACCAGGCGAGGTTAATCCTCAAAGCATTTTCTACCACCTAATCCTCAGAGTGTTATTATTATTTGGTCACAAACTCAAATAAATGAGGAAAAAATCATGCAATGGGTGGGATTCGAACCAACGGATACCTACGCTAACTGGATTATCAGACGAGCGCGTTAACCACTTGACTACCAGTGCACGGACTATCAAACATTCATATACTACCAAACATTCATGTACTACCAAACATTCATGGCTTAGTGGTCAACAATTCAACATATTTGTGTGACTCCCGAGCCATGGTTCCACGATCAAATCTGAGCTCCAGTCAACGAGTTCAAATAAGACAAAAACAATTGCCTTGGGTTGTTCGGGGATGGCTATAATTTTGTAGTAATAATAATAATTCCGTGTCCATGCGACAGGCAATCCTCTGACGGAGGTGAGAGGATTATATGGACGCCCAGATCCAATGTCTAGGCTCCTTTCTTGTCCATTTTGTAGTAATGAAAAATCTAGTTATAATGAACAAAATATTTTACAAGAAAAAACTAAATACATATCTTATATCTACGAGTAATATAGATATACCTAGAAGTAAATGACAGGAAATTAGTTTAAAGATTAAATACCTAGACCTATCAAACTTTATCAATGGGCACTAAAGCCTTCTATCCATTTGACACTATTCCTGAAATGATGTTTAGAAAAATATTTTTGACATTAGTCTAGTGACACAGTTCAGTCCTATGCATAGATGTACGTAATACTTCCACATTTTTTATGTGGATGCCCTTCCTTATGACAACACTGTTAAGTTCGTCCATGATTTGTGTTATTGTCGTTTGGCCTGGCGTGGCTGTTAACGTATCTCTTTAATTTTTCCTAGTGAGGCACTGACATCTCTGGATATTCCCAATCAATTCATTAAATTGATTGCCGAAGGCATTATCACTACCCTTGATCAGGCTTTGTTTATATTTATTTCACAACTTGTTACCATGTTCATTGTATATAAAAAAATATAAATAAAGCTTGGTCCAATTGTTTATAAATAAAATAAATTAGTACCTTGTATCTGAACACAGCTTGCTCCGCTATCACCCACACACGACCTTTCAAGCTGTCCTTGACAATATCTACAAGGCGTCCGTATGTCTGCAAAGCAAGAGAAACACAAAAATAATTAAATATCCTGGGAAGTGTGTTTGGGACGAAAAACAAGTAGTAGACCAGCAGTCTGACAAAATCAGCTGATAGTTATAAAAAATATATCAAAACGTTTTCAATAAAAGCATTTAAATTCACACAAATTTGTTAGTCCGGTAGATTAATCGGCTCTGAGGGTCACGACAAATGGCAATAAGGTGTTACCTCTACATTATCACCTATGCCACTATGACAATTGATTAAACGAATGTGCTTCTAATCATATTTTGAATTGGATACAAACTCACTATAGGGCCCGAATCAATGAACGCTGCTGTGGTGGACACTATTACTTTACAGTCAAACCTGGATATAATAGAACGGGATATAATACAAAATTGTTTATAATAGAGAAAACTCAGGTCCCTGTGTCACCTTTTTATGTGTAATAGAGACCTGATTATATTAGAAACCTCTTTATAATAGATTTTTTTCTTTGTTTCTTGGGCTCTAATAGATCCAGGTTTGACAGTAGCATCTAATTTTAGTTACGTGATTGGCTGTGATATGTATGTCGTACTAACTAAGGAAATAACTAATAAGGTACGAATGTATGGTGTAAGAGTGAATCAATCTATTTTACATTTATTTAACAGAGAACAGAAAAGTGAACTGGTGGAAAATCTAAACCAAGAGTGACCAGTCATTCGGTACCCAGTCCAGAAGAGGAATTTCTTCCGGCCAGTAAATAATCAATATGTATCATATGTCCCCCCTGTAATGTGTGAGTCGGATCTGATCCACATGTCTCCGCCACTCCCGTCCATCATCCAAAGTCACCACGTAATGCAGCAATCCTTTTCGCACTGTTATTTTTCCAAATACCCATCTTGGTCCTCGGAAGTAGTTGCGAGCTTGCACTCGGTCTCCTATATTGAAAAATCTGCCTTTGTGTGAGACTGCTGGTTGAGTGTTCCTTGTTTCTAGCTCCGGAGGTTTCATGATAGCATCGAGTCTTGTTCTCGGGTCTCTTCCAAGCATCATAGAGTAGGGAGATACCCCGTCGCTATTTGGCACCTTCCTCAGCTGCATCTTGATGGATGGATGAAATGCAGCTGATGTCTTGTGAATGACGAAATTCGACTTCGTGATGATTCCTTCTTTTTCAAGTCGCAGCAGCTCTTCCTCGGTTTTCAATTTCCGTGAATACGGCACTGGACACGGCGGGCAGAATATTGGAGTCGCGTCTGGTTTCAGCTCGAGATGGCCCAGTTCACTCGGTATGACTCCGATCTTGTCACTGAAAACATTTTCATTTTTTGCAAGTAAGTATTCCAACGGTGAGCTTTTAGCAGATGTTAATGTTTTTATTTCAGCCCAATCCAAGTTTACTTCGCGAATCCAGTCGCGACCAAAAATAGGGTCTACCATCTGATTTACTATGATCAGTTTACCAACAAAATTTTGACTCTTGTAGTTACATTTCACAAAACACACTCCTCTAGGTTTTATGATTTCGCCAGTGTAAGTTTTCATTTCTATGCTAGTTTTGTAAATCTTACTATTCAGATTTAATTTGTTGTAATCGTCATAAGAAATAGAGCTTAGGGAGGCTCCTGTATCTACCTCCATTTGGAATGGTTTTGTTTCTATTAGTACGTGTACCATAAATTTATCATTTTTTTTACTACGTATCAAATTAACTTCGTAATTGGATTCTTCTCCTAAAATTTGTTCTTCTACTGTATGGTTTTTATGCTTGTTACTTTTAATAAATGACATACAGACTCTAGCAATGTGACCGATCTTGTTACACTTTGAACAAAATGTGTTCCGAAATTTACAAACATTGGCCCTATGCTGAGGATTCCCACATCGATAGCATTTACCTCTCAAATCATTTGGGTTTGTACTAGTATCAGTGTGCTTACTTGCGGCACTCTGTTCTGATCTCCTAGGCTCTGAAATAATCTTGTTCTCCCTTGTAACATGAAGAGGGTTGTAACTTACGTTCGTAGGCGTAGTTTTTATTTGGTTCAACCCGATAGGCGCCTTGACTCTACTTTTCCCCATGCACGAATTATCTTCTTTAGCCATTTCAACCGTCAAAGCTAAGTCCACCACGTCCTTGAAGCTCTTCTTATCCTTGTCCTGCAGCAGCCGCATCCGCACCTCTGGATCAGCGAGTCCTCTGATGAACTGCAAGCTCAGGAATACATCCGCTGTGCAGTGCTCACACCGCTCGCACTTGAACTCGCAGTACTTAGCTAATTTCTTTAGTTCTGTCGAAAATTGTAGGACAGATTCGTTATGTTCCTGAGTACGGTTTATAAATTTATTTTGTAGTGCCCAGCGACTAGGCCTTGGTTCTAGATGTTCTTGTAATATTTTAACAAGTTCCTCATATGTCTTATTAATAGGGCTATCTGGGGCACAAATATCATATAATTTCTCATGTATGTGAGGTAATAAAGCATGTAGTAGAATATATACCTTCATTTTGTCATCTGAATTACCCTTTAGCAACATGAAAGTTTCAAGTCGTTTGACAAAATTCGAAAAAGTTTCGTCCTCTTGATAAGGAACAAAATTTAAATTTGATGTTGTACATGATGATTGGGGATTGCTTGTTTTAGGTGTATCTATCTTCTTTCTCAATTGTAAAAATTTTACAGTCATACCTGTTATCAGTTCGTAAATTGAAAACCTGTAACTTTGTTCCTGCTCTAACTCTTCCTCCTGTACCAGTGTATCCAATGTGTCCTGAGCTTCTTCGTATTTTTTTCTATAGAACACAATAAGTTCTTCATATGCCGTCAGCTGTTCCGGTGAGCAGTCCGGTGAAATTCTTCCATCTGTCTTCGTAAGCATCGCCTTGAATGTCGCCCTTTTGTTCCTCCATTGTTTGATTTCTTTCTCCATCGTCGCCAATTGATATGTATGTCGTACTAACTAAGGAAATAACTAATAAGGTACGAATGTATGGTGTAAGAGTGAATCAATCTATTTTACATTTATTTAACAGAGAACAGAAAAGTGAACTGGTGGAAAATCTAAACCAAGAGTGACCAGTCATTCGGTACCCAGTCCAGAAGAGGAATTTCTTCCGGCCAGTAAATAATCAATATGTATCAGGCTGTTACCATGGTAATTACAACAGTACCTATAGGTAGTAGAGAGAAACAATTAAAATTTATTATTTTAACGAATTGCTACAAAATTGTGGTGCCTTTCGGACAAAGCATTAAAATCAATCAAGGACATTGTATTCAAAAATTTGTTTCCTTTTTCTTCTTGTTGGTAAGGTTTCAAAAAAAATTCTGTAACTAGTAGATAACAGTCTGCGCTTTAGTGTCTTTAATTAATTTGGGCCTAATCGAGAACTATCTCACTGGTATTTCATCAGGTGATATATTCACTTACCTCGTTGTAGTAATCTTCAAACACAACCTGTCTACTCAGCAACGACACCCCTGTCACATGATCTGAGTACAGCAGCAGAGCATGGTACTGAGTCAGTATGAAGGATTGCACTCCAGGCGCGATTTCAATAAGGTGAGGTGTTCCAGGGCGGACTCCCCTAGTTCTTGTAGTAACAGACCTCTATCTATGTACCAGCCAAAGATTGGTAACCGTCCCTGATCCTTAGGAACTAGCACCTGAAGTTTGGAGAACTTGAGAAAATTCTTCTCTTCTATAAAGGATTCTGAAAAACCAAATGCGTACAAAAGATTATGAACTCAATAGATTTAGTAAATTTGCAGCTCTTGCATTTCCCCCCTGTCTCAAATATCTCATTTTTAAACCAAGCCTACACAATTACAAATACATACTTTATTTAAACTGCCAGTGCAAGACTAGCCTGACGTGGTATATGAGATGAAAATGTTATTTTTTTATACATATACATAAACTAAGATTCACTATAAGCTCCTTTCATTACCTGGTCTACTAAGGTAGGTCTGAAACAGATTGATGAACACAGGCTTGGAATTATCTCTACTCGGGAAACCTTGGAATGTATATATCCTGTCCACTGTATTGACTAATATTGTGCATTCTTCTGAGGCATCTGAAGTTGGCATGTAGTGGATATCAAATATTCGCCTGCTGATGTTGAACAACTGTGGATTGGAAATAAAAATACTATCTTACTCTCAACAACAGAGCTGAAAAGGAAAAATTTAGAGCACCTGGATATAATAATAATAATATCCCCTTATTTCTACTGTTTATACTGCCCAACTAGGACTAATGAGTCCCATGATTCCAGCAGTAAGCCCAAGATGTAAAATTATGTGGTCAAAATCCCAAATGGGAGGATAACTGGATCCAATATACAGGGTGATTCAGAAAAGTACCATCAAATGTTAACCACATATTCTATGGGCTAGTTAAGGAGGGGTCAACTCTATAAAAGAAAGTGCGCAAATGACTCCTAACGGAGGTGCACGCCCCTTAAGGTGTTTTTAAACAATCGAAATTTTCATTTTACGGCTTACCTATTTGGGATATCGCAATGTGGTAAAAAAATCACTCTCAATACTAGATAGCACCTTTCTTTTGGCACAAAATTTAACACCATTCCAATGTCAGGGGCGGTCTCAGGAGGGACAGATGGTAGAAAAAAGGTTCTAACTTTTTAGTCATTGCTTGTAATTGAATTTGGTTTCCACCCTATTAAAACGTCTGTCATTGTCTACAAAAATGTTCTGAATAATTTTTTTCTCAAACCAACACAAACGCTTGAAAATCGAAATTGTAGGGCTTAAGCTGAAATAAGATTTACAGCAAATGTTCCACATGGGCTCCTCTGGCTTCAATGCAGACCTCCATACGCCTTCAAAAAGATTGACAAACACGTTCAAATATTCCAGGTGTATTTCTTTGTTAAATAATGAATTAGCTGAAAATTTTTGTTCTAAAATTGTATGCTAGTTGCATAGGTTTCAAAACTTAATGCGGTTTTAAAATCTTCAATTTCAATTTTCAAGCGTTTGTGTTGGTTTGAGAAAAAAATTATTCAGAACATTTTTGTAGACAATGACAGACGTTTTAATAGTGTGAAAACCAAATTCAATTACAAGCAACGACTAAAAAGTTAGAACCTTTTTTCTACCATCTGACCCTCCTGAGACCGCCCCTGACATTGGAATGGTGTTAAATTTTGTGCCAAAAGAAAGATGCTATCTAGTATTGAGAGTGATTTTTTTACCACATTGCGATATCCCAAATAGGTAAGCCGTAAAATGAAAATTTCGATTGTTTAAAAACACCTTAAGGGGCGTGTACCTACGTTAGGAGGCATTTGCGCACTTTCTTTTATAGAGTTGACCCCTCCTTAAATAGCCCATAGAATATGTGGTTAACGTTTGACGGTACTTTTCTGAATCACCCTGTATAGTAGTAGAATTACTGCTGAGTATCAACATGACAATATTCCAAAGATTACAGTAATGATTGAATGTCCTCTGATTCCTATGCAAGATGTTTCAAGAGTTCTGATTAATTACAAGGGCTTTGCAAGAAAGGCTTTCTCAGTGTGCAGTTTTAGGAGAGAAAAATCCCCAATGTTCCAAATATTTTTATTTTTATACCGCATACACGGTATGCTACTAATTTATAATTTGACCATGTAACCAGCATTGTAACCCACCTGTTTAATATAGGGATTACTGTCCTGTATAATCTCTGTCTCCATGATGTCTCCCTTGGCGGTTCCAAATAGCACAGCTCCCATTGGCGTCCAGGACATACAAGTGATAAAGTTTCCTTTCAGCTTTGATAGAGATTTGGTTTTGGAAACTCCAGGCTGAAGGTAAACAATATCATTACCTTCCAGGGTTACCAATGTGGTAGATCCTGTAGGATCCATAAATAGGTTGAGGAGCTTGGATGACAGTTTTACCTCTGAAAATAATGGCAAAATCAAAATGTTGAGTGTTAATGGCATAAATTCTCAAGCTTTGTTTGTACTGTGTTTTGGATGAAAGTGATGTAGACACATTTTCTTCATCTTCTGCACATATGTAAAGAATATAATATGATACAAAAGTCAAAAGCAGACTTCAAACTAACTGAAGGATAAACCAAGTATGTAATTATCACAAAAATACAAATTTACCTTCAAGAACATCTGGAGCATTGAGATTAATTCTCAGAAGAACATTGTTAGCCATGGCTAGAACTATTGTGTTTCCTCCCACCACAAGATGAGTGATTTGATTGGTTGGGGCAAAGTTAACTTTTTGTTTAGTGAACATGGGTGTTTCATCTTCCAATTTGATGTTGACAAAGCCAGTGGTAGGCTGAAAGTAAAAATAAATTGAATTATTAATTTTAAAATAATCAATGACTAATATTTTAAAAATAAATGTGTTTCAGTGTGTTGTTACATCACAATTTTGGTGGGTAGTGCAGAATTATAGGACTTTTTCCTTATCTATTAATATTCTAATATCTTATTTTGCCCATATTTCCACCACTGGTAGCAGGTTACATTAAAGCAACTAGTCATTTTTCCCATGAGTAATAAGTGTTCCCAGTATTATCAAAATTATAGAGCCAAAAAATTCTGACACCATGGGGATTCAAAACCCAATTCACTGTTTGTGCATACCTAGAGCACTACACAACTTGGCTATGAAGACTGCTGAGTAAGAGGCTCACATTAGTATTGACTGTAAAAAAAAAAGAAATAAATAAAAACCAGACCAAATTCCCAATACACACAATCCCAAAAAAAGATGAGTGTTTCACAGCCTTTTTTATTTTGTAGCGATCCATGAAACAATAGCTACTGAAGATGCTTGTGGTTGTTGTAGCTATCCTGTAGTATGATTCCACTTTGATGGGTGAGACTGAGAAGTGACACAATACTGCTTATCTAGGTGCTGGGTCAACACAAGCACACCAGGAGGTAAGTGAATAACTTACCACTGATCATGCTCTAATTTCTATATATTTTTAAAATATAAAAACGAATATAAAACATACACATACAATTTGAATATATTTTTTTATATTCTAATTTATTTGGACTAATCCCTGTGTATAGTGTCTCATCTAAAGTAATTATACCTGTCTCCTCCCTGTCTATAGAGCCCAAAAACTGGTTTACTCCTGAATTGAAGTGCTTAAGCAAGACTGATGGGCTAATTGTCCAATTTTTTACTAAAAACCACCAACTGAACAAAAAGGGTGTTTTATATCATTTATAAATATGATTAGATTTTAACTTACGACTGGGTCCAATTTATCAGCAGTACTTGGTGTGGTTGTTTTCTGAGAGGCTTGCTCATACTGATCAAATATTGAAGTCATTTTGGGTGGATATGTGCCAAATAAGGAGACAGGCACAGAGTAGACCCTCTGAGCTACTCTAAGCTTTTGAAGAGAGAGAGCTAGCTGACCACCATTGAAATAGAACTTATTTAGGAGCGTGAGAGTTTCAATATCTATTTACTATTAATATTTGATATGGTACAGAGTCATATAAGAGTATAAAAAATGGTCTGCTCTATGACAAATTACAATAAAATTTGTGATGATTATATCATTTACTTCCCATTCAACAGCTAGGTCATTTCGAGAGGCGGGTGTTACCCTCTACCAGCAGGAACTCACAATCCTACTAGGCTGCTACACACATTGACCTCGCTGAACGTTGCTTAACTTCGGTGAAATCAAAAATTACTTGGAAGAAAGAAATATAAGGAAGATAAGAGATAACTCCAAGGAAAATTACTGATAAAAGAGATAGCTAGATAAGAAATTAATTTGAAATTTTCGCGGGCCCCGAGAATCGAATTCTAAGGTTCGTGCACACGTTGATACCGTAAGTGATTGTAGCGCGAACCAATAATTTTAAACAGAAATCGGCACTTTCTCATAAAACCAGATAAAGTCTTTCTGCGCTAAAAATCCCGCTATAACGATTTTAAACCATCTCAACTGACCTAGATGTTGAAGATATGTTAAGCAGAAAAATGGTTAACAGCCGTCGATGGCGTCGTGTTGAGATAGGTACCATTTCTTGTCAAGATCACTAAAGTTATAAGCAACGTTCAGCGAGGTGTGAGACGCCGCCTTGGTGTATCCTGGCTCATCCCAGGCTGGTGAGGTTACTATGGGTAGCCAACGAATAGAGAGTAAAATCCCTTTCTCAAACGGTATGTTAAGATGTTAAGTGACGCGTTTTTAGGTAACAAACAAAAATAATGTACCTACCGTTGTGATTATTCATATAAAAAGTAAAAAAGGAAGACTGCAATGTTTTTTTCAAAATCATAATATATTATGATTATAATGGGTAATGATCGGCATAATATTGTAATAAAATAAAACTTTCAATTAACTGAAAAAATCACACCCGCCAACGCAGAACGAAACCTTCGATAGAATGACAGTGAAACTTTGGAAGTTTCTCCAAAATTAGCTCTATTTAAAACTAAATTAGATATTATATTGGAATCGAACTAGAACCTTCCCATGACAAGCGGTAGTCCATTCAATCCATGCGTGCACCACACACGTTCCATTCCACTGCACAGACGAGGTCCTTGACACCTGTTTGAAACCTCTTTGGTCTTTCAAATTCCATTCTTCTTCTTTGCACTTGTCTTGAGAAAAATGAAAGAACATCAACAACGCAATTTTGTTCAAGAAACACGAATTTCAAAATCAAATTTAATTAATTAATAAATTAAAAGAAATCTTTCTTTTTGTTATCGAATAATTTATCTAGTAATTTAGTGATAAATTTTATAAAGTTACAAATGTTAAATATTTTACCCAAGGTAAGACCTTTATCAGATCCCCAATCAACCTGTCCCCAGGAGTGACCCTTATGAAAATTTGCCTGTTGCATGTTCATCTTTCTCGCAGATCCATCGGTATTTTTTATAAAAAAATCTCTATGAATTGGTAAATTTTCAATATAAACGTCATACAATAATCTCTGAATTTCTCTGTTTGAACAACCTGACATTTTTTGAGCTCACATTTGTGTTTATCTTGGAAAGAGTCAATCCAGAAAGATGAGGAATGTTAACTTTAGTCTCCAGGGTCCATGATCTTGGGGGAAAGATTTCTGAAGTGGAGACTGGCTGAGTGAGTAATGATAAAATGTGAAAGTTTTCAAATGTAAGTAGGTCTCCCATTCAAGTCTCCCTGTCCTGGCTCACTTCTTGATTACCTCTGAATTCTAGCTCTAAGATCAAGTCCCATTTCTCTTTAGCTATAAAAAATACATTCTGTTACATTATATCTGTTGAAAGGTGAAAGTTTTGGTAATAGGTATTAGTATTACTGCCAGTCTATGTGAGCTATTTCCTGTTTTGTGTAATATCTATTATGTTATGATCATGCATTTTTTTATTTAATTTTTCAACTCCTTTGATGAAATATTTGTTATTGGATAAATGAAAAAGTCCATTCAATTATTAAAGTGCCATCTTCTTGAATGATAATTTTCTGATTGACTTTACCCACACCTCATCAATTTTTTCCTCCACTACTAACACAAAGTGTAACACTCAGTATGATAGCGACTTGGCTCTACATAATTATATTTTTTCATTTAAATAAAGATAGGTATAGTATAATCTATAAAGTGAAAAGTGTCCACTATTTGACATATTAATAAGTTTATGAGAATGAACTAAAGCTTGAGTGAATATTAAACAAGGTTGTAATGAAACAATAATAGCTAAACATGACAAGGTCTTTTTTGTTGATTTGGAGCATTCAATTAATATGAATAAAAAAAACCAAATAGGTAATTATAATATTGTTGAAAAAATAATTATTAAGAATAACTTATTCTGTGTTCTAATTCACTAAAATAGTAATTACATACTTAACTAAATGTGCCAACATGGACATAGGATTAATTATTATTTGGAAATTTTACCAATGTTTATGAATAATTGTTTAATATAACTGTGATAGATTAGTATCTTGCATACCTAGTACCTATAATAACAATTGAGAAAAAAAAGATAAACTGTGTGATAAGATCAACAAGTGGTTTCTTATAAAAGCCTGATCTCTACCAAGTATGATTGAACTATAAATATTTTGAATTTAAAAGAAGAAATATACAAAACAATGAAGAACTCCTTTTCATTTTTCTTCTTCATTTTTTAATCTATTCTTGTTTCCTCCTGTTATGTCTACTATTGATGATTTCTAGCATTATAATATTATCTCTATTTTTTTCCATAAGAAAGTTATATTTTTGTTTTTAGTTTTATTTTGCAAGTTTCTCAAATAATGAAATACCCACCTATGTCCTCTACTAACTATGTTTTCTTTCTTTCCAATATTTTATTGCCTGCAATATTAATAAATGATTTGATAAAAATATTAAAGGAGTATGATTTCTTACTCAAGGCATTATGTTGAAGTTTCTACAGCTTTTCTCTTTTAACAATTATTCTTCAACTAGGTATCTAAACAAGCTTACTCATTTCTGTTTCAGATTTATAATGAACCAATTGAACCATGTATGAACAATCCTGATAAAATTTAAATCTCTGTACTTCTGTACAAAGAATCCCATGTGCAATGAATTTCCAGCAATTTAATTTACCCTTTACATCAAGTTCCTCAATTCAAACCAATGGCACTGCTCAAACCACATCAAGCTCAAAGTTCACCACCGCAACAAATAATGGAGGTGCTCAGGTTGTTGGTCTCCTGAGTTCTGATGATGGCGTAACATATTTACGCCCCGTGGAAACCAATGGGTTTGCCCTGAATGTTCCGGGTCAGCAGCATCAAAATATGAACCATCAGCAAACTGTAAGTTTTTTCCCTACTACAAAGTTGGTTTTCTCATTTCAAGAAGTTTTTTTCTCATTTGAAGCTCATCACTAATTATTTTTATTTAAAAAACAACTGGTCATATTGGTCACATAATCAGTTAGTTCTCTATCAAAAACCTGAGGCACCTGAAAAGAACTAATCTAACATTCCATACCAAACATCATCTTGATCTTTGAATTTGTTAAGTAATAATTATAATTATTTGAATTTGATTGTATAACTGATGAATGTGTTCTGTTTGTATTATTTTTATTTTGGTTCAAATAATGTAGCAAATTAATATTTGTATTAGTTGCCAATCATTCAGAAACACATTTGTAAATGAACAGAAATGGCCAATGATCTTTTTAAAAAGGCTCAAAATGTTGTGAATTACTGCCAGCCACAGCATATGTATTAATTTTCAATGGGAAGTGTTTAGGATCAAAAACTAAGCAAAAACATTAACTGTAACCATTGAGTCACCACAATTTGAAGTCCCTGACAAAATGGATATCAATATCCAAAATGTTTGCATGTATTTTTTTGGTGCCTATGTTTATTATTTTTTTCCAAAAACCTTAAAGTTCACTATAAACTGCCAAAAAAAACGGTCACTATTGTTTTTAGAAAATAGTTGAAGATATCAAAAAATGTATGAAAATGGACCCCTCATAAACCTTTACTAAAACTGAAAAATATTTTTGTTGTAAGAGTAATTTATAACAGTGCGGAGTAGTGTCAGAATTTCAACTGACAGCTGGCAAACTAAGATTTTGGTGTCAACTAAGAGATCTCAAAAAATCCATGGGAATCGACCTCCCCTAATGTATAGATAGGTAAAACTCCATATTCCAAAAAGAAATATTAATTTATTGTTTGAGCCTTAAGGGGTAGAATTTTACTTGTTCATTCTGATTTCCCCTACCTCCACCTCCATATCAACGTAAGTGTTGGTCCCAGCCAAAAAACGTGCAATTCTTTTTTGCATAAATTTTTATTGTTAGTAATTTAGTATGGAAACACAGTTTTTCTCAAGGCAATAAGTACATTTAGAGTTATTTTCAAAAAAATGTGTACGGGAGCTATAAAACCTCCCCTATTAGTTAGTTAGCTCCAGTCCTATCCTCCAGGACTTTTAGTATGCTGTTCAGGAGACCTTCCCCTACAATTGCGAAAAAAATTGGTTCATACACTATTTTTCTTTACTTGGCTATATTTTGTCTTTGTTGTTCTTGGGCTATTTGCTTTTTAACTATTAACCTAGAGATTTCAATAATTGAGTACTCAGAATTAATGGGAATCAAACCAGCAAGAGTTATGTACTTTTTCGTATTTTCAAATGATGCAATTACATGAAAATTTACAAATATTGGTACATTTTATCATCTTTGCCAATTGGGTTGGGCAAATTTTAGACAATTGGCATGAAAATTTCCCCATTGCCCATGACTAATCTAAAATCTGGCTAACAGTTCCATTTGTACAAAACATTTTTTTTTTCTCATTATATTCTGGATACTTCTCAAATATTCTTTTGGGTACTTCTCAGCATGTGAAATATTATTTTTTCCTTAAATTATGACTCATAGAAACTTAATTAGCAGCCTCCATAATTATCTCAGTGGGTATCACAATGAGTTATCTCTGCTCTCTCTCTGAAGGCTCAGGTTTGAATCTAAGTTGGCTAGAATTTTTCTACTAGTCAAGTCAACAAATTTCATGGCATTAGCAGTATGATGATGCTGTTAAAGAATGTAAAAAATTAAAATTTCAACTTATCAGCAACAAAAGATATACTATTTCATCATAGGAACTGAACATGAAAATTCATTTAAAAAAAATCCTTGTGGAGTTATGTTTTAGAGGTAATTTAAAATTTTGTTTCCAAGAAAGAAAAACATAATCTGAATCATATATTTTATACATACCTAAGTTATATAGCTTTTCTCTTAACCTGACATTCTAAATCTTCTTTTCTTTTTTTTTTAATGAAAGATGAGTGTTCACATTCTTTTTTATTTTGTAGCCATGAAACAGCAGCTACTGTAGAAGGTTGTGGTATATGATGTAGCTTGCCCACCTAAATGGACTGGTTTCTGTTTTTTAAGATGAGTGTTCTCACAGCCATTTTTATTTCGTAGCCATGAAACAGCAGCTACTGTAGATTATTGTGGTCTGTATTGTAGCTTGCCCATCTAAATAGACTTTCCATCCCTCATGTATAGCCCCCTTCTTTCTTAGTAACCGAGAGGTTAGCAGTTCGAGTAACATGTATGATGAAATTGAAGAAAAAAAATAGTTGAGTAATTGTGGCATTGCTCTTTTGATAAACACCAACATGCTTAATCAAAGGGACAGTTCTCAATGCACCCAGTATAATCTGAGAACATAATTATAATGTTATTCTACCTTCACCTTCTGATTCGATAACAAATTGTTCTCTAGGTACACAATAATCAGTATTGTTAAGAGTACATCAGTATTGTTAAAAACTTCTGATTTACTACCTTTTAATTAGTAATATACATACTATTGCCTCACTTTAATATTGCCCAACTAGGACTAAAAAGTCCCATGATTCCAGCAGTAAACCCAAGACGTATTATTATGTGGTCAAAATCCCAAATGGGAGGATAACTTGTCAACACCTTTTTGTACTTGATTACTTTCAAAAATATTACATCCTATTTCTAATATTAGAAATTCATCGGAAGTAATAGCACTACAAATAATATGACCACTTTACATAGGTATAAATTTCTGGTGGAGGGAGTTCAGGATCAAAAACCGGTCCGAAAGATATATTTTCCTCCCATATAATGTCTGACCTTTGGAGAATGTGACATAATAATGAAATTCAATTAAAACAGACTTAATGTTAATCTTCCTTCTTAATGTGCTTCTTATAACAAAGATATCTACATATGTACTAATATGTATCTCCAATATGAATAGCAACTTATTAAAAGATCTAAGACTAAATACTAATATCAACAGCTATCTCGTTGATCCAGCGAACTCTAAATCTTGTTGTCTGGGCTTCGAGCCCCGGTAATCCTGTATAGCTGATTTAAGTTACTGTGACATCACAAGAGTGATAGGTATTATTATATAGTTATGGTATAACCCCAAGTAGGTTTGGGAAAAGGCAAAGTAAAAGAAGAAGAAGATGGTATGACGATATGTATAATATTTCATTAAGTAATTAAATATTATACATATTTAATTACTTTTTTAACGGTTATGGTTAACGCGTTAACCACTTGACTACGTGCACTGGTATAGTCAAGTAGTTAACACGCTAGTCTGCTAATCCAGGTAGCGTAGGGATCCGTTGGTTCGAATCCCACCCAGTGCATGAATTTTTCCTCATGAATTTGAGTTTGTGACCACATAATAATAAGACTCTAAGGGTTAGGTGGTAGAAAATGCTGTGAGCATTAACCTCGCCTGGTGGGTATTACATTCACTCTAAAAAGAATTATTATTAATTTATAATTAAATATATAGTAGTTCATATTGACGGGCAATCAACAGACTACTGAGGTCGGTTGTAGGTGGTGAAAGTGAAAATTTGAATAAGATCCTTGTGAAAGGATTTTGCGTAGCAAGAACCACATTAGACACTGTTAAGCCGTGTTTTTCTTTTGGAAATTTTTTCCAGATTCGTTTATTTCCAAATATTTCAATTTTCTTCCAAGTTTAGATTCCCCACTATTCGTGAAAGAAAATGGTTTTCGGTACTTTTAAAGATAAACAATGGACTTAACCTATAAAAGAGCTGGAAGCAAGAATTTTCTATTCCATTTTGGTTAACCAAACTGGAAGAAGGAAGCTCTTCCAAAAGAAAAATGACTTTCTTCCAGTTCGTCCATTTTATTCCATTGAATCCACTTTGGTGAGAAAGAAAAATACAGCTTTACGTTCGCACAAAAGTATATACTATACATAGTACCTCATTTGTGGAATCATGAATATTTACATCAATGTGAAAACAAGAAGAGAACCACCCATTTAATCAAAACTGCCAGTTCTCCATAGACTGAGTATAGCTCGAGTACCTAGTGTGTTGGTACCAAGTTCCAATGAATGATTTCTGAGCACTTTCACTGACTCCGCGCTAACTTCTTTAATGTCAGGCGAGATGCAGATATTTTATATTCCAGTGCAGTGGTCGTCAGTCTATTTGGTCCTGGGTTCAATTTCTTCTCGGGACAGATATTGTAGACAAAGCAGTACGTTGTTCGCTATCTTAGAGGGTACTTAAAAGACGAATATCATGGTCCAAAGAAACACGAAATTGATTCAAAAGTTTTTAATTTTTCACATTTAATATTACAGTACGTGAATCTATTTTCACTTTTTTTTCACTAAGTATCGGATGTTCACTCATAAGAAGTAGTATAATCACTTAAGAAATAACGATCAATCTAACAATATCATTCAAAGAATAATAGGGGGTACTTTTTTTGGTTTCGGATGTTACCTCAGCAAAAAAAACTTCATCGCCCCGGTATTTATTGCTGACTAAATTTGCTGAACTAGTGAGTTCTGTAGGTTCAAGTTCGATTTTGTGTAGTTCAATTTTACTTTCGAAAATTTCCAGTATTAGAAATTGGAAGTATTGTGTTCGTTTTTGTTTTAATTATTGGCGTCGCGTTGTCGTCCAGAAGTTGAAATATATCGTGAGCGAGACCCAAGAGAAGGGAGTGAGATCGAAGTTAAGATCGACAGAAGTCACAGCTTTTCCTGTTTGATAGAAAACACAACTCCAAAACTTGTAAAGCTCAAGAGACTTAAGGTCCATTATTTTCGGACTTGCCCCAGCCAGAGTTAAAGCGCCTAAAAGAAGAAAAAAAATCATGAAAAAAAAAAAATTCTAGGTTGCTCGGGATCTGAACCCCACCCTTCGGATCACCTGTCGAGCGTCTTACCGCTATTACAGATTCTGCCACTGGTTCTCAACTATTGTAACCGGCAACTACAGTGGTTGCTCTGGAGTAACTATTGGTATTGGGTACCTACTTGCAATGCCTAGAGTTTTATAGTCGATAGTTATCTGGACTTGTACGCTAGATTACCTATTGGCTCACGCGATTACATGGCCATTGTGTAGTAGTATCCTATTTTCCCTAACATGTAATGTACTGCCGTAATAAATAAAGATTGAGAATGTGCAAATCTACATAATATAAATGCAATGCTCATAAGAAGGCACCTCTTGTTCCTACTTACTGCCTACTGAACTAAACACTACTTAAGTATCAGATCGACAACAGGTCACGACTCTTCCTGATTTTTTTTTTCTTCTAGTATTGTGCCACCCGGGAAACCGCTTTCGCATTACTTCGGCACTTACCTTTCGGAAAAACTGGTTAGAATTTTCCGCTCCGACCGGGATTCGAACTCGCAACCTCCGGGTCAGCAACCAATGCTCTTAACCACTGAGCCATGGAGATCGGCTCCCATGAAATTATACCGTTTTAAAAGTTGTAAAAAAAACAAGATACTCATAAGGGACTCTAATTGTGACTTAATCCACCCTTATAGTACGTTTGTTCTAGCCATAAGATGTTTGAGTCCTGAACGTCATGTTCTATGTAGTAAGCTAAGAGGGTTAGTAGTAACCTGTACTAGTAGTAGTAAGCTGCGAGGGTTAGCCACTTCAGTACCAAAATCAAATCTGAGTGTTATGCTTGACAGGTCACCTACATTTTATGGATTTCCCGATTTTGCGATGTATCGCGATCTTGCCATAGTTGATGAAAATTCGGCATGTGCCTCTCAAAATTCGTGTCACTAACAATAATCTATTTTTAAATTAAACTTTTTGGGCAGTCTTAAGTATATTTTAGGCAAAACGGTGACTACACCAATTACCGTTGACACTTTTTCAATTCCATACAGTATTTAACATTGACAATGCTAATGCATAATATTATCTCCAACCAAACATCATATTCCAATATCAATCTCGTGATGCCGCCAGTGGTCGTTGGCCACTCTTCAACTACCACAATTGTCCTCACGAGGCTAGGGTAGGCTCCGACATCCGAAGTACAGAGCCGAAAAACCTCCGATCCCGCCGGGATTCCAACCCGGGTCACCTGGAGTGCAAGCCGAGCATGCTACCGCTAGGCCAATCCTCAGGCCAATGGTCAGGAAATCCTAGGTCTGTCCCGGTAGCTCAGTGGTAAAGGCGGCACTCTGTGAATCCAAAGTTTCGAGAGGTCGCGGGTTCGAAACCCAACCGGGACATGACAAGTTATCCTCCCATTTGGGATTTTTACCACATAATAATATGTCTTGGGCTTACTGCTGGAATAATGGGACTTTAGTAGTCTTAATTGGGCAGTATAAATAAGGCGATATTATTATTATTATACATTTATGCTACTACTAGATTTTGCATTCAATTCATCCTTGATGATTTCTTGTGCTTGTGCTGTATACATAAGGCGATATTATTATTATTACTCATTAATCATTTCTCCTCCCGCAGCAAATCATCACGCTGCCCATCACCATCCCAGGCATGAAGTCAGGGACCAGCAGCAGACCCTGCAGATCCAAGTGGTGAATCCGCACGGGTCCCTAGGGGGGCCCAGGCAGCAACAGCATCCCCATCTCGCTGCAGCAATTCGGCCAGGTGCTGCTCTACAATCAGCAGAACGAGGGCCTCACTCTGCAGGTAGTTGTAGGGGCGAGAGACAGACACCTGTCCCCCCCCCCCGGCCCCCTTGTAAATTAGCCCCTGACCCAATGTATAGTTTCTAGTCTCATGCCCATGCACCTGTAGTCGTATGAAGAAAATACCTTTTCCCAGCTTTTTAAAGTAAAATTAAATTGTACCAATGCACCTGTAGTATTAGGGGTAAGACACTTGTCCCCCCCGGCACCCTTGTGAATTAGCTCCTGACCCAATGTATATTAGTAGACTCATGCCTATGCACCTGTAGTTGTATGAAAAAAAAATACCTTTTCCCAGCTTTCCCTTGTAAATCCATCCCTTGCGCCCTTAGTAAAGTAAAATTAAATTTTGTACCAATGCACCTGTAGTATTAGGGCAAGACACTTGTCCCCCCGGCACCCTTGTGAATTAGCCCCTGACCCAATGTATATTAGTAGACTCATGCCCATTCACCTGAAGGAGTGACAGACAGAGACCTGTCCCCCAGGCCCCCTTGTAAATTAGCTCCTATCCCAATGTATAGATAAATTAGATAGTAGACTCACAGCAGTGCACCTGTAGTTGTATGAAAAAAATACCTTTTCCCGGCTCCCCCCCCCCCTTGTATATCATCCCTTGTGCCCTCAGCGAAATTAATTAATACTAATGCACCTGTAGTAGTAGTAGGGACGAGACACCTGTCCCCCACCCCCTTGTAAATGAGCCCCTGCCCCAATGTATAGTTAGTAGAATAACAGCTATGCACCTGTAGTTGTAAGGTCAATGGTACTTTCCCCAGACCATCTTTTAATTTAACCCCTGTTCATGGCAAAACTGTTCTAATGCACCTGTGGTTAGAGTGACAGAAACCGACAGTTCAATCGTATGGAGGTCAGTAGTTCGAGTCTCAAGAAGGACAAATTATAATACTGGTTGGACTAATTCTGACATCACTCTTGGTATTAACATGAATATGATAACGAACCTAACCTGTTGTATTGGGCTGTATTAACTTACTCTGTATCAACAGCTAGGTGCACTGGTAGTCAAGTGGTTAACGTGCTAGTCTCATAATCCAGGTAGCGTAGGGATCCGTTGGTTCGAATCCTACCCAGTACATGAATTTTTCCTCATTAATTTGAGTTTGTGACCACATATTGATAAGCCTCTGAGGGTTAGGTGGTAGAAAATGCTTTGAGCATTAACCTCGCTTAGTTGTCACCTTCCACTAAAGAGTGTTATTATTATAAGTGCGGGTTCAAATCGCGTCCAACCCATTGATTTTTCGAATTAATAGTATCAGTTCAAATAATCCCCTCTCTCGATCCTCATTTTTAATTACAAGACATTCAGTTTTGTTCAGAATTTTCTTTCATGTGATGAATGAAGCCACTCCCCCTATAAAATTATAAATAGATCCATAGTTAAATTATATTGTTAGTAAGACTCATTCAATACATACTTTTTTTTGATAGATACTATAAAGTCCTTGTATACCTATTTTTATTGGTACATAGATAAATACCAGTGGTAGCACAGATAAATGGAATTTTCTTTATTCATCTACATAACAATTCTGATTAATTGTATAGATATACTGGGATCATCAGCTCGTGTTGCACATGCCAGAGCCACTCCCTCCCATGATGTAGATTATGTAGAATATGACGTATACCTACAGTAATCAACACTCCTACAGCTATTTTCAGTACTATTGGCACTTTTAAGAAGAAGAAAAAAAATTGTTTCAACATTGAAATGTATACTACCTGACTTTAAATTAAGTAATTTTAATTTCAACAGTCACTCGGAATAGGGATGCTGCAGCTTTGTTTCCTAATATTGGTGTGGGGTATTTGAAAGAAAATAATTTCACCTTATTTACATTGCCCGATTAGCACTAATGAGCCCCAAATTTCATTATTAAGTTCATATTAGGAACCTAAGGTAATGTTATAATAATATATGTAATATTTTTATGTAAAACTAGGATTCTTTAAATTTTCACTCGTTACTAGTAGTAGTGATCAAGCCTACGAGCCTAAGCGAAACTCAAGTCGGTGAGTGACAATTTAAAGAATAGTAGTTTTACATAAAAAATTTACATATAAAAAATATTACATATCCCATTTTTCCAGAAGTAAGACGTCTATGTGGTCAAAATCTCAAATGGGAGGATATCGTCATGTATCGTCGAGGTTTCGAACCCCTGACTTATCAATTACTGGACAGACGCATTGACCATTTCCAATTAAACACCAGACACATAACACCCTCATTATCACCACCGCAATCGCCACCATCACTTCTTTTTTCTTTCTTTTCTTGCTAAACGCAGACTTTATTATCACCGACATCATGATTAGTTGTGGAAATATCCCAACTCTTTATTCCTTGGTAATCTCATGTACTCTCTCAACTAGCCTGAACTATGCACTCTGATTTTTTTGCACTGCTGCCCTGCATTGACTCAACCACTCTCAGGTATGAGGTCCCCTTGATTCTGCTGCTAGTTTAGCCAGACACCATTAGCTGCATGCCTATCCTCTGCACATTTCTAGCCGCGAGAAATGATGACCAACATTAAAAACGAATTTTGAACCCAGCAAAGGAAGTATATTATAAAAAGAGGCAACGAAATAATAAAATATTGTTCATTGAAAAAATTGTTTCTTTTGTGAGTTAATGAAGTTGGAGGGGTTTAGAAATTTAAAGAGGTTAAAATTTTAAAAATTGACTGTGTATCATAAAAAAACATAAACAGTAGATGTTCATCAGGCTGCGCAACTATCCAGTGGGCTACCCTAACTTGAAATCCAACTAAGCCTTTGTGTGGCTTTCTGTCAATTTTAAATTTACTCTAAATCTAAAATAATAACTAAAACATTTTCTTGGCGACTGATTGGTGACAGTATCAACCATATGATTGATATGGTGTGCATTAGTTCGTATTTTTTTTTTACTAAAATAAAATGAATATGTACCTATATCTTTTTCACAACTATATTTGTAGCTTTATTTTATAAAAATGTAGGTACAAATTAAATTATGATGATATTCTTAATTACTTATATTACAATATAAGTACAAGGGACACCTCTTATATTATTTTATTTATAAATAATTCAGATCAGGATTTATTTATATATTTTATACAGTGAACATTATTATAATTACAAGTTTAATAAGCAAAGCCTGATCAAGGGTGGTGATAATGACTTTTGACGTTCTCTTAATTTTTTCCGGTTTAACGGCGCTTTAACAAGGCGGTAGTCCTGTCGTTCACGCCGGTCTTAATTTTTGCTTTGGCTTAAATGGCAGGATTCTCAAATTGAGCTCTTCCACCCAACCATTTTACTCTAGGAGATGGTGAAATAACGGTCTCGTATTTTTAAAGATTTCGTTTTCGTGCACTAATTGATTGTGTTCGTCTCCAGGTGCAATCCGACGACCCGTCCAATCACCTGAACAACAACAACAACAATGAGATGGAGGAAGACAGCAACTCTCGGGAGAACCACGGGCTGCATAGCACGGATGATGTGAGTAATAATAATAATTAAATTGCCTTATTTATACTGCACGATTAGTACTATTAAAGTCCCATTATTCCAGCAGTAAAAATGTGGTAAAAATTGCAAACGGGAGGATAACTTGTCATGTCCCGGCTGGGTTTCGAAGCCGCGACCTCTGGAATCTATGGATTCACAGAGTGCCGCCTTTACCACTGAGCTACCAGGACAGACAGATATAAAAAAAAATTGATTTCTGTTACCGTTTGGGCTGGGGTATTGGTAACAGACAACCTCTCAAAGTTAGATAGATAGATAGACACAGATTTAAGTTTTATATGTATTTTTTTAAGATGAGTGTTTCACAGCCTTTTTTATTTCGTAGCCATGAAACAGTAGCCACTGTAGAAGCTTGTGGTCTGTGTGGTAGCCTGCCTATCCCCGTAGTATGCCTCCCCTCTGATGGGCGAGAAGTGACACAATACTTTCCACTTAGGTGCTGGGTTAACACACAAAAACTGTAACCAAATTAAGAATACAAATTTTTGTCGGCACGGGGGATCGAACCCGGGAATTTCCGCATGGCAAGCGAGTGCTTAACCACTGAGCTAATCGCGCGCTCTGTATATGTATAATTGTATATACATTGTATATGTATAGAGTAACTTGAAATGACCTCTCCCCCCTCAGATCCTAGACAAGGAAGGTCTGCTAGGGGAGCATGGCGCGGGAGGCTACCCTGTGGTGATCATCAACAATGACATGATCCTGAGGCCAGCCGATGACATGGAGGAGGTGCTGGTCAAGAAGGAGAAGAACGGCAGGAGAGGAGACGGTAAGATAGTGCATTACTGTAGGTAGGTGGACCGACGCCTGAGCTGCTTACATTGAACAACATGGTTAGATAAAGAAACTAATAATAATTCCGTGTCCGTGAGATAGGTATTGATACCTAAAGCACGGTGGTGAGAGGATTATATGGATGCCCAGATTCAATGTCTAGGCTCCTTTCATGTCCATATATTCTATTTATAAAGAAACTGATTGTGTACTTTAACCCTTTCGTCACAAACGTGAACTCCAGTATACATGAACTTTAGAGGCCTATAACTTCCCAGGTGTTCAGTTTAGATTTTCTTCGAAAACAGATTTGAGATTAACTCATCATTCTTCATCAGTTAAAAAAAGTTATCATATTTGTGTTAATCACTTTCGTGATATCACAACTACTCAAACTCGCTTTACTAAATCTACGCTGAAACCGGGACTTGAACCACCGACCTCCACGTTACAAGTCCGCTGCCTTATCGATCAAGCCACTGAGGTCGGTATCAGAAAATAATAAAAAAAATTTTTCAAAAATCAGCTGCTTCTTAATTCGGTGACGAAAGGGTTAATAAGATTTTTCAACAATATTTAAAACATGTTTAGATTATTCATCGTGGTCCCGGGGCTACCCTAAGATCTATAGCTCCGTTGTGTTCGCACTGTTCACGCACATTGGACAAAAACCATGCATTAGCCAGCGTCCATGGTACCTTGAATGCACCAGTTCTCGTTCCGTCACTGAAGTTAAGCAACGTCCAGTGAGTTTAGGACTTGGATGGGTGACCATTCAAATTTGAACCCTATTGATGCTGGTTATTCCCGGTCCCACTCAGTCTGGGTGAGGTTAATTTAAGTAGCTGGTTTGTGAGTTTCCAACTCCCCGTCGTGATAAGATCATGCATCAATTGAAAGCGACTTTATAAGAAAATCATGCTTTAATGCAAGTAGTGGTTAAGGCGCTAGTCTGGTGATCTAGGTAGTGTAGGGATCCGGTGGTTCGATACCCACCAATTGTATGATTTTTTCCTCATTTATTTGAAACTTTGACCACCTAGTATTAGCAGGAAAACAACTGCTGGAAGAATGGGAGTCTCGTCTTAACCGGGCAGTATAAATCAGCAACCAATAATATATTTACCTGCTTCACGGTTTTGGGCTTGGGAAACAATTAAAAGTTTATTTCCCCTTCAATTCTATACTTTTAAAGGCAAAATCTACTAACTAATCTGTTAGCAATAATATATATGAAAATGAAATTAGGGGAAAACATGAGAATATACAAATTAGGGAAAAATATACACAAGGAAAAGAGAAACTACAGGTATTTAATATACGAGTGCATACAGATGTCCTAATTTAACTATTTTTCTCATTGTTTTCACTCTCTTATTCACCATATTTACAAAGCATAGAAAGAAAGAATAAAACCAACTAAATAGAAGAAAGCTAAAGAAGAATATAAGTATTGACAAAAAAAAAAAATGTACGGTAATATTGATGATTATGCTGTGTTATAGCAACCTGACAAAAGTTAGGCAGCATCGTTTGTATTTTAAATAAACTGTAATATATACTTATTATTTAATCATTGGACTGCCCCCCCCACAGTGAACGCCTCCGTGTCGGAGTACCTGTCTCGCATGCAGCAGGGAGGAGGTGTGGTGGCGGCGGCGGGCGGAGGCAACGGCTCCTCCCTGCCCCTGCCCCTCTCCCTCCAGCACTTCCTCAAGTTCTCGGCGGACACCATCAAGCGGGAGGAGGAGCTGGAGGCCTCCCCCCTCTCCTCCGCGGACATGATGGGGGGGCTGCTGGAGATGGGGGGGGTGACGGGGGGGGAGCAGCACGAGCTGCTGATGGAGAATGGGGAGGCGGCCGCGGTGAGTAGTCCAGCGCATGCGCATTGCTTACTCACATGAAGTAGTCATCTGTCCCGGTAGCTCAGTGGTAAAAGCGGCACTCTGTGAATCCAGAGGTTCCAGAGGTCGTGGGTTCGAAATCCAGCCGGGACATGACAAGTTATCCTCCCATTTAAGTAGATAGTCTTATGTTAGATAGTTTTATATTTTTATAGTTAGGGAAATGAATTGTAAATTAGTTAGTACAGGGTAAATATGCCCGTATATTGTTCAAATAAATAAATTTGGGATTTTTACCACATAATAATATGTATTGGGCTTACTGCTAGAATAATGGGACTTTAATAGTTCTTATTGGGCAGTATAAATAAGGCGATATAAATTATATTATTATTATTACTCACATGAAGTAGTCATTCATATTGTAACATATTTTTTTTATTCTCATACATCTTCTTCTTCTTTCACTTTGCCTTTTCCCTACTTGGAGTCGACATTGTTCAACTTCATGGTTGAGGTTGGTTGGCTGTGGCACATGTTTTATGGCTGGATACCCTTCCTAACACCAACGATTGCATTTGATTTAACGTCATAATTAGGACAGGGGTTTTACCCTCCATTCGCTGACAATCGTACCAGCTACCCACATTAACCTTACCCAGCCTGGGTAGGCTGGGTTTATTGACATCCATAATGCAATATGTATGTATGGTTTTATTTGTGGTGAAGCTCAAGGCCTCTTCACAATTTTGTGAGTAGCGGAGCATTACTAAGATCCTCCTTTACTTTTCGAATTATTCTATTACATTCATTTCTTCTTACTCTGGTAATGCCGCCACTGGTCGTTACTCATACAAGTAACTACTCATTTTTCCTCACGAGGTATAAGTGGACCCCGAACATCCAAGTACAGAGCAGAAAAATTCCTGCCCCGCTGGGGATCGAACCCAGGTCACCATGCGTGTAATGCCTAGCGCGCTAACTCACTCTGCCACGGTGACTACTACATAATGTAATATGTTTTATAATAGTAGTCACCGTGGCTGAGTGAGTTAACCTGCTAGGCATTGCACGCATGATGACCTGGGTGCGATCCCCAGCGGGGCAGGATTTTTTCTGCTCTGTACTTGGATGTTTGCAGTCCACTCATATCTCGTGAGGAAAAATAAGAAGCTTCTTTAGTTTGAGCAGTGACCAGTGGCGCAAGTATAGGCAAAAATTAGATATTAGGATATTAAAGATGTGGAAAAGTCCTATAATCTGCGCTAAAATGTGATATCTTATATTATGAAATCATTTGTGTGTGTATGTTTAGTCGGGTAAAACTCAAGAACCACAAGTCGGATTGAGCTAAAAAAATATTCCTAGTTACCAATGACAGGCTCATTAGCATTATGGCGTGAAAAAAAGTTAATTTTCCAAAAGTTGGGCTTTTACATAATTATCTAAGCATTTCTCGCATAATAACACAAAGAAACATTTATTTATTAACTCCTCGGTAGGTTTGTTCAGTACAATTTATGTCTAATAAGTGTAATATTAAACCTTTTTTTAATTTTTTTTTTACTATGTAATTTTATTTATGTATAATGACCGACCTCAGTAGTTTGATCGATAAGGCGGCGGACTTGTAACCTGGAGGTCGGTGGTTCAAGTCACGGTTTCAGCGTGGATTCAGTAAAGCGAGTTTGAGTAGTTGTGATATCACAAAAGTGATTAACACAAATATGATAACTTTTATTTATGTATAATGTATTGTAAAATATGACATAAACAAACAATTAAATTAAATTTCCTGTGCTGTTTAGAAGCGGAAGAAGAAGTACAAGAAGAAACCCCCGAAGCCCAAGAAGCCCCGCCCCGGCCAGGTGCACATAGCTACGGCCCTGGATGGAACCACCCTGTTCTGCTGTCCCGAGTGCAACATGGCCTACCCTGACAAGGACATGCTGGAACAGGTACTTACTTACTTACTATCCTGGCCTTTGAAACCTCAGTCGGTTTATGGCCTCATCAATTTGTTGCCTCCATCGGTTTCGATCTTCTGCGTCCTCTTCGCGTAATTCAAGCTTTTCCATGTCTCTTAGTACTTGATCTTTCCATCTGTTTTTTGGGTCTCCCTCTTGGTCTCTTGTTCCTAAGCTTTCTGTTTCCAGGACATTCTTCATGTTGTTGTCATCTGGTCTGCGTATCACATGCCCCGCCTATCTCAATCTCCTTTTTTTTTATTACTGCAACAATGTCATCATCTGTGTAAAGCTCTCTCAGTTCTCGATTGTGTCTTCTTCTCCATTCTCCATCATCATAAATAGGGCCAAATATCTTTCTCAGTGCTTTGTTTTCAAAAACATAAACTTTATTTTCAACATCCTTGTTTAATATCTTGCTGGAACAGGTAGAGAAGAAAAAATAATAGATAGTCATACTCTAGTGCAGGGCTGCCCAACCGGTCGATCGCGGAGTGATTTTGGGTCGATCACGCCTAGAGAGGTGAGATGACGTTCTAAAAGTCTAGATCTCTAAAGTACGAAATGATGGTGAACGAGGTTTTTGACAAGGACATGCTGGAACAGGTAGAGAAGAAAAATTAATAGATAGTCATACTCTAGTGCAGGGCTGCCCAACCAGTCGATCGCGGAGTGATTTTGGGTCGATCACGCCTAGAGAGGTGAGATGACGTTCTAAAAGTCTAGATCTCTAAAGTACGAAATGATGGTGAACGAGGTTTTTGACAAGGACATGCTGGAACAGGTAGAGAAGAAAAATTAATAGATAGTCATACTCTAGTGCAGGGCTGCCCAACCGGTCGATCGCGGAGTGATTTTGGGTCGATCACGCCTAGAGAGGTGAGATGACGTTCTAAAAGTCTAGATCTCCATAGTACAAAATGATTGTGAACGAGGTTTTCTGGCATCACATCATCTCACACAAGTGAAAATCCGAGATCTCTTCCCTTAACTCATGAGAGTTAAAAGGAGGTTTCGTGACTTCTTGAAACTTGGAAATTTGGTTGAATTCTTCATTAACCCATTCAAGACCAGAATGAACATTGAATCTGTAGGGGGGGAGGAGGTCGATCGCGTTGATTATCTGTGACTTTATAGTAGATCTTCTTCTGTAAAGGTTGGGCACCCCTGCTCTAGTGGAAGGTAACCACCAGACCTGGTGTAAACCCACAGTATGATGGTTGCTCTGGTTGTTGTAGCATCTCTATCAAAAATCCCCAACCCTAATACCTCTTCCCTCAAATACCAGAGCTTAGAAAAGAGTTCTTAATGACTGCTGAAGAACTCAAGACCATCCTTGATATTTGTTTGTTTGTAACTTTTCTTTATTGTTGTTGTTGTAGCCAGCTTGGCTACAGCTGGAGGGGTGAGTGATGGTCTCCAGCCAACTTTATTTCAAAGTTGACTCGTCCTGAACCACGTATTTCTATGTGCGATCAACCATCATGAGGACTTGGACTTTTCTTATAAGCCATTATTTAACCCTTAAAGAAAACTGCAGGCTAGCCTTGTAAGGGTTGACTAGTCTGTTCTCTGTTTATAGTCCTCTAGTAAGACACGGGTCTTCCTGTTTCTTGGTTAATTCGAGTCCCGTCACGATGTACGAGCAAAAATCTCGTCAATAATACTTACTTACTTTATTTACATCCATGGCCAATTGGCCACTTATACCTTAGATGCAATTTAGACTCGTCCACGTTTTGGCTACATTTCTCTCTGTCTGCTGCATCTTCTTCTGAAAATGCTGCTTCGTATAAGAAGAGTTGATAATAATTTAACAATTCTGACTGGGGTTCGGTGGAAGAGAAAGCCACAGGCTTTAACCTCGCCCCTTGGTTAACTACATATTCTCTCATGTTCTTTTTTATTTCATGTCCTATGTATGTACCTACAGATATCATCTGGTTTACCAATAAAGTGTTAAATAATAATCATAATAATTTCTCAAGTGAGTACCGTGACTTTCTTTCAGCATCTGATCGGGCACAAAATAGAAAGGCGTTTTATTTGCGATATCTGCGGCGCGGGACTGAAGAGGAAGGAACACTTGGAGCGACACAAGCTGGGGCACAACCCTGAGCGGCCCTTTGTCTGTACCATATGTTGTAAAGGTGAGTCTAGTCACTAGTTATACAACTCATAGCGGCCCTTTGTCTGTAGCATATGTTGTAAAGGTGAGTTTAGTCACTAGTTATACAACCCTGAGCGGCCCTTTGTCTGTACCATATGTTGTAAAGGTGAGTCTAGTCACTAGTTATACAACCCATAGCGGCCCTTTGTCTGTACCATATGTTGTAAAGGTGAGTATAGTCACTAGTTATACGTAGGTAGATCAATAAGTACCCGTGTTTAGGGACATGTTACATCATTGGTGAAACTTGTTGATACTTGTTGATGAAACGACATCTCAAATGACCACATCCAAAGTTTGAAACTGATTACTCTCTTAGTTTTCATTTATCGGTCACTTGAAGTTGTTGTGTTGCGTATAGTTGAGTGATATGGAAAAAGAACAGTACCGAGCAGTTATTCGATTCCTTTTTTTGGACGGGAAAAAATGTGATGGGATAAAATTAAAGTTAGATGCTGTGTACGGGAGCTCTTCACCTTCTATGACCACTGTTCGCTTTTGGTTTAATAAATTTAAACGAGGGCGCACAAGCATTTTTGACGAGGACCGCCCAGGACGCCCAGAAGACGTGTGTACCGAGGAAGTCGTGGAAAAAGTGCATGATATGATTCTCAAAGATCGCCGAACAAAAGTGCGTGAAGTAGCTGAGAGTGTGGGCATTTCATATGGAACTGTTTTAAAATCCTTCATGATAAGCTGGGCATGAGAAAACTATCGGCGCGATGGGTGCCGCGATTGCTCACAATTGACAACAAACGAATTCGGCTGAATTGTTCAAAGGCTAGTTTAGAACTCTTCAATCGCAATCCAGATGATTTTTTGCGTCGAGTTGTGACCGTTGTGAAACCTGGATACATCACTATACCCCAGAAACCAAACAGCAGTCAAAAGAATGGACTTTGGTTGGAGAATCTGCCCCAAAGAAGGCGAAATCGGTCCAATCGGCCGGAAAGTCATGGCTACCGTTTTTTGGGATGCAAAGGGAATTATTCTTATTGACTTCTTGGAAAAAGGAAAAACAATAACTGCTGCATATTATAGTGAGTTATTGACACGATTTGATGCAAAATTGAAGGAGACACGCCCCCATTTGGCGAGAAAGAAAGTCTTGTTTCACCATGACAATGCACCAGCTCACTCATCTGGAATTGTTGCTGCTAAAATCCATCAACTTGGATACGAATTATTGCCACACCCACCTTACTCACCTGACCTAGCCCCCTGCGATTATTTTTTGTTTCCTAACTTGAAAGTTTGGCTCGGTGGAAAGAGGTTCAGCTCAAATGATGACGTCATAAGCCAGACAAAGAGCTATTTTGAGGAGTTCGAAGGGAGCTACTTTTTGGAAGGGCTAAAAAAGTGGCAGGATCGCTGGAAGAAGTGTGTAGCCTTGAAAGGAGACTACGTCGAAAAATAGAACCCAAAAATGTAAGTATCTCGCACTCTTTTTTCAAACACGGGTACTTCTTGATCCGCCCTCGTACAACCCATAGCGGCCCTGTGTCAGTACCATATGTTGTAAAGGTGAGTCTAGTCACTAGTTATACAACTCATAGCGGCCCTTTGTCTGTAGCATATGTTGTAAAAGTGAGTCTAGTTACTAGTAAGTTATACAACCCATAGCGGCCCTTTGTCTGTACCATATGTTGTAAAGGTGAGTCTAGTCACTAGTTATATAACCCATAGCGGCCCTTTGTCTATAGCATATGTTGTAAAGGTGAGTCTAGTCACTAGTTATACAACCCTGAGCGGACCTTTGTCTGTACCATATGTTGTAAAGGTGAGTCTAGTCACTAGTTATACAACCCATAGCGGCCCTTTGTCTATAGCATATGTTGTAAAGGTGAGTCTAGTCACTAGTTATACAACCCTGAGCGGACCTTTGTCTGTACCATATGTTGTAAGGGTGAGTCTAGTCACTAGAGCCGTATTTTTCTTTCTAACCAAAGTAGATTCAAATGGAATAAAATGGACGAACTGGATGAAAGTCAGTTTTCTTTTGGAAGAGGAAAAATCTTCTTCCAGTTTGGTTAATTAAAATGGATTTATAAAATTCTTGCTTCCATTTCTTTTAAAGGTTAAGTTTTCATTTTTCCATCGTTTATCATTATAAGTACCGAAACGCATTTTTCTTTCACGAATGGTAGGGAAGCTAATCTTGGAAGAAAATGGTTATATTGTCCAGTTTATAATGCAAACTCTGTTGTTCCATCTGGCTTTGCCCCCCTAAGTGAGGGCTACATTTGTTGTCCATTGTATATCTACGAATCTACATAGAGGAAAGTCCATCCAATATGTAACAAATATATATTCACATTATCAGACTAGGATTCATTGTCATCTGGACTAATTCATAGTCCCAAGATTAAAAGCTTGACGTGTCTATATCATAGACTTTAAAAGATTTAGAGAGCAGTCTAAGCCTTTTAATCTTGTGACTATGAATTAGTCCAGATGACAATGAATTCTAGTCTCATATTATGAATATTTATTTGTTACTTGAATAAGAAAAAATCCATGAATTGTAGAGTATCCTAATCCGATCCTGTTTTTTTTTATTTTTTTTATTTATTTACACTTTTTTTTTTACAAAACAATCATCAACAACAAACAAAAAAATAACAATAAATTAAAAAAAAACTTTAGAAGTATGTACAAAAGAAAGCAAGATCAATATTAATTTTTATTTATTTATTTATTTTATTTATTTATTTACACTTTATTTTTTATACAATACATACAACAATAAATTATTAACAAAGATAAAAAATTAACAACAGGTATTTACAAAAAAGATATAGAAAAAATAAATAATAAATTTAAATGTACAATGTATTGTAATCCGGGGCGAAGTTAATGCCTTAGGCATTCTCTGCCACTTAACTTACATATGTCTTGTCCCGCGCAGGTTTCAAGCGGAAAGAGCATCTGAACCTGCACTTCGTGATTCACTCGGGCGAGAAGACGGAGATCTGCCAGGAGTGCGGGAAGGGGTTCTACAGGAAGGACCATCTGAGGTGTGTACAGGGATTCTATCTACACTATACAGGGATTCTATCTACACTGTACAGGGATTCTATCTACACTATTCAGGGATTCTATCTACACTATACAGGGATTCTATCTACACTGTACAGGGATTCTATCTACACTATACAGGGATTCTATCTACACTATACAGGGATTCTATCTACACTGTACAGGGATTCTATCTACACTATTCAGGGATTCTATCTACACTATACAGGGATTCTATCTACACTATACAGGGATTCTATCTACACTGTACAGGGATTCTATCTACACTGTACAGGGATTCTATCTACACTATACAGGGATTCTATCTACTTTCTAGTAGTTGTATACAGGGATTCTATCTACTTTCTAGTAGTTGTATACAGGGATTCTATCTACTTTCTAGTAGTTGTATACAGGGATTCCTACACCATACAGGGATTCTATCTACTTTCTAGTTGTATACAGGGTTCCTATCTACTTTCTAGTTGTATACAGGGTTCCTATCTACTTTCTAGTAGATTCTATCTACACTGTACAGGGATTCTATCTACACTATACAGGGATTCTATCTACACTATACAGGGATTCTATCTACACTGTACAGGGATTCTATCTACACTATACAGGGATTCTATCTACACTATTCAGGGATTCTATCTACACTATACAGGGATTCTATCTACACTGTACAGGGATTCTATCTACACTATACAGGGATTCTATCTACACTGTACAGGGATTCTATCTACACTATACAGGGATTCTATCTACACTATTCAGGGATTCTATCTACACTGTACAGGGATTCTATCTACACTGTACAGGGATTCTATCTACACTATACAGGGATTCTATCTACACTATACAGGGATTCTATCTACACTGTACAGGGATTCTATCTACACTGTACAGGGATTCTATCTACACTATACAGGGATTCTATCTACACTGTACAGGGATTCTATCTACACTGTACAGGGATTCTATCTACACTATACAGGGATTCTATCTACTTTCTAGTAGTTGTATACAGGGATTCTATCTACTTTCTAGTAGTTGTATACAGGGATTCCTACACCATACAGGGATTCTATCTACTTTCTAGTTGTATACAGGGTTCCTATCTACTTTCTAGTTGTATACAGGGTTCCTATCTACTTTCTAGTTGTATACAGGGTTCCTATCTACTTTCTAGTAGTTGTATACAGGGATTCTATCTACTTTCTAGTTGTATACAGGGTTCCTATCTACTCTCTAGTAGTTGTATACAGGGATTCTATCTACTTTCTAGTTGTATACAGGGTTCCTATCTACTCTCTAGTAGTTGTATACAGGGATTCTATCTACTTTCTAGTTGTATACAGGGTTCCTATCTACTTTCTAGTTGTATACAGGGTTCCTTTGTACTCTCTAGTTAACCATCTGAGGTGTGTATACACTGTACAGGG
Source organism: Bactericera cockerelli (assembly GCA_024516035.1). Taxonomy (NCBI): domain Eukaryota; kingdom Metazoa; phylum Arthropoda; class Insecta; order Hemiptera; family Triozidae; genus Bactericera; species Bactericera cockerelli. Next base: position 24,018,408 of record CM044961.1, on the reverse strand, counting down.
ATTCTATCTACACTATACAGGGATTCTATCTACACTATACAGAGATTCTATCTACTTTCTAGTTGTATACAGGGTTCCTTTGTACTCTCTAGTTAACCATCTGAGGTGTGTATACACTGTACAGGGATTCTATCTACACTATACAGGGATTCTATCTACACCATACAGGGATTCTATTTACACTGTACAGGGATTCTATCCACACTATACAGGGATTCTATCTACACTATACAGGGATTCTATCTACACTATACAGACAGGGATTCTATCTACACTATACAGGGATTCTATCTACACTATACAGGGATTCTATCTACTTTCTAGTTGTATACAGGGTTCCTTTGTACTCTCTAGTTGTATACAGGGTTCTTTTGTACTTTCTAGTTGACCATCTGAGGTGTGTCTACAGGAATTCTATCTACTTTCTAGTTGTATACAGTGTTCCTATCTACTTTCTAGTTGTATACAGGGATTCTATCTACTTTCTAGTTGTATACAGGGATTCTATCTACTTTATAGTTGTATACAGGGTTCCTATCTATTTTCTAGTTGTATACAGGGATTCTATCTACTTTATAGTTGTATACAGGGTTCCTATCTACT